>CM061532.1:10520669-10943252 GCA_030545055.2 Neoaliturus tenellus | reverse complement strand
GATTGGATAAAAAAATCCTCATACGGAGGCTATATAATGTTAGTAGTTAACATATAATGATTCAGTCGAAAATAAATAAACACTCAACAAAACAATTCATCTCTTCAACTCTAACTACTAAACAGCCAATATATAAATCAGTAACGTAATAACTAAACGACATTCACTGAGTAAAGACAATTAATTATTTTATCAACCATGACCATACCATACATTCAGTATAAAAAATCCTTCTACTCCTGTTCCCTTAATGACATAGGTGCTGGGGTCACGAAGATGAAATCTCCTGTGGATCCGTAATCCGTTCATGACTATTAGTGTTCTCATTTTTTATAGTGCATTTCCAATATTTAAAAGTTATATAACTATGAGGTTATCTTAACTCAAAATATCTGCTCAATAACCAGCTGAATTTATGATAAAACACTGGAACATCTGCTCAAACCCACGTGTAGATCTAAATACCTTCTTCCCATTAGATTAACATTGGAACTTCAAGGTCCAATGGGGCGAAGCCCAGGTAACTTTTGATAATTCTGGTATTTTTCCTTGCGTCCTCAAGCTTTAAAATGAGCCATCATACGTTACCCTATCTTTCTTCTAATTCGAGATATTTCGTGGGGACCGATTCGCTTACGGAATTATATATATAGATAAGTTACCCCACATTATGGATAAACTGTAGGCGGAAATGAGTTCAGTTTGCATTGAAAATAATACACGAAGCTATAACTTTGCTTGAAATTTATCGTTGACTATGGCTCCACCCCTGATGTCCCTGGTTTCTACCTTTGATTTTTTTTATATTAGCATAAAGTACTTGTTGTAGTGGAAGTCATCAAATTGTCAATACAAATTTCAGTCTATTGAATTTTCAATATTTATCAAAAACCTTCAACTATAAAGGGCAAGTAAGACATACTCCAGCAGAGGAGAGTTAAAGTGCGGCATGTTACCCGATCCGCGATGGGTGTCCAATGGCAGCAATAGCGTACCCCGGCGGCAGCTACTGCCATTGGCTGCCAGCTGCCAGCAGATACCATCAGCAGCTGCTATTGATGGCTAGCCACCGCCGCCGCTTGTATACGCTCGCCTTGTGCTTGTTACCGCTACAATTGTCGGCCCAATATGTAATGAATCGCGAGGCTCTGGTTTGTGAACAAAACCAGGATAGTGGAACTAACTACTTCTACTGATTGAGCCGGTAAAAATTTATTATTCTGTTTCTAGATTGATTCAATGGACACAATTATAAAAATGTGACCATCAAATTTCGTTCAGGTCTATGTTTACGTTTTATTTTGTTGTATCCTACTATGACAAATTTTACTTTCAGATCTATATTGACTAATTATTATGTTTTTATTCAATGTTTCGTGTACATTTCCTGTAGAATATTTTCAAGTTTTGAGGGGGTCCAAACTCCGGTCTTGTTACTATCCAATGCCGACCTGTTGTCGTTAGACATAACCATATTAATCATACAGTATCGGTAATAATCATTATACAATTGCTTTGATGAAGGAAATCTCAGTACAGTAGTGAAAATTACTTGTGTCCATAGCATTTTTCAGGTATTTTAATGCTTAATTTATTCTATAGGATGTTATCACTTTCTACGCTCCCAACAACAACTTGTAACGATAATTGAAAATTTATATTCAAATCAATATTTATGAGCCATCTGTATTTTAATAACTTTCCGGAACGGTTCCCAAAATCGCCACGTGTTCCACGAATCCACCCGATCCACTTGACCCAGTTATGTATACTAGATGCTTACAACTCCATGACGATGATGACCTCGGTGGAGGTTTGGAAGACGTCGTGCAGCCTCACTATCCGGGGGGAGGGGGAGCACAGCGACAACAGAGCGATCTCGTGGTGGATCTCCTGAGTACAGTCCTCCCCGTAGCGAGCTCTGGAGGAGAACTTGGCGGCGAAAACCTCCCCTGTCTCGCGGCTGTGGCAGCGACGCACGTTGGCGAACAACCCCCTGCAACAGAGAGGGACAGTCAGTGGTGGATCTCCTGAGTACAGTCCTCCCCGTAGCGAGCCCTGGAGGAGAACTTGGCGGCGAAAACCTCCCCTGTCTCGCGGCTGTGGCAGCGACGCACGTTGGCGAACAACCCCCTGGAACAGAGAGGGAGAGTCAGTGGTGGATCTCCTGAGTGCAGTCCTCCCCGTAGCGAGCCCTGGAGGAGAACTTGGCGGCGAAAACCTCCCCTGTCTCGCGGCTGTGGCAGCGACGCACGTTGGCGAACAACCCCCTGGAACAGAGAGGGAGAGTCAGTGGTGGGGGAAGATTGGCAAGAAGAATAAGGAACTGAAGACACAATCAACAATAAGTGTTGAAAATCTTATACTCTAAAACAAGCAATAAAGTATTTTTCATACCTAGAAACATAGTTTTTTATTGGGTTTTCAGCCACAGGGAATCGATCGGAATTGGTCACAAATGTGGGACAATCAGGTTTTCATCCAACAGCCCTTCCAAGCCTTTGTAATTTTTTGTAGTTACTAAATTAAACCAAATAAGCTGATAACTGTAGAAATAAACTAAAATGATACTTTTTCAACCTGTTATTCATAGTATATTTCACCACTAGTCCGGAAAGTGACCCATTTCTGGGCGAGATAGTGTTTTACGTGCGAGGCGAAGCCGAGCGTGGAAAACACTATCGAGCCTGGAAATGGGCTTTCCGGACGAGTTGTGAACGATACTTTTCATCACGACGCAATTATTAATAAATGTGGAAGTTTTAAAGGATAATTATTTTTGTAAATTCTTCGCCATTGGACAAAGTAAACAAAGCTGTAATTCAAAATTTAATTTGTTTTAAACCCAGCTGATTGTTGCTGTACGGAAAAGTTTGTTTACCTTGGACGGAAAGTAATGTTTACAAACATTACTTTCCGTACAGGTCAGTAAAATCAGCTGACGGTGAGAGTTTGGGAAATGACTACTTTCCAAGGTCTCAGCTGTACGGCAAGTTGTCACTTTCGTATACGGAGTGATGAAAAAAACAAATTTACATCATAGTATAAAACCATCAGGCATAATGAGTGAGCGATGCGAATGAGCTCGCCTTGAGAAGGAATGGAAGACTAGTCTTGTTCAAGGTTTTTAGGCTCTTAATTTCAGCGTATGTGATTACAGAGAATTTATATTGTGATGTTTAAAAATTGTACAACTTTACAAAGAAAATCCTCAGTCCCCGGGTACTGGTCAAAACTGAGGATGAAGAATCATTAATTGAGGATGTAGGATTGAGAATCCAGGATTGAGGATTGAAAGTAAAACAAAGAATTTATAAGTATTTATGTGAATCATATGAATTATAGTTTGTGGGTGAATGGGATAACCTACCCGTTTCGTGGTTTCGTCGAAGAGAAGAAAAATTATAATTATATACCAGAAAGTAGTTTAGAAAACAGTTATTCATATCTTGTTTTGAATTAGACAAAGGTAGATGATTTAGGTTTGAGCCTTCTCTATACTAGATAGGAAATATGAAGTTACGACTTCTCCATTCATAGCCTTCGCTGTGTAGAAGTAATAACAACATGTAATTACAACAAGTAATAACAATCGGTTACATGTATAATAAACAATCGGGTTTATTGTTGAGACTTCGACAGTAAGGACAATGACGATATGCGTTTTCGTAGAAGTAGGTTAACCATGAAACTGGTATAATTAGCCTAGAAGCAGATATGGAAAGCGATAGATCACGGGCCAGTAGTCAATTAGCTGGATGCCGGTGGATGGATGGCTGCCTAGGACTGCTTGGACACATCGATACATCAACATCTGTAAGGACCGCAGGGACCGGCGCCGGGGGATGGCTGACTGGGTCTGATCCGACTCAATGGTAATGCAGTGACTGTACAGGATCGCGACCACCAGTCAAGACGTAGAAGCAATAGCACTCAATAGAAAGAAAGGAGAGAAAGGGAGTGGAGGAAAATGATGGTTACACGGGAAGGAAAATAAGGAAAGTAGGAAAACAGAGAAGTTATGGAAAGGAAAGTTTGGGATTTAAAGAACGTTAAGCAGGAAAGGAAGGAAGGAAGTAAAAAAAAGTTTGATTTGTAAGGAATGTAAAGAAGGAAAGGAAGCAAGTAAAGAAAATTTTGGGTTGCAAGGAATGTAGGGAAGGAAAGGAAGGAAGTAAAGAAAAGTTTGAGATGTAAGGAACGAAAGGAAGGAAAGCAAGGAAAGGAATGAAATTAATGAAAAGAAGGAAAAGAAGGAAAGAAAGGCTAGATAGGAAAGCAAGGAAAGAATTAAAGGAAGAGGAAAAAGAGAGGGTGGCCCTGTAGATAGTCAGGACATTCCAGTGATGGTTTCTTTAACTGTAAATGTTGGTTCATAAACACTATGCATTTACAGATGGATAGAGTTTACTCCTTGGTATTTAGAGTTCTTAGAACATTAGCATAAACTCAATGGTTGCTAAAATTAAATCCAAGGATGATGCTGACTTAGTAACTAAAGCCTAACCGACCTTTCACGCATGTAGATCAGCAGTATCCTTGATAAATCCAATAATGCTCATGGGAAACAATTCTCCACGCTTGGACTAAACGGATCATTCGTGACAGTGGGTTTTACCATATATAACAATTGTAGCCTCGCCGTTAAAACTACATTTACTATCGGAGATCTGAGGAAGCGGGTCACCCCCGCCAAGGAGAGACGTTATCTGTTATCAAGGTGACGTGTCATAGGCGGTCGTGATCGCTGTATCACGATGGTATGTATCTAGGTCGCTTCTGATTGGCTCAGCCACCCACCAATAAACATAGCACGGCTCTGGCGTCCTTCCCGACAACCTTGTTTATAATGAGCAATAATTCCACCCGGTAGCCAGTGACTGACCAGCGCTCGCCACGCTCTCTGTGGATTTACGGTGGATGAAATTACCCTGGCCTCGTGCCCAATCGATTTTTGAATACTGGTTACAAAGTCAATACGGTTAGAGACTGAGTTTTATGCTCACTTGGGGAGGAATTGTTGGTCAGATTAGCTGCGGTAAGAGAGTAACTGTAACCGAGCAACTAATAACCTTACTAATTATTTAAGATTTGAAAAAAACGTAGAAGAGATTATTTAATACATTAATAGTGTCTGAGCAGGTCCCAGGACAACTTTAAAACTGGTTTATACTAGTTGCGAAATTGACATTGGGTACAGCAAACGAAGTTGTCATAACACTGTGGTAAGTCTTTTGGCTGTCCACTATGACAATTTCCCTTCCTTTATAATCCATTCATGTTCAAGACAACGGGGGTTAATTCCAACTGCATGTAAACCCCTAGCTAGAACATATGTTCAAGACAGCAGGGGGTGAGGAATGCGACGGGCATAGAAACTCCTAACTGGAACATGAGTGGACAGTCCCATGACTCACCCTTTCTCTTCCTTCAATATCCATCCTTCCGGGGGCTTGCGCAAAATTCCCATTAGAGGCAGACGTGCTCAAATGTTCGGAAGGGGTCTCCTTCAGTGGCGGCCGGTGGTCAGGGACGGCGGGGGGCTCTTTAGGCCTATATTATTTATATTTACGCCAGTGACGATAAGTAATGTCTGCTTCAGAAAAAACGGTTATGTCTCGGTCAATAAATATAGTTACTCCATAAAACAGAGACAATTCGGTCACAAAGTTGAATTGAATTGCAATATAAAAATTTGAATCACAATTGCTGACGCAAAGTCATCTCTGTTGTACATAACTGATAACTGCAGAGTTATCAGTTATGTACTACATAGATGACTTTTTTTAAGTCAAAAAAATTGTTACAATTTATTCAGTTGATATGAATCCGTTTCAGTGCATAGGCCTACTTCTTTTTGTGACATTTGTTTTTGAAATCAGGAAACAAATCAGGCTAAAATAGTTTTTCCGCGGACAAGTGTTTTAGGAATTGAAAGCGGTCGCCTACCCCGGATGTTAAGATGTCCACACACTTCCTTTGCGACAATATGTTTCCGGTCTCCAAACCGCGTTTACGTGTGGGTTCAGGTACGCTATTGTTCACACTGGATTGATCCAGTTCAGGAGAGTTTCTATATTTTTACTTCAGTTTTGAATTCGTTATCGCACTTGAACGCCTTAATACAAACAATTGTTTTATGCTGAAATTGATTGTAAA
This sequence comes from Neoaliturus tenellus, assembly GCA_030545055.2. Classification (NCBI taxonomy): domain Eukaryota; kingdom Metazoa; phylum Arthropoda; class Insecta; order Hemiptera; family Cicadellidae; genus Neoaliturus; species Neoaliturus tenellus. Next base: position 10,937,093 of record CM061532.1, on the reverse strand, counting down.
GGACACATCACAATGTGGGAGTATTTTGCTAAACGAAATCCATCAAAAAAGAAAATCTGCATCTGCATCTCAAAACATTTTGTAGGCCTATACATTTAATGTCGCAAATCGAATGTCGATCCTTCCAAGTAGGCCTAATTCAAATTCTATACACGCATTTAATGTGTTTGTCATTAATTTTATATTTCTTAGCTTTGTCATTCAAGTGTTTAATGTCTGGAATACTACCAACAGTTTAAGGCGCGATCCTGAACCCATATTATCAAGCAAGTGTAAAAGAAAAACGAGTTTTTAACATCACAGCCACAGAGCCAATTGGCCAAATTGTATAAATTTCTAAACACTTTTGATTGAAACTAATTTTTTTGTTAGATTTTGTATTTGATTAATAACTAAATTGGGCATAGGAGGCCCCTCAATGTTTTTTTATTCATTCTATTACCTACTATATACGGTTTACCTGGTGTAAATGTTGCTCATCTCCAACGTCGCCCATTTCACTATCACTCATTTACCTTTCTACACAAATCTAATTAATTCACTATTTCATCACAACGCACACCAACACGTACAAAACATTACGCACAACAGAACCCAGACGGACGACTGAATCGCGAGGGAACTGACAGTTACATTTTTGGCACTGCTCGGTTGGTAGCAGTGGCTGGAGCAGTTGCGCGCGCAGCCTAGGGCGCCGGGCAGAGCGCTGCATTAGCAGCCGTTGTGTGTGCCTGTGTGAGTGACACACGCGTATGCGCGTCCCCATTTGATTTTACAAGAGCGCTAGGACGCCGTAGCCGGCGTCCGCCGCTCCGGCACCGGCCGGCCGCGATGGAATTAGACACACAATCGTCATCGATTTTGGATTTATTTCGGTACGATCTGTTTCTATCTTCAACTTATGACCTATACAATTGTCATTCTGTTAAATATACTCATAATATTATTTTTGTTAAATTATTTATTTATATTTTTTAATCAATGCGTTGGGGGGGCGGCGTCCGGGAGTCCTTATGGGAGAGCCGCCACTGGTCTCCTTATCCACCAATAACAACAACAACAAACAACAACAACAACAAAAACTGTCTGAGCAGATAGAAGACACCGGTTATGAATAGAGATTTATTGAAATTTATTGTGATCTTGAAAAAGATAACGGCAAACAAGTGAATAAATATTGTAAATAACATGTCATTACAGGATAAATTATAGCGCCACATAAATTCTAGGAGTTTCTACAATGATGAATGCAGCAAACATATAATCGATTTCCCGAAACGGAACCGGAATCAGCCCAAAGCAATTTGAAAATCGAGAGGCGAGCCGGTAAAATTACACGCATAAACTGGATATTACTCATCTACCAGCTGATGACGCTAATTTGCACGTAATTCACTTAATGGTGATCTTAAAATAAGTGTTATGAGAGGAGAGCAGCACTCTGTTTATGCGTGATGGATGTCGGGGAGCGATCCCTGAGGTACCCCAACAGTTTCGTTGTAGTCACTACGCCTGCGTGGGAGGTGTGGGCGTCGGTCATGCCGCATTTAAATGAGCTCGACTCGCTTTATTATCGTCCGACCGCGGGTAATCACTAGTTGCGCACGCGCCGCGCCGTGCAGTACCGCGGGTTGGCGGGAAAACACGGCCCATTAGAGGAGCCTTGACGGGAGCGCGGGAACGACAACCACTTAGCGGCAAAAACCGGCTTCCGGGTGAATTATCGGCATTAGCGCCGTTTAGAGATGAGCGCTTTTTATCCGATACAGTTGCAGCGGCGTTCTCACGATCGGCTTTATTGGTTAAGTGTGGCGGGCTGGAGGGGAAAACAAACTGGGAATATTGCTGGAACGAGTTCCAGACAGGAGCGGTTACAGATATGTTCCATTTACTTAAATTGATTGATTCTAAATTACCTAAATATTATATTAGTGAACATTTTAGGGGCCGAGTAGCTGATTGGTTATAAAGCAGAGGTCAACTACAATTTAAAAAATTGACATTCTATATTTACAAAATTTTACAAAAGATTCTACATTCCTGCGGGGAGGCAACTACGAAAAATTAGGTAACTCTTGGCAACAAGCAAACGACAAAAGTGCGATGTTCTAAATTTGGTAAATACATAACATTGCATATTATTTTAAATTTAAAAATTTGTTACGTTCTCTTTTTTTAAAACTTTGTAACAACTATTAATTAGCCTCAAGCAATCAGAGTCTTGGGCCGTTCTAAATTTGTTTCTAAGTCGGCTTTGAAAAAACATTATAAAATTAATTACATGACCTATGACTCATAGTTAAGCTATGAAAAATTTCCAAAAATAACATATTTTTGGAAGTATTGAAAAGCTTCAATTTATTAAAAACTTCATTTGTTGAAAAAGGGCAAAAACAAATCCTCAAATTCCGTTCGGATATGCAATATCACAACACAACGCAAATAATGAGTTCAATCAATTGCAATTCAATCCAGCTACAATCTACGGAATCTGTAATAGAGGCGGTAATACCTGCAGCGACATTATAACACCCGTATCTCGATCTGCGGAACATGCTATCAGATGCGTAATGGTCATTGGCAACTGGCAACATAACATGTGTCGGCAATGTGGCTTTGATAGATCCGATACGGGCGCCGATGGCAGGCAAACATGTTATTACAGGTCGCGATTTGACCTCACGCGCTTTGTCCGCCGGCGCGGCGGTACAACTACAGAACCTTGGCATCATATGTGATGGTCCGTGGACAGACACATGTAGCTACAAAGTGACGGACTAACAGCTGTCCTGGTAGCATCTTTTGGTTCCTGTTTAATCTTACGCGCTCTGTCCGCCGGCGGTAGAACTACAAAGACTTTGGCATCATATGTGATGATGGCCTGTGAACACATGGGGTTGCCTTAGGGTGTTTGTCTGACTTCACGCTCTCTGGTAGAAGGTTAAAATTACACAGACCTTTTTATCACTTGTTTGTCTAAACAGCTGTTCTTGCAGATGCTTGTTTCGGCTTGTTTTATACCGATCTTGAATTAATGTGTGGTAATCCGAGCTAAACCTTAATAGTTTGAAGATTTTGTAGACAATTTACCATAATGATATCGGTACTGTATTGCCTTATTTTGATTTTGTATTTCACAGTTAAAATTATATTATTAACAAGAAGTTTCTCACGCTCACAGTATTTTAACAAACATCAACGCTATTCACATAAATTTGCTTTAAGCTTTATATTATGTAAATTTAGGAATATTAAATCCACAAATCCCGCTTTTAAGGAAACGCCGTAAAACGGAATTGATAAAAAGTTAATTGGTCTATTAGAAGGGAATGGTAATTAATTATAATCCGTGGCTGCGCCGCGAGGTCGGTCAGATTTATCTGTGTGCGCAGCTGAGTTATGCGCGGCGGCGGGTGTATGTTATAGAGCCGTCCAGCGGCGGCTCTGTGGGAGACTCGGACGGTAGTCGTGGGCATTTGAAAGGTATTAAGAAATGAAGTAGCGGGGAATTGAAAGGTAAGATCTGAAGACTTGGATACTTGATACATTAAGGACTGGAGTCACTAGGACTTGAACGTTGGGAGGGACTGAAGCCTTGGAGACTTGAACGTTGGGAGGGACTGAAGCATTCGGGTCTCTAAGAAAAGGAGGGATTGAAGCAACGGAAACTTGAACGATCGGAGGGACTGAAGCCATGGAGACTTAAACGGTAGGAAAGACTGAAGCCGTGGGACTTAAACGGTAGGAGAGACTGAGGCCGTGGAGACTTGAACGGTGGGAGGGACTGAAGCCGTGGAGATTGAACGGTGGGAGGGACTGAAGCCGTGGAGACTTAAACGGTAGGAGAGACTGAAGCCGTGGAGACTTGAACGGTGGGAGAGACTGGAGCCGTGGAGACTTGAACGGTGGGAGAGACTGAAGCCGTGGAGATTGAACGGTAGGAGAGACTGAAGCCGTGGAGATTTGAACGGTGGGAGGGAATGAACCATTCGGGGCTCTAAGGGAATGAGGGACTGAAGCCACTGAAACTTGAACTGTAGGGAGAACTGGAGCGTGGTTACTAGAAAGGTAGGAAGGGCTGAATCCAAGGGTACTGAAAGGTAGGAGAAACTGAAGCCGTGTGGATTTGAAAGGTAGGAAGATCTAACCCATGTGAACTTGAAAGGTAGTAGGAACTGAAGCAGTGGTGACTTGAACGATAGGAAGGTTGAAGCCACGGGGACTTGAAACGTAGGAAGATTTGATGCCGTGGGAACTTGAAAGGGAGGAAGTGGTGTAACCAGGGACACTTTAAGGGAGGAGGGACTGAAGCCGGAGTAACTTGTAAGTCAATAAGGACAGGGGCTACCGGGGATTGAATGGTGGGAATAACTTATATCGCGGGGGCTTGAAATGTAATAAGGACTGAAGCCGTGGAGACTTGAATGGGAGTAAAGACAGAAGCGAAACCTTGAAGGTATTAAAAGTAAGAAGGACTTAATTTGTGGGTACTTTAAAGGCAGCAGGTACCGTAGTAGCGGGAATACTGTGTACTGAGATCATATAGGGATTTAAAAGATATTGAAGACCTATGGCTTATCTGTAAAATTTGAAGGTACTCACATATCAGTTTATCTGGGAGCTTCAGTCTACTCTAAAAGAGACTTGAGCGATATTTAGGATGAATATCTTAAGGTCACATCGGTCAAAATATATCTGAAAATCTTAAGTTTATTGATCTCATGCCCCTTGCAATTAAGAGTCATCTTCACCCCTGTGCCATTAGCTCATTGTTGCGTAGTCGGCAATGTTATCCATACGGCTATTAATGCAAAACATGGTATTTTATTCCCCTGTTTCGGACGCTGTTTTTCAACAGATTATCTTTAAACTTGATAAATGTTTAGTTGAATAGTTATATTAGGCTCCTCATACCTAGAAATTTTGAAAATTTAACAAATATTACTAATGAAAATCGAGTTACTTTGCAACGTCACGGAGAGTAATTTTTGTGAAATTTTCAAAATTTCGAGGTATGAGGGGCCTAATATAACTATTCAACTAAACACTTACCAAGTTTAAAGAAAATCTGTTGAGAAATGGCTTCCGAAACAGGGGAATAAAATACCATGGTTTAGCATAAAAGCCGTATTGTAACATTGCCGACTGCGCAACAATGGGCTACTGGCCCAGGGGTGAAGATGACTCTTAAGACACAATCTTTCAGAAATCACGTCGGTTTATAAACTGAAACACTCCTTTCTTGGCATTGCCCCCCACAGTAAGCCAACACATTCCCGCTGCTAGATGCCGACTCCCGCAGTGGGGGCGGCGTCGGCGGGCGGCGGTCAGAGAGTGGACGAGAGGAGGCCCGTGCCGCGCCGTTATTAGCAAGATTGTGTCAGGCGCAGGATAATGCTAGTGAGCTCATTTAAATGCGGCATGACCGCTACCGCCCACACCGCCCCGCCCGCGCACGCGCACGAGCCAGCACACGCGCGCACACACACACACGAGCACACACACACATGAACACCAACACAGTAGACAGTAGAGCACTGATAAGGTATAACAGGTATTAACCGTTAATGATCACTCAAGAGTATTGCGAGGAGTATGTGGTAGGGAAAGCCTTTCAGAGTGAAGGTTTGAGAGTGGTGATTGTCAGGTTTAGATAATGGGAAACAATAATGGAAAAGTATCGCAGGACTCATTTTTTTCTCTGAGGTCATAGACTTTGGTAAATTTATTTGTGTTGCTCATGTTTGGAAGAACCATAGGGCGTTGGAAATGTGAAGAAGAAGAAGAAAATTTACGACAATACTTGCGTTCAAGAAATTATGTGCGGGAGAAAATGATTACGAAGTAATGTTAAAATAATCATAATTAAATACAGTATTTTCTTTAGCTTTTGAGTTAAATCGTTATAATTCATTTGCTTTTATCATACAATCTTGTTAGAATGGCATAAATAATGGCTGACATTCTACACCATTACCAAGTCTTTCCATATTTAATGGGCCTTGTAACTTTTTTTTCTAAAAGAGTTATAATTTAGATTTCCATGGATGGTTACGAAATATAATAAATTATTAGATGGGAAAAATCCGCAGTAGAATCAAATACGAAAATCGACCAATAACATGTGAAAACATGCTTCCTTCCTGGCAAAGTTTTCAGTAAAACAAATAATTGGACGTTTAAATGATTTGCATTTTAAACCTCTCATTGGTTTCAGTAGAAGAATTAATAGTTTCATGTTGTATACAAATCTACTATTTCAATCATGTTTACAATAACAGTTATAAGTTTTTCATATGTTTTTGTCACTATTTCACTGTATTGTGCGAGATCTGTTGTATGTTTTTACACAATATTTTTGTCATTTGCGTGTATACACGTGAGTGTCTGTGTGTAGATGATTGCGGTATAGCGCCTGTGTGTTTAGCGGTGACTGACAGCGTAGCCGAGTGGTGATTGCGGCTTGTTGATCATCTGCAGCTAATCACTCCTTGTTATCCTCCGTGACTCACACGCACACACACACACACACACACACACACACACACACACACACACACACACACACACACACACACACACACACACACACACACACACACACACACACGCCTGTCAGCCAGTCACCGCCGGTAACAGGCTTGTATAAACAACAAACTCACCGCCGCCCAATCACACCGATGTCTGCACGGTTGAGATGAGTCAGGTATTCACACAACCTCGACGGTTCGGGGGGGGGTTTAGAATTAGGAAATAATAGTGTCGGATAGTTAAAATAGTTTCACTTATCTTACATACGTTATTGTACTTTATACATATTAACTGGTTGATTAGCGGAGTGCTTATACAGTTTGTCCCATAAGTAAAGTGATAAACTCCGGGAATAGCTTATATGGGTCAAAATAAAGAGAAAATCAAGAATAAAATTTTTTCAACAACGCTTCGTATACCAGATATCCACCATTTTGTAAATTTTACAAAAAACAATTGTTTCCTTCAACATTTTTTCACCGATCTTTAAACTCGGTAAGTATGTTTAAATAAAAGAGACATACTGTAGAAAAAAATTCAACGTGGTCCAATTAAAAATTTCAAAATGGCGGACGTTTTAAACTTTTTCCGTTTCCAGAGATTTTAGATTAAAATTTTAAAACGTCCGCTACTTTAAAACTTTTAATTGGACCACGTTGAACTTTTTTCTACGGTAGGTCCCTTATTTAAATACAAGGCGCAGCTGGCAATTTTCACTCTGCTCCAATATTGCATATCAACTTTGCGAAGGCGTCACAACCACCACATCCTCCTGCCGTCCGCAGACACAGACTAAAATATTAACTTTTGTAACTTGTATTTATTGAAAATTTTACCCATGTCATTGAGTAATACTGTTAAACCTATAAATACACATTGAAGGTTATAAAACATTTAAAATTCTTTAGGGACATGGTTAATTGTTCATACAATTTCTTAACCTAAGTATATACGTAATTAGACTATTACTTCTCTAAACTGTAACCGGAACACTATTATTTCCATACATTGGGTTGGATTCCCGATTGCTACACGCTCTATTAGCCCTGTACACCTATCAATGTGCTCACGATTCCCTGAGGCATGATCCCTACACTTGCAACTGCCTTTACAGTACTGGACTGTAGCTGTTCAATCCTAGCCACTCGCTTCCTTGTGCACGTTGTACAATATAGCTGAGGGCATTTCCTTCAATTATCAGTAAATCTATGTAAACGAGTACCTGAGCAATACTATACAATTGGTAAACAGTTTATTGGGAATGATGTTATTTAAAAAGTTCATGGTAACCGAGAAAAATTTGCTACTTGAGTTGTGAAATTGTGAAAAAGTATTAAGATGTGAGTTAATTCTAAACAAATTGTTGACTTGTAAAGATACTTAATGAGTTTTATAAAGATCGGTGAAAAAATGTTGAAGGTAACAATTATTTTGTAAAAAATACAAAATGGCGGATATCTGGTATACGAAGAATTTTTGGTAAAAATTTTATTCTTGATTTTCTCTTTATTTTGACCTATATAACATATTCCCGGAGTTTGGCACTTTACTTATGGGACACCCTGTAGAGCTTGCCATTTGAATCTGAAAGTTGCCGGTTCGATCCTGAGGAAGTTAGCGATTTTTTATGGTTTGATACTGGGCCCAGCTGCTTTTGGTCATTGGGTTATTAATAGTGATCCTGAAAAATGAATCAGCTGCTATTTGTCTGTAACAAACTTAAATCACAATCATCACTCACCCTTCAGTCATACTTATCCTAAAATACCACAGAGTGCGTCGGTGTTTCAAGAAAGACCTAAACTAAGATTCTATATTCCTTGATCTAAAGCATGTAAAGTATATTTCTAAATGTTTTCCTTCTAATACTATATATTATGTACATTTGACCTAAATTTAAGACGCTTTGAGACCTAAACTAGCATTTAAACTAGTGGGCTGAATTTGAAAAGTCTCCGGTCTTTGCTGTATACAGAGTAAAGAAGACTAATGCAAGAAATGTGTTGATAAACAATAGTCCAAATGAAACAATAAATTCAAATGCTTCTTAGTGATAACGTAAAAATACGTATGATGAGTGCTTTAATAATGAGCCATAAGAAGAAAGATATTTTTAAGTACTGTATTAATATTTAGTTAAGTTTATATTAATGTAATGTTTATCTTTTTAAAATCCATAAGCATTTGTGAAACATTTTCAGTAATTGAAATAATGATTTAATAAACTGACAAAACACTGTTATTGGATTTCATAAAGGCTATGAGTCATAATAACGATTAATTATTGTTTGATATAATTGCAGAAGAATTTGATATATTGTAGGTAATAATTTTCCCAGAGAAACTCAAAGTGAAAGTGTTCCGATTTGCTTAACGCAACAAGTTTGATGTGACGTGTGGCATGTCAAGACTTACAAATGGTTTCTTTCCAATTTGCAATTTAGCCGGACTGGGGCAGGTGGGAGGCAATGCATCAAACACATGATATGGTAGGCGGGAACAATACGCACGCGCACACACGGGTAACGTACGCACAAACACGTAACGTACGCACACACACAAGTAACGTACACACACACGCGTAACGTACACACACATGCAACGTATGTACACACACGTAACGTACGCACACAGACGTACCAACACGTGCGTTCGGTCGTTATTGACTTCCAATAGGTCCAGTTTAGTACTAGTATTAAATATTTTATATTTAAATAATATATTGTTATTGTGTATATCACTACTTTTTTCTTAAAGATTGTAATTCACTTTTATTGAATTGAGCCCTTTGCAGCGGGTAGAAATGTTTTATTTTTCTTATCTTTAAATAATGTTATCTGAGCAAATATTGTAATTAAATGTAGTGCAGGAACCTCTAAAACAGGCTTTGCCTTTAGAGGCCCTATTTTTCTAAAAAAATATTTATGTTTTGATAAACGTTAATGTATGATCAATGTTTATAATGTCTCTGTATTTATGTAAATTATCAGTTTTATGTTATTTCTGTTTGAAATGGAAGAGTGAACAAGAACATCCTTAACATATACACTGATAACAGATATAATTTTAATTTTATTATTAATATCTCTTTTCTTTTGTGTATTTGTTTTTGAGAAAAATAAATCTATTGTATTGTAAATTTCACAAACCTTAAATGTTGGGTTTTTCCAAATTTCAACGTTCATAAAAATAAAAACTAACACAATCCAAAACAATAGGCCATTAAATCTTGCCTATATTATTAAAATTTTCCGCCGAAAAACTCAGAAAAATATTTGGAATTAAAACTATTGAGTATTAACTTCTTTGCATTCTCCTTAACACTTGAAAGTACAAAATTCCTGCAATACCTGCGCGCCCCCATTCCCATAACGTCCAACGGGATCATCTAGGAATCGTTGACTCCGGTAGACAATGCCCCGTAAATCGCTCGTCATGTGCATAGAGTAATTCCTAGTTATGTGTTATGTTAGCGAGCGCGTGTGGGCCCCGATTTATTACTCCATGCCAGTCTGGCGCCAGCGGAGCGCGGATAAATAGTCCACAAACGACCGTCTCGCCGCAGTAATGCACCTGACTTTTTTTTGACATTTTGGAACGTGTTCGATGGAACTGTGACAAAGTGCTTCACTCACGTTCCAGTGAAAAGGAACAGATAACTTCGTTGTAGCGTGGAGCGTGGCGCCAATGAATACAGCTATTTTGATTTGTGTTTATTTATGCGGTCGATGCTCAACTCAATGCACGGAAATGCAACAAGGCTGAAAGTCTCAGTCTACATTTTTCGAAGTAAACAATACATTTTTTGGCCATGGCAGTCCCAGAAAATATTTATTTTTCTATTTCGGCATTAATTTCAAATTTCATAAATATAAAAGACTACTATTCAGGAATGTGTGTTAATATGTTTTTTAGTATTTTTTATTAAATAGTAAATTATTTTAGGTTACTTACATACAATTTAAAACGCTAAGGGCCTGTCCTTAAATATCAACAATTTTATTCTTTACTCATGGTCATGGTATAAAATAACAAAATTTTCAATGAAACTAGATTGGAGGGTAACATAGTGTACAATCAATGATAATTGTGACCGTACTTGTGGTTTGATAATTTACCTAATAATGCTTAACTGATAACTTATACGGTCTAGTTGATAACTTATAGGCTATTTCAAATTAGAATCATATACAAAGTAGCCTACTAAGTTTTTAGCGAATTTCCAACAGATTAATAATTAACAAAATGTTTGTTACAAATCAAACAATCAAATTTTTAATAGTAGACATATTGAACTGCACTTTATCGCCATCAAATTTAAAAGAAAATCTCACCTCGTGGAACTTATAGCAAAGCCACAAGAAAGGAAGAAACTATTTGTGATGTAACCGTTCCGTAAGACTAAATTACTTACAGATTCTGTACAGTAATTGTACTGACATCGAAACATGTCCTGACCATGTTGATAACTTTATCGTTGAGCTGTTTTTGACGGAATCTGTACGTATATTCTCTCAGCTCACGGACTAAAACCATGAATTATATTGTAACCGTTCCACCAAACCTATTCCTTACTTTGTCACTGGAACAATCCGGATTGTGAAAGTAACCGTTACAACGTAAAAAAAGTCAGGTGCATTACTGCGGTGAGACAGTCGTGTCCACAATAGCAAATCTGTTCTGGTCCACTGCATTAGCAGCGTTGCCAATTCGAGGGTAATTACCCTTTTTGAGGGTATTTTGGACCTTCGAGGGTATTTTCGAGGGTAATCGTTTTGCTAATAAAAGGATAATTTTACTGAAATTGTCAAGTTTGACTCAGATATGTGAATTTTCAAGAATAAATTAAAACCCGAAGTAGATTTAATACAGGAGTGATTAATATTACTTGAAAGCTAATACCAATTAAACAGCTTATACACTTATATTAATCACCCCTGTGTGGTAACAACTTAGATGGTGGGTAAATTTAGTGATTTTCTGGTATTTCGGTACTTTTGAGGGTATTTGAGGGTAATTTTGGCAAGGACCGAGGGTAATTTGATGAAAAGTGATTGGCAACGCTGTGCATTAGTCAAAGTGTTGCCGCTATCCGTAACAGCTGGGACCATTAGCACGTTTATTTACGTTATGCATGTGAATGAGGGCCTACGCTTCCACTATCTCATTCTCCAGTTTCATTTCATTCATAAAGACTCAATGTGGTTAATGTTGTCGTAGGTTTGCTAAGTCTAGGACGACGGGTTCGTTTATGAGTATAAAACGTTATGTACGACGAAATAACTTTATTTTGATTGGGTTTTTGTTTGCTGTAGTTAATGTTAAAAGCATTTTGGTATAAATATTGTATAGAGTAGAATTTTAATGTGGTGGTAAAAAGGTTTTGAAAATTAGGGCGTTCAAGGCCAAGTGCTTAACAAACATAAAAATAAAGTTTGCATTGTTTTTCTATAGGGGATAATAATTACTTCAACAGTTTCAATCTTTTTACCCTCAGTTTTTATTATTACTTGCCAATGAATTATTGCTAAAGAAAAATGATTAATTAGTTATTCAGGTGGTGGCTGCCATTGGGTCTTAACATAAGATCTGTAAATGCATTGGTCCCCACGAACGCGTAAAGTGTTCATTAAGTGTTTGTACTAATAAAGTATCATAACAATGTCTCAAGTTTTGCCCTTTGCCCATCAAAACATTATAAAATGCCCCAGCCGTAGAAATAAAAAAAAAAAAAATAAATAAAAAAATAAAATTAACAAACAACAATGTAATAATTAAACTACTTCCTTTATATCATACTTCTTCTTTATTAATTAAATCAAATCGACTAATTTATTTTAGTGGTATGTCAGGCCTACCTCAACCAATACATTGTACTATTGAACTCTCCTCTTTCATTACATTATAAGAGAATCAACTTTCAACTTTGCGACACTTCATTTTTACAGTGTAAATTCATTAATTTATAACCAGACGATAAAACAAATGAGCCACTCGCCGTTTACAAGCACATAAACATCGATTCCAGAACTCGTTCGCTGGGAACGTCCATTTACCGCTTTTTTACCGTCAACCACCTCGATGACATTTATCTATATAAGACCGCAGAACGCGATCTGGTATTGTGTAAAAACCGCGTTTTAATTGTGCCGATATTATATGGCTCCGCATAGCACCAATTATTTACCACGATGACTGCTAGACCTCTCTATAATTGCGGAACCTCACAGCTCGCCGGATTAAAAAGTGACAAAGACATTCGCCGCTAATCCTCCCAGCTCACGTAAAAGGAGTTTATTGCAGTGTCCGGTTATTATTCTAATGGTGTCATTAAGGTAATAGCTGAATAGATGGCAAAAAGACACGGGACAGAGGGAACGAGGGGACGATGGAACTCCATTGTCCTTGAGACCACCGGACTTGGGCAGGCTACAATGTGGTCCAGATGACTCCGGATGACTCAGATTCGGATGAATCAGGTTACCATCTCTATGATAGAGCGTGGCATTGTTACGAAAAATGATACTCCAACGCGGCGAATTCGCGACTGACTATGATGGTTTGAAGAGAACGTTAAAGGTGGGACGCCCCAATAAAAAGTACACTAATAACAATTTTTGTGAATTACATGTTTGTTGCGCCCACGAATATGTGGAACACTGCAGCATTTAGATCTTTATTTTCAACATTTCGTTTATAATGAAGCAGAGACTCTAACATTACCAAACTTAGAAACTCAGTGGTCAAAATTTTATAGCCTATACGAATGAGAAAGTAGAATAGATGGGATATATTTGAAACAATGGATAGGATTGCGGATCGCGAAGGAAGAGATGACACTAGTGGTTACTTTGGGTTACTTAAAAAAGTAAAATTTACTGCAGGATTGTGATTAACTAGAAAAATTAGATGGATATAGGTTGGTAAACGAATTCATTACTATACAGAATGCGTGGTGAACCGCTGTTCAATGTTTATTTAACTTAATAAAAGAATGGTTAAGGACCATAGACGCAAACAAGAACAACTGGATCGCTAACTGAGGTGGCAGAATAGCGCTAGGAACTAACTGGCTTTCCGGCTTCCCCCACCACTCTAAGGTGACACCACAACCACCGTGCCGTGCATTACTGTATGTCAGCTGACTTCGTTATTATGGGTGGATCCAAGAAATCTACAATGAGAAGGAGGTAGAGAACATAAAAAAAACAACAAAATCGATGACGTGAAAGGTGCAGCACTTGAAATATTCAAAGCAAACCACTCATGTGACAAGATAAATAACATGACGTCAAAGGTGCAGGAGATACTTTAAAATGCTTCAATCAACTTTGTTGTTGATGTCACATACATCAATGTTTGTTCTAGATACATTGGGTGGATCCACTGCATTCTTGTTTGTTTTCATTATTTTATTTAATGATTAAGCACCTTCCGGTAGTGGGGGTAGCGCCTCGTTCTTTCAGCATGGTGTTAGCGATCCAGTTGTTCTTATTTTTATCTATGAAATACACGATTGGCTAAATTAAAATGTAAAATCAATTAATTAACGGTTGGCTGGTAGAAACAAACTTAATGAAGTGTAATTATGGCCTCTAGTTAGTAAGATGACGATTGAGTTACATTGCAGTATAGTCAAAGAGACACTAAACTTTGTTCGACCTCAAAAACTATGGTACGATCATCAGAGTACTTGTAAGGTTGCAACCAAATTACATTACACTGTACCCCTATACGAACTGATTACGATCTTTAGTTAGTCAGATGCCGATTAAGTCACATTGCTGTTATAGTCCTAGAGAACCTAATTGAGGATGTTGCCTAGTTTGTAGAATTGTAATTGAGTTAGTGAGCACTATACGGTACACTTATGTCTGATTATGGTCCGTAGTAAGTCAGATGACTGTTGGGTTACAACTCACTACACGTAGGTTCACCAGAAGTGCAGGTTTACCCCGGACAATTCGGGTTTTGAGAGTCTGTCCATAGTCCTTCCCGGGGTTGCTTTTTGTCCGGAGTTCCAAAGACTTTGCAAAATTACAAGTTTTACTTCAAAATTGTTAGGAAATGTTGTCAGTAATTACGAGTTTAATATAGAATCGATTTTCTTCCGAATGGCGAAATGAGTCTACAATCTTTGCAGTTTCAAAGCAGTTTTAGGACACTGCGTTTTCCTTTGGCACATTCGCTTATGTGAGGGGTGATAATATTTAAGATAATTTAATCTTTTTAATACCTCTTTTTTGGGAGAGGAGGGAGGTTCATAGAGGTTAAAAGTTCTTGAAATAAACCATAAGGATTTTATACCAATAATATACCTTTCTTCCTGAGAACTATTCGTCCTATCGATGATTAATTTATAGGTTATTCAGCTTCATAACCTGTCATTTATAGCTCCTCTCTATACCTATATGAGGTATAATCTAGAAATATTCAAAATCTTCTCAGTGTCCTGTATTTAATGAATGATTACTGACTGGTTCTGATTGATTGTATTACACTAAGAAAGACTAGCATAAAATGTGTTGTTTTAGTATTTACAAAAATTAAATAGCCTTTATTCCGTGTTTCCTGTGCAAATGTATACTATTCGTCGTTATATCCATCGTCATACGTTACGACCAAACATGTCCGGGGTTGGCCTCAAAAACGAAGGTTAACCCTAACTACACCGGATGGACGGATGTGACGTGGTGTCTGCCCGGGTGACTCACCGTACCGGATGACTTGGCCGAGGAACAAGACCATCCGCCGGATCGGACGTAGGTACCTCACAGAATCTCTAATGAACCGTCTGATACCGGGGACGCTTATGACCATACCGGGCGCAAGTCGACAGGTCAAACCAGAGGTACGGGACGTGTCTGAAATCCTCCAACAAAGATAAGAGTTTCCAGCACTCGCTGGTTGCTGAATATTGATGTTGGGGATGACTCACGAGGGAACGTGTTTTCCACATCACTGAAATGGAGGTTTTAAAGAATATAACTTGTTAGGGACATTTATCTTGAAAATGTATATTTGTTTCCACTGTTGAAAATGAGTAATTATTAAAAGTCAATTAAAGTTTAAGTTTTCAATTAGTGCAACTTTAGTTTAGTGTTTTATAGTTCCCTTATCACTGTTGAAAATGTACCTATCCTGAATGTTTACACATTTGCATAGTTTTAAATACCGTACATAAAGATGTCCAAGTCTATGTTGAACATTGGAATCGTGAAAATACTTTTCGTACCCTTTACATTATAACTAAACTATAGGACTATTATTGTTATTAGGACTATGATAGTCTTTCAAGATTTATTTATAGTACTAGTGCACGTGTTGCTCAACATCGAGCAATTTATTTTCATACAATACAAAAGTTACATTTAGTTCTAGATTAATGAAATCCGACTACCATGAAATCCGACTGATATTTACCAATCCAATATTGTAAATATCAGTGATCACAAAAAAACTACAGCTGTACGTTAACAGATGTTTAAAATGCTCAAACCAATCTCAATGTTATTCTAATGGGAAAATTTCAAATTTAATTTGCGGATAGCGCCCTTATTTTAAGTCCGATTTTCATTAATTTTTGGCGGAAAAAACTTCAGACTAAGCCCTATCCAACGACACCAAAAACTTGAAAATCGGTTGAGAATTGTAGGAGGTGGTCTCAAGACAAAAAACCCTTAGGGTATTAAATAATAATAATAATAATAATAATAATAATAATAATAACATTTATTCCTCTGACAATATTTAACATTGTATGGGAATGTACATAGTTTGGGGAATTTACGCAAGTCATTTACTTTGTTTCACAATTTAAACATTTCATTGCCAAATTTTATTTCACTAAGTCTTTTCAATTATTTTTCATAGTATTCCTTAATTCTTTTTTCTTCTATCTATTTATAATACGTATAGATACTTGAATATAACTTAAAGGAAGCCGGCAAACATTTATCGTCTCTCAGCCCAATTTGTCTCTAGATGGAGACATCAAGGCGAAGATCTCTCCGGCGTTGGCGCCGAAGCGAATGCCGATAAGTTTGATTTATAACTCAGTCGATTACTCTTGATCGAAGACGAGGTTAGGATCCATGAATTTATGGAGTGTGAAATTATTTTGGATGTGCTTTATGTGATAATTTGTTGCTACATGGACAAATGATTCATTGATTTTATGGATTAAGTGATTGGTATATTTTCTTTAAAAGAAATTTAGCTGTAATTTGAGAAAATTTGATTTCAACTTCCACTGAACTTGGAAAAGTAAGAATTCTTTGCCATGCAAATTTTGACCATAGGGTTTGAAATATTTTATGGCACTTTCAAAGATTCCTAGTTTCAAATCTCTTGTTTGTCAGTGAAGAATCATCCAAATATGATGTTGATGATCAAGTCCACATTCTTTGAAAAAAGCCAACATCACAATTCAGTCAGAACAGTCATCAAACCCAGGCTTTAATAGATATGAGTCTTAGTTCTTCGTTAAGGAAAGGAAGATATCCCGATTCAAGAGCGCCTCTGTGCATCAAGTTCTAAGAAAAGTCTGCAGTGGTAAACACGATGAAAATAGAATCTTCCAAGACAACTTTCATGCCCACAAGAGGAATTATAGACAAAGATAAAGAACTTGGAAACGTAAGATTTCCTTGCCATGCAAATTTTGACTATACGGTTTGACACATTTTA
The DNA here is from genome assembly GCA_030545055.2 of Neoaliturus tenellus. Taxonomy (NCBI): domain Eukaryota; kingdom Metazoa; phylum Arthropoda; class Insecta; order Hemiptera; family Cicadellidae; genus Neoaliturus; species Neoaliturus tenellus. The sequence continues at coordinate 10,919,873 of CM061532.1, read as the reverse complement.
TGGCACTTTTAAAGATTTCCAGTTTTAAATCTCTTGTTTGTCAGTGATGAAGAATCTTCCAAAGAAGGAAGTTATGAACCCGATTCAAGACCGCTTCTGTGCATCGAGTTCTAAGAAAAGTCTGCAGTGGTAAACACGATGAAAATAGAATCTTCCAAGACAACTTGCATGCCCACAAGAGGAATTATAGACAAAGATAAACAAGAGTTCTATTCTCGGTTTCCTCACGATGACCGACGGCGCCGAGACAATGGTCAACCTTGCAGCAGTGACGCCGGCGCTCCTTGTACGGGAAGTTTCAACACTGTTACGTCAATTAGCTGCGATTTCGACAAATTCCCGCCACTCTAATGGGCAATAACTTGTGAATCACTCATAAAACGCGGAGCAAATCAAAACAGAGCTTCTGGATTCTTGTGGAGGAATGCTCCCGACCTCGAGGCAGCCCTTGGGTCTCGGGATCTATTCTCGGCGGAATGTCTGTTTCCACATACGTTCACATACTGAGTTGCGCGTGGTTATGGCAGATAATGGGTGTAATCGTCGAATCTAATTGTGGCTCGGACAATGGTGGACATAAACTCGGTTTGATCTGGCGTTACTGTTACTGGTGCAAGGACGATGACATTCCCCGACCTGGTGCCGTGGCTAACTTGGTTTACTGGTGGTTAATTGCGTGGGTAATAAATATGGTGGGTTGTGATTCGAATAAAGAGTGCGTCCACGGTCATATGTGATTTTTTCAGTGGGTGTGGTCAGGTTGGATGTAGAAGGGGGTTCTTCCGAAGAGAATATCGTAGCCATCTTGAGAGTGAATGTAGTATTGAACAATACAAATACATTTTTATTCCTTTTGTACATTTTATGTAATAAGAAAATGCAATTTCCAGACAAAACTTAAACGCTTCTTCTTACTGATTAATGATGAACAAATTACTTGACAGATTTTTTAATGAAGAAAGTTACCCTCTCTGTTAAAACTTGCATTTAAAATACATTGAAATTACGGATTTAATTTTTACAATGTCCGAAATTCTACATGTAAATGCCTGAAGAGGAGAAATAATTGCACCTCTAAAACTTCAAGTGTGCTCTTATATTTCATCCATAAGCTATACATCTATATCATTTGTTTGGAATAAAAACCCTACCGATGTATAGTTGTTGATAAGATACATTTCACCCAGCATGACTTTGAAAACAAGCATAACATTGAAGTAAAATCACCTTGGGCATCTGTTAGTTTTCAAGAATGTATGATCAAGGGATGAATCTAATTGGAGCTTTAAATCAAAGGCTTGAAAAAAACCAAGCTCTTTAAGAGCAAAACTTATTAGTATATCAATTTATTAAAGTATGGTCACATGCTGTCCAGCGTCCACCGTCCAGTCCCAAGGAGGGCCGGCAATTAGAGACCGTGTTTCCATTAATTTTGTAATTTTGCGCGACAAGCTACGCAGGCTCACATTTTACGGTAAAACCCGTTTACAAACCAGATTTGTTATGCAAGATGTAGTTCTTACAAGGTCGGGTCCTGAATGAAGGAAAACATTTGATTTATGGATCCTACAAATGTGTAGTTTTTATGGGGGGAATTTTAATTATTCAGTTGATTACTGATAAAGATCCGAGGTTTCGCTCAAAAATAAATTAGGTCTTTTATTCCTAAACTTTGGATGCTATTAGGTTTTTAGTTGAAAAAATTAACTGGTCTTCAGCTATAAATTAATTGTGTGTCAAGAATGTGAAGAAATGGACCAATATATTTTAAATCTATAACAATTTCTCGAGTAGTGCTGCTTAGTAAACTAAACTTTCTAAATTGAATAAAGAGTATAGTTGATACAAAATAATCTTTATGATCTCTAAGCTAAGTGACTCTTTTACATCGTATCATCATGCAATATTCTTTAAGTACATAGAAATTACTGACGCCGTGGGTTGACGATGTACAACAAAATCAGTTGCATTCATGTAGTATTTTTATAAGGAGTTGATGTGGAAATAGTAAAAACCAGTGAGATTTAATGGTAACAAGCTGGCATTGGAACCACACATGTGATAAGCCAGTGCCAAATTTGCTCAAATATAAATCAATGCAGAATTATTCCTGAAAAATTATCTTTCCTAAAACTGCCTCAAGTCAATCCTCAAGATAGTTTTCGTAGTTATTCAAATCCCAAGACTTCCGCCACGCTCACCGTTGAAGTCTCCATTCCCTGCTGAATATTCAATTATGATAATTCCGTTGACGAGCAAATGAGCGACATTTCAATAATGGAGTCTGAAAACAAACGCCGAACGGTGGCTTGAGAGTTACTGCGTCATATAATTAGGAGATAATGAAAAATGGCCCGAGTGATAAATGAGATAAACAAGTGATAAAACGCCGATTCCTTTAAAGGCTAAGGTCCTTGAGGACTATTAGGCCGCGGAGTGAAACTCTATTATACTGTACATAAATTGAACGGGTTGTATTTATAATAAGACGCCGACGCAGCGGCCACCTACAATTCGCTGGAAAAGGTGTTGCTTAAAAGCTGAAAACTCGATCGGACTGCGTGGGGACGTAATTGAATGTGAGTCACCCTCGCACTCCGAGACGTGGGAATCGGGAAATCGGCGGGTCGGGAGAGTGGTTGGAACTGTCAAGGGCTTGGCACTTGATGGAAAGTTGTATTTGAATTTGGAAAGTGTTTAAACATAGGATTGGCGATCGTGAAGTAAAACATGCTCCGCGTGTTAGGATTGCTGCATTTAAAATCTTTGTGGTATTAAAAGAAATAAAGTAATATCTGATATGAAGAATTTAGAAGTAAATTATGAGGATACTCTAGTAATTTAAGTTATAAAGACAATAATACCTGTATAAAAGGGTTAATTGCAAACGTAGAGCACAATGGTTGCCACACAAATTCTTTTTTATTTTGCGTTTATTGACGCCAGTGGCATTCTGTCGGTGAACGATCTAAATTCCAGTCTTGTTACAATCTAACATCAACCAGTTGTTAGAAAGCATCATTAATTAATAGCCCAATGTCAAGTGACAACTGGGTCCGGAATTGATCCTTTAAAAAGGTTTTTAAAGGATCAAGGAAAGTTAGGTAACTTTCCTCAGGTTTGAACCGCGGTAACCTTTGGACTCAAAGGTGAACACTATAAACACTCAGCTACAAAGCCGGTTAATTATATCATTTACTCTTAAAATTAATTGTATAATAATGTAACAAGTATACTGATAAAATATTTTATTACACATATATACTTATTTACTTACTGTATTTTCTAAGAAGATATTTTAGTGTGTCAGGTTGGTACAGTAGAGACGCAATTTCAAAAAGTAAGACTGTTAAGATTTATCCCTGGTGTGATTGTGATAAGGAGTGGCATAGAAAATGTTTTACAAAATAATAACCATAGGAATAGATATTAAATAATAATCGCTTTATAAATCTGGTATAACCAATTGTGAAAGAGAGTAGAGAAGATTCACATTTCAATTAGTTATGTGGATATGAAAATTTTTTACAGACTAACATTTTGTGTCTTTTAACTTCCCAAAATATTGCTGTTTTCGAAACGTTAAAAAGTATTTTTTTATGGAATTTATCACTGAAGACAACTTCAACGAAGCGCCCCCTGAGTAATTCCATATAAAATTATTGTTTATCTTTATCTTCGTTATCTACGGTAACTCGAACACTCAACTACAAATCCCTCATCTATTCCTCCTCTTAAACAGGTTTCGAATCCCTAGACCTAGAATAGCCTCCAGACATCAATTGCCAATTTACCAGACAAACTGTGGTATCCTATTTTGGGGAGAGAAACATTCAAATTTTAGTTACAAGATACCGAAGAGAGATGGGCCGGATTTAGTCCCACACTCCAACGAACAATGGGTCCCCGGATGGCGAGCGATTTTTAACCGTCCGGTCCTATCAGTGTAAATTTATATGTTTTCTAAAGCTAGGTCATTAATTGACTATCTGTACTAAGATACTCGTTCGGTTCTTCAGAGGGAGTTAAATTATTGGAATATTTAATTATCATTATTCACATATATAACCTCTAGAATACTTTTTAACCTCTCTGATCAGTCCTGCTAATTTTATGAGTTGAATAGTCTTATCTACTTTGAGAAAAACGCAAATGGTTTGATCGGTTATAAGTCTTAATATTCCTTTATAAGTAGTCTGGTATTTTCACTGTCAATTATTACTATTACCTGATTTGACCAGGTAAAACCAAGTTGGAAGTTGTGCTTATCTCGCACCTCAACTTGTTTTGACCAAATAAAACCAAGTTGGAAGTTGTGCTTATCTCGCACCTCAACTTGTTTTGACCAAATAAAACCAAGTTGGAAGTTGTGCTTATCTCGCACCTCAACTTGGTTTGACCAAATAAAACCAAGTTGGAAGTTGTGCTTATCTCGCACCTCAACTTGGTTTGACCAAATAAAACCAAGTTGGAAGTTGTGCTTATCTCGCACCTCAACTTGTTTTGACCAAATAAAACCAAGTTGGAAGTTGTGCTTATCTCGCACCTCAACTTGTTTTGACCAAATAAAACCAAGTTGGAAGTTGTGCTTATCTCGCACCTCAACTTGGTTTGACCAAATAAAACCAAGTTGGAAGTTGTGCTTATCTCGCACCTCATCTTGGTTTGACCAAATAAAACCAAGTTGGAAGTTGTGCTTATCTCGCACCTCAACTTGGTTTGACCAAATAAAACCAAGTTGGAAGTTGTGCTTATCTCGCACCTCAACTTGGTTTGACCAAATAAAACCAAGTTGGAAGTTGTGCTTATCTCGCACCTCAACTTGTTTTGACCAAATAAAACCAAGTTGGAAGTTGTGCTTATCTCGCACCTCAACTTGTTTTGACCAAATAAAACCAAGTTGGAAGTTGTGCTTATCTCGCACCTCAACTTGTTTTGACCAAATAAAACCAAGTTGGAAGTTGTGCTTATCTCGCACCTCAACTTGGTTTGACCAGGTAAAACCAAGTTGCAAGTTGTGCTTATCTCGCACCTCAACTTGGTTTGACCAGGTAAAACCAAGTTGCAAGTTGTGCTTATCTCGCACCTCAACTTGGTTTGACCAGGTAAAACCAAGTTGGAACTTGTGCTTATCTCGCACCTCAACTTGGTTTGACCAAATAAAACCAAGTTGGAAGTTGTGTTTATCTCGCACCTCAACCTTTCGACGTTTTGGTCATGCTGTGAGAGGGGTTTTCTGTAGCCTGACAACAAGAAAACACCATGCAGAGGATTCAAGGGCAAAAATTGCAATTTCTTCCAAAATGTTAATTTATCCGAGAATAACATTAGGTGATATTGATACCACGCGCCACGCCACGGAAACCTAAAGACTACTTATACGGGCCATTGATAGGCCACAACACGCAACGGAAACCTATATTTAAAATTGATAATCGTAAGAAACAGAACATATTTATCCTTCCTATGGTTTTAGTCTTATTCGCCATAGTATTATGTAATAAACATCCAAAAGACAGAGGCGACAATAAGGAAACAAAAACGCATGAATTTGAATACAGTATTGTTTGCAATGGAATATGAAACACCTAATTTCCTGCTCCTCGCAGCCAGTCCCGGTCGTTTATGCCAGACAGATGCAGAGATAGCGGGGGGATTTACGGTATTGCAGTGTTCTACCCCACGTACTGTAACTGCACCGATAGGACACTTACACACAGATAACGGCTCACTATGTTCCTTCCGCCCAACACGTTTCCGGCGTCGGTATTTGTAGCATAGGGCCAGTGACCGATTGTGTCTGGGACAGTGGAGCTGTTACTCGCAACTGTTCCATTTCACTGATACATTTTTGGAACCACGGCTCACTATGTTCCTTTCGCCCAACACGTTTCCGGCGTCGGTATTTGTAGCATAGGGCCAGTGACCGATTGTGTCTGGGACAGTGGAGCTGTTACACGCAAATTCCATTCCACTGATACATTTTTGGAACCAGTTGCTTTGCATGTGTACCTCAGAAGTAATTTGTTACAGTAATCGTAACTATTTTGGAATGCTGGAACAAACTCAATAAGTGACCTTTTGGGAATGTGACGATTAGCTGTTGAACTGAACAACCTATTATTTTACTGGGCTGTTATTATTCAGATTATCCTCAGGCATTTTTGGTAATACAGTAGAACCTCGATAGTTCGACACTTTGTGGACTTAGAGAGTGTCGAACTATCAAAATGTCAAACTATAGGGAGTATATGGGAAATTTCAACACTGGGAGTATAAAATCATAATTTGAATTTAGGAAATACTAAATTTTAGTGAAACCATAACCTAATTGAACTTTAACATAAACAACATTCAAATCATTCGCCAATTTGTTTACATTTTCACTTTTGTCAGGCTCCAACATGGACACTATCGGTCATTATTAACATGTTAAGTTGTCATGGACCATGTCGAACTATCAGGAGTGTCGAACTATCGAGAGTCGAACTATCGAGGTTCTACTGTAGTTACTTTTGATACCTAGAGCAGAAGTGTTATGTTACAGTAATCACCCAAAGAATACATTTTTGAGAACACTTACATTTGTTATCTTTGTCGGTGGTTTTATGTAATTTGTCTTATTAGCCATGATGGAAAACCAAATAAAGCTCAAAAGATTCGAACTATTAAGTAGGATACAGGTTAGAATTATTTTTTTTTTAGAAATCACGAAAGCGATCTTTTCATCACAGATACATTACGGGATATGTTTTATGTAACTGATCCCTTCGGTACAAAATTTTTATAATATCCATTTGGGTTCTCTATGGATTTTTATTCATGCAACCTCATGAATGTGATCAATGAAATTTTGAGATGATGATTTGATTGATTGGATGACGAAGATTGAAGCTACTAAAATTATAAGTGTTATGTATAATAGCGATTTTCAAACATAAAAAGCTATGGCTCATAATATACCTACATAACACTCTCATAGTAAAAATATTATTAAAGTTGTTGTAATTCACTTAGAAGAATCAACAACTCATTGTGTGGCTGACAATAGAAATGAAATTAAATTCATCAGATTAACTTTTTACAATCTAGAATCAGATTATTAAAAATACATTTTTACTTACTTTACCATTTGTATGCAAAAGTTAAAAACTTGAGAGAAGTATTGATGACTTTGCGTGAAGACACAAAGAGTTTTAAATTAAATGTAAATTCCAGAATCACACGCTACGAGGAAACCCCGCGACGAATTTACATTTTGCACGTGTACTTTGTAAGGTTTCATGAAAGTTTAATGCTTCAGTTGCTTGATTTGGCGTTAGAAAGTGGTTCGCCCATCTTAACCTCATTTGCAAAATTTGTAGCGATATCGACCGAGCTTCGAAACAAAAAACCTGTCTGAACAAAGCGTAATCTGATACATCATAAAGTGGGGCCGGGTGGGGTACAAAGCCGTCGAGACCGGTAGCATCAAGTCATGGCTATTCAGGATGTTTTTATTGAGCAATAAATTGCTTAGTGCAGTTTCACTTAGTTTACGAGGAAATTCGTGATAATTTTTATTTGTTATTGAGCAAGATCATGTGTCGTCAGTGTCTGTGTTTAGATGTGATGCAATTTACGGTAATGCTTCTTCCATTCCTTTCCATCGCATAATTAGATGGTAAATACTGAAAACGTACAAAACATCCTGTTCCTGTAATTCAGTACCTAAACGACCATTTTCATTGATCAAAGCACTTCCTTTAATGACTATATTATTCATAAAAGTTTCACTAACCCAAAATCAATTCAAAACCCTTGATCCGCCATCCAAATAACAGACATAAGTCGGTATTACATAAATTACCCTGTTTCCATTAGCCCTGGCCCATCCATCGTAAGGCCTCTTGGGGCCTGGGGCCCGAAAGTGTTTACAAATTGGCCTTGTTCGTAACCGAATTAATCTACCGTTCCGGTGTCGGTAATTTATACCCGGTTTAATAACACGGTTCGCGAGGCGGTCGCGGCCGGCGCGGTCGAGAAGATTTCGCGCCGATAAAATCAGTTACTTAGCGCGGCGAGGAAGGCGGCAACCATTAGCTACGTATTAAACATGTTGCAGGGATGGTTTTTAAAGTTTTTCTAGTCATGAAGGAAATAGTGGTAGGGTCTAATAATTTAATTCATGTGCTGTATCTGTGTTAGTAAAGGGAACAACTGCCAGGAGTAGGAGACTAATTTTGGGGTTTAAAGCTTCTCTAGGCTTTTAGAGACGACGAAAATATTTATTCTTTTGCGTATAATATTACACCAATGAATATTAATATCAGATATGCTTAGAACCAATACCAAAGTGCATGAATCAACCAGACAGTTCCAAGAGTAAAAGTTACAAAATATTCCACAAATCATTGATTATAATCTGATCAAAATAATCGCTACTAATAATATTATAAATATGAATGTCCGTTTGTTACGCTTTTACGTGAAAAACAACTCAACCGATCATCATGAAACCTTATACATTTATTCTTGGAGGTATGGAGTAACATAGGATACTTTTTACTAAAAAACTTCTTAGTTACAAAAAATAAAAAAAGATTGTATGTCAAATAATCTCAAAATAAAATTAGTTTATTTAGTTGTTGCTACAACCTGAGGGGAGAATAGTTTGTGGTAAGGAAAACAAGATACTGTAAACAATTTTCAATTACAGACATCGAGACGCTTGCTGTTCCCTTTCAGCCGATGACCAGTGATAGTGTGGCTATCAACCCGAGACCAAGATCACAGTCACGGCTGAGGCCAAATATGGAATCGTAAAAGTGGCGAATCACGGTTCTAATTCATCCCCCAGGCGCCTAGGATCCGAGTGGTGAAGGAAATAATTCGCCTGAAATTGGCTTTCTTAGGAATCGCGCTCTAATGAGTAAATTGCCTAAATGCCTCCAATTTATCAGAGGGCCTTGGCCCGGGTCCGAGGCCTCTGAAGCTCGGATGCTGATGGATTGCTGGGGGCAATAAAAGACCTCAGAGCGGTGTTAACATATTGCGTTATGTGGAATGTAAACTAGCAGTGAGCGGTTGTTGTTCCAATGTAAATGTCTATATGTGAGCGTGTAGCTTTCTGAGATTTTAAAAATTAACTAGAAACGTGTTGCTCGAAATCGAGCAATCTATACGGGCTATCCCAAATAATACACAACCAATCCAATATTGTGATTATCAGTACATAATCGCCAAAAAGTAAAATAATTTACAGCTGTACATTAACAGATATTTAAAATCTAAACCTAAGCCCAATTTTATTCTATGGGAAATTTCAAAATTTAATAATGAATAGCGCTTTTATTTTAAGTCTCATCCTCAAAATGTTTTGGCGGAAACAACTACAGATCAAGACCTATCCAACGACACCAGAAATTTGGAAATGGGTTAAAAATTGTAGGAGGAGTTCTATTAACAAAAAACCCCTTTTTAAATAAGTATAAATTATGAATGTTGGTTGTTGTATAGGAAAATACTTCACGTTTCTAAAATATAAGTACAAAGCGATACTTTTTGCTCTATATTACAATTGATATAAAAATGAAAATATCTCCTATCATAAGACTTATGGGTAATGAAAGTAACTTAAGTGGTGAAAGCTGTAAAAAAAAATAACTAGTATAAAATAAGAGATTTATAGTTTCTTATCTCCCAGAAGATTTTTTACTTTCAATTAAAAATAATCTCTCCAATTTCATCTAATGCTCTTTATTGTGACTATTCAAATTTAATTGTGTATGGTATGCCATTGTTTAAATCCTTATTGTAAAAGTCATTATGAAACTTACACTTGATGTTGGTATGGATTTTACCAGAGAAACAGAAGTTTTTCTGTTGGAAGCATTTGTGGGTTTACTTCATTGGTAGATTTCAACAACTCTCTCTCCCCCACCCCACATGGAGAAGATTAGCCTATGGGAACTCAGCATTTAACAAATACTTCATATTCTCATTTTTCAATGTTATATACGCACATAAAAAATACATTCTTCCGGAAGAAAACCAATCGGTAGGTTTAAAAGCACAGAGACCTAGAAACCAGACCTTCAACAGGTAACATGCACTTACCTAGCCATCTATCATATCAAGACAAACATGTACCTTAGCGCCTTAACGGCTGCGTGAATAGTTAAAGCTCACCCATAAATACATCATGCTTCAAAACGACTAGTTGTTCTAGTGATGATTTACATTCAAGTCAACGCTCAATATACTAATGGCGCGAAACACAATGGTGGCAGACAACGCAGCCACTTCCGTTGTCTGGCTTGTCATAAGCTTGTCGTAAGCTTGGGCAGTAAAGCTAGGAAGCACTTGAGTAAACAGAGCGGCTGAAGACCATCAGTTCACCTTGCAGCACGGCCGTAAACTATAAGCCTTGCCAGTAACTGCCGTAAAAGGCTCAAGTCTGGGAGAATTCACCTCAATGAATCATACGACACCATGACGTCTCGGCGACTCGACGGGAACCAGGGTTGCCAATCACTTTTACCAAATTACTCTCAATTATTGTTTAAATTACCTTAAATTACCTTGCATATAATTTCCTAGTATCAATTAAAACATTCGTAATGCAGGCTTTCTGTTGTTTTATGCTTAATACTAAACAGTTCTTGTAGGTTTTTATATTCCATAATAATTATTTTCTCAGTGGTATTAGATCTTCTGGTTGATTTCAAATTATGAAACAAATTTAAATTTTATTTCAATGTAAAAAGTTGCCCACATTATACTGTTGTTTTTGGATTTGGGTCAACATTGTTGTATGAAAAGTTTTGCTCGAAAAAAAACTACAAAATGAAACACATAGAATGGTATTAGACAATCTCTTTATAGTTTTAACAGAAATCACCTGACGAACACTAATGTAATTTTTGTTTAAAACGGATGTAAACACATCTTTTTGTACTTCGATAAAATCTCGAGACTTAATTTAAACTTTGCAATTTTATCAATTAATTATAATCTCTATTATTCTTTGATATATATTCTCGAAGGCCGAAATTAGCTTAGAAGTGTAATTGACTAAGCTGAACTATGATGAATATCCAGACACCACTGGTCAGCTGATCTCTAGACATTCATTGGTTGCCTGAACAGCTGATTGTATGTCGACGACAAGCTGCAGGCTGTCCGGTTCCCGGTGCAGCTTGTCACAAGCTTTTCACAAGCTTGTCGCCTCGTTTGTATAGAAAACTATCTTGTCCTCGCAAATGGATCCATTGAATGGAGCGGATAGGTCATGGTGAAAATATTTCTTCAGGGGCCTTGTCATATTGAATGTAGGTAAAGTCTACGCTGTTTTAACCATGATATTGTATACTTTATTTAGAACTTTAGACATTTGTGTTTGGAATCTTTGGCTTAGGCCTACTGTTATCGTTTTATCAATCACACAGATAGTAAAATAGGCTATAATTTGGGTCTTTTTTTTAGAAGAGGGCTTCTACTATTAAAATGTATCATCATATACACGAAGTACTTGTTTATAAAGCAATTCCTAACAAAGGACAAGTCATGTATTAATGAAAAACATCCACATTGCGTATAAGGAATATTTAAGTCAGGGATCTGTCCACATCTTATTAGCCGTTTATCTTATGTCCCGTCTCCGAGTGTTACCTATCTGGCCGGATCTGTGCGGCATTGCATTTTTGTTGTCAGACTTCATAGCCCTCTTAATCAATCAAATCGTATTAGGTAATAACCTGTTTCAGTTTCAGGTGATTTTTTTAATGGTGGAGACCCTCTTCTAAAAAAGACCCTTCAGTTTTGTTTAGGAAAGAATTATACGCATCTGCAGATTTTCCAATCATGGGGAGATCAGCTCCAATCAATTCCTTGTGACCGAAAACCCCACATATAAACAAAAACAAACACATAAGACGGAAAGAGATGTCGCCCGTGGAATCATTACTGTTGCAGAATAAGACACACTGCTTAACCAACTCTGCACCACCGCTTTTAAACGATTTGGATTTACCTCTTGCATTGTCGCCTTAAAATAAAATTAAAGTAGAAATAAATTTTCATACAATGTATCTCGTAACTGTAGGATGTTTCACTCTTTCAAAAAGCAAGGCGAGATGATCATTTCGCTAAAAATCATTTGAATAGAACGCATAATTGTGTTAGGAAACACGCTTATCAAGACAAAAACACTGCAAGCCAACAACTTCGTCGCAGGAAAAATCGAGGCAAAAACCGTTGATCTGGTGGGCGTTGGACGATAAATTCCGTCCACCCGGCGACACAGATTATGTCAGGCACGCCACAACAACGCGACTCGCCGTGATCCTTAAACCCGATTATAATCAGCGATGAAAAACCGCTCGCTATTTTTGGCCAGAGTAAATAACGTCGATGGACCAAGGCTGGCGCTGCCTTTCTCGGCGCAAAATAAAACCACCGCTTCCCTCATCTTTCTTGCGCCGTTTCAGTTTTATTCGCTTGTCTTTGTTTCGTCGCCATGTAACTGACCGGTTTTTCTCCCACAATCGCTTGATTTCTCCCTTTTTTACTGTGTAATTGGGTCCAAATTAGTAACAGCGTTTCGTTCTTTATTGGCTCTTTGGTGTGTGCCGCTGTGATTAGTCTTTGCTGAAGAAGATTGGTCAATTTTATCTGATTTGTAAGTTTTGCTGATACGACACTGAACAGCAATGAAAGGTTGTTCTATAAGGAAAACTTGACGTTTGCATAATGAACAATTTCAATGTGCTTGCCCCATGTGCTTCAAAATCATGACCTTCCTTTTTCACAAAACTTTCCCGTTAGAGGGGGCTAAAGGGATAGACCGACTATTTTGCCTACGCTCTCAAGTGGCCGTTGTGGAAACTACCTGAATATGTTTCGCATTGTTACAAACCATACCTAGGTCTACTAAGGGCGAGAAACATTTCGGTGTTGTAAAAGACTGTGGCTAAAGAAACGCTGATGCTGAACTTCTAACCCAAGACTCAGGTAGATAATGGTGAGGGAGGAGATTTGGCTGCTGAAAATACGCCTTTTAATTAATACGTGCCATTGGATTGACTATGTTCATACTCTGCGCTCCCAGAATTTTCAGCGGCTGCCTTGCCGAACAAATTAAATAGACCAAGTCTTTATGTTGCATTAAAAACGTCTCCCACCTTTATCTTACTTAAAATATATGAAAAAAATGGAAGCAGTTGAAGCATTGCATGAATTTATGAGAGGGGCACTTTAACTTTAACGCCCTTCTAAGTATTTTTCTACAACAGACGAGTTCCAACAAGAAATCTACCTGATTAAACCCACCTCTAAACTAGAACCCGTTGATTGAATCTCCGCTACCTCAACTCCGCCCAGATTAAAAGCTTGGGCTAGTTAAGCTAACCAGCCGTCCCGTGGGTGAACGCTCCCACGCGGGGATTTCGTTAAATGATTTTTATCTGAGCCTAAAAAGCTCCGCTGGCCCGGCGAGCGGTCCGCCCAGTGCGGTGACGTCAGAGCTCCTACTCGAAACTGATCCCCCGCACCGAAACGTGGCACGTCAACCATCTGCCCGTTGTCGTAGGAACGGCGGACTTGAACTTGACACTGGGAATGCTGGACGGATGTTTTGAACACTTATTAGTGATAAAATTTTGTACTGTTTGGGATTGTCGACGGATTAACTCGTCTCATATTATATATGGTGTCTTAAGGTTCACAAAAGAGCAAAATATAAATGTAAAGAAAAACTCATTAACTATGTGCACAGTTGGGAAATGACTTGACGACCAGTGAAGAAGAAGATACCTCCTCCACAAACGTGGAGTTTTATAGATTGAAATTATATTAAACAAAGTCACTGACCAATTAGAAGATTAAAAATCTGTGTGGGAGCGACCTCTCATATTTTCTTTTCCTTAGGTGGCAAACAAGTCTTCCACAGACAGTGATGATATTTTGAAAAAGTTTCAAAAGGAAGCTTAATCCTTTAGAGTTGTAAGGAACGAAACTAATAATTGTAAAAACTACGATTGAATGACTGTTGAACGAAGTACAACCTCAATATTTGTCGGAAAGAGGTAGGCTAATAAACCAGCCTCAGAAAAGATAATATTTAGCCAATCTAATATGAAAGTGTGGAAGTTACACTGAAAACAAACAAAATTATAAAGGACCATATAAAATATCGTTAAATTAGCAACGCCTTCACTAAACTAGTTTATATAAACCAGCCTTTATCATTTCCTTGATTATCCTCGTCATATGAATTAATGCAACAAAACACAATATTTATTTTTCCTTTTACGTAACAACCAGTTACAATTGTTTGTCAACACTGTAACTTCAGAGAAATACAACAAAATTAATATTCATCTGTGTGACGCAAGCGTAGTCATACGTTATCAGTGGACATGAAGCGGTGTAGATCGTACATTCCCACGCCTGGAGTCCAGGTCATACATCATACTCCTGGGGGAGGGTGTCTCCCGGAAAGGTGTCCTGGAGTCGGTCCTCCCACAGGACTCCGCCAGGATAACATCTCGCTGCGTCCGTTCATATTAATCACCTGTCTTTCACTTGATTAATCTATAGGCTCACAAATTAAACGGCGGTAAATGTAAATTTGGATCGATTTTTCACTTATGAAGAAGTGGGAGACTTTTGCAGAATCTTCTTTACTGCAGTTTTATGAAACCACTATGTTTCCCGTCACGCTTTCGACCGTGATTGAATTCATTTTATAGGTAATTAGGCTCGTTCGCTACGCTGTATCGCTCTCCTTATATAATAAATCGCTGGAATACGTAAAATTAGAATTTTCCTAAAATGGAGATTTTCAGATTTTTTAGAAACTATTGTATGCTCTCTGGGTCAGAGCATATTGGACAGATTTGCAAAAAACTTCACAAAAACCATCCTTACTGAATAATGCTTAATAATGCCTGAAAGTTTCATTACAATCTGTCGAGCGGTTTCGGAGTCCATAAGCAACATACATACATACTTCCTCTTTTATATAGATTAAAATGTGACCATGAAAAAGTTGTAGTATAGTTTCTATTATAATTATTTATATTTTTTTTGTAAACAGTGTCTACAACATATGAACTGGTTGGGTGTTTACAATATCGCCTTTTGGTAGCACTAAACAAACTTATCGAATTAAAATATGATACTGATACTACATGAGATATCTAAGCAGAATTCATTTACTAAAGACTCATCCAAATTAACTCTATGGTTCCGAATCAATGTGATCTTGTCTTTCCGGACATAAATTGACCGGATCACCGATCCCTAAAATGCACATTTAGGTACGTCGGTGGGAAATTCGTTTAAAATGTGGCATATCGCCCATCACTATCCATAATTGTCTCGTTATAATGCATATTAGTTGATAATAATGTGTTCATCTACTCAGGTAAATATGACATCGCAGTTCCTGTTAACGATGATATATTTATCCAAGGTCTTCCCGAAACACTATCCTACTACGGGGCAAAACAAATCAGACGAATAAAAGATGAGGTCCACCGGTACAATAAGACTCCTTGAAAGGTTCCTACACCAACCGGAACCCCAGATGGAGATATAGTGTGTGAGAGAGACAAAGAGAGAGATATTGTGTGTGAACAGTAGACATACGGCGACTCCTACGATGTTTGGATGGTGAATGGTGTCTTTGTAGCTCCGCCTAGCAAGCGAGGACTGTCCCGGCGCCGGTACAATGTCATCGCCTTCAACTCACCGATTCATCTTACCCACAGCCCATAGAGTTATCAGCTTTAATTATCGTTTTGTTCCATTCGAGGCGCCATTGAGAGCTTGAATTTCCTATAAGTACCAGGGAGACCGAGCTTATGCTCCGTATAATTATTACTTTTGTTTCTCAAAAAAAGCTCGTTCGCTCCGCTCACTCGCCCTCTCCCTTTTTAAGACGAGCTCGTTCGCTTCGCTCACTCGCCAGACCAAAGGGTGCTGCATTTGGTAATTTTCCTACATTGGTTTATTTTATCTACAGTTATCAGCTGATTTTTGTTCAATTAATAAAATCTCCATAAGGATAACATGGGATCTTTGAAGTGCTCTAGCGCGGAAACCGGATTTTCCCCAGCTATGGGACCAGCTACAATCGATTTCTAGTGGCCCAAACCCCCATAATCAATAAAAAAATCAAAAATCCTTGGAGCGAAAAAAACTTTGCCCGTACAAACGGAGCTTGTTTTAGAGTATAAGATTCATCCTAAAGAAGATTTTTGCTCATTTTCGACATTAATACCGGATTCTTCCACCTGCACGACTTGAAGAGAAAAGTGATATTGATACCTAAGGCGCTGAGCAATATGGTGCATACTTTAAGGTAATTATGGCTGAGTGTGGTGGATCAGATGAGGTGCAGCTTTGTTACTGACAAGTGTGGTGGATCAGATAAGGTGCAGCTTTGTTACTGACAAGTGTGGTGGATCAGATGAGGTGCAGCTTTGTTACTGACAAGTGTGGTGGATCAGATGAGGTGCAGCTTTGTTACTGACAAGTGTGGTGGATCAGATGAGGTGCAGCTTTGTTACTGACAAGTGTGGTGGATCAGATGAGGTGCAGCTTTGTTACTGACAAGTGTGGTGGATCAGATGAGGTGCAGCTTTGTTACTGACAAGTGTGGTGGATCAGATGAGGTGCAGCTTTGTTACAGACAAAGACTAGTTGATTCATTTGTCAAAATCAGTCTTTCAGTATTATCAAAGTGTGAAACCTGAGAAATCTCAGGGAGTGCGGGGATTAGACTGTATGCATGGGATACAAATTTTTGTAAGGCTGCAAATCAGATATCAAATTGTCAATTGTAAAGGGTTATTAACCAATAATGCTTTAAAGAATCGATTCAGACCTGAGTTGTCACATCTCTAACGGTGAATCTTTCTAACTTAAGTGTATGTCAGAGTCTAGAAAGAGCCTGGATACTTGTATAATTGAACGCAAGATGAATATGAGAGAAGCAGTTCGATTCATAATTGTAGTTGGTATAGTCGTGTGAGTCGGATGTGTAGTGTTTAGCAGGTCGAACTGTCGGGCTTTGGGACCATAGCACGATGTCCTGGGTTCTGCCTAGTTGATTTTGTCAGTATAATTCACCTGTCTGAGGAGGCTCGTCCCTTACTTCACGTAAAGCGTTCAACCAACACACAAATATGGAGTCTATGTGCCCGGGGCAAAGTAAGCAAAACAAGAGGGAAAGATTACCGACCTTAAAAAAGCCACACGATTTTCTAAAGATAATAACACGTGCAATCTGAACAATCTGAGGCAAAAATACTGGATAAATTAAAATGCTAAAATAATATTCACATTTATAGAAATAATCTAAAATTAAATCTGCAAATCAAAATATAATAAAAAGTGTAATAACGCCTTTTCCTCCCTCCCACACTTTGAACCTTAGCATAACCTCTCATTGACGCCACCAGACCACCACCCACCGCAGTGACACTTATGGCAACATATAAAGTGTAGGCTTGCGGTTTTAACACTTGCAGACACGGCAGTTTGAGTTTCTCAGCGCGGAGAGTTTATGGAAATACTCTTGTCGCCGCGGTAAAGCTGACAACGTCGGGCGTTAGCGAAAGACCGGTGGGCGAGACACGCGCTGGAATAGATACTGTTGTAGCCGAGCCAGCAGTATTATTTAATTTGCCTCCAGAGCGCCGGAGCGGCCCGGCCTTATAAGAGCATGTCGGGAGGGGAGGGGGGCGGGAACGAGTCCACTACCACGGACAACGCATACGGAGTAAACCACTCCCAGGCGCAGAGTTGAGCCATGGTGACAACTATTTAGTTTAAGGGGTCTTTTGTCTTTGGAACTGTAAATTGCTGGGGGTGATTTGTTGACATTAGTCAAAGGTGAGGGGGGGGGGTTAAAGGAGTGGGCGAGAGCAAAGATGACAATTATGTTGCTAAAATAATATTATTTGCTGTTATGTTGAAATTTATAAGGGGTGAGGGGGATAAGGAAGTGGAGAGAGGTGTATGCTGTAGATAAGGAAATGTGGAATAAAGAGTAAAGACATTGGTGACATCTATTTAGCTAAAGAGTACCTTGTTTGGGGGAATTTATTGACATTTTGAAGGGGTGAGTGGTAGGGATAGGGAGTGAAAAATGTGTATACTTTGATACTTTATTTGAAACACCGACGCACTCTGTGGTGCGTATTTTAAGGTGAGTATGACTGAAGGGATGAGTGTGATGATTGTGATGGATCAGAGGAGGTGTAGCTTTGTTACTGGCAAATATCAGCTGTTTCATTTGTCAGGATCATTAATTAATAGCCCAATGACCAAAGGCAGCTGGGTCCAGTATCGAACCATCAAAAAGCACTAACTTTTCTCAGGATCGAACCGTCTACCTTCAGATTCAAAGGCGAGCTCTTTAACCACTCAGCTACCCAGCCAGTGTATATACTGTAGAGATGTGGCAATGCATTGTAAACCACAGAGTAGAGGCAGTGGTGGCTGCTGTTTGGAAGAGCATTGTTTATGGATATTAATTAAAGTCAGGGGGTGAGAGGGATATACCACAGAAATGAGATAATGTGGAGACCACTCCCTGGCACAAAGAAGAAGCAATGGTGGCAATTCAGTAGATAAACGAATATGGTTTGGAGGGATTTATTGATCTTAAGAAGGGACGAGGGAGAGAGTTAAGGGGTGGCGAGAGGTGTACGCTGTATAGAAGAGGTAACGTGAAGAAAACCACTCTCAGATGTGTTAAGTCGCTAATAACATCGAATTTTAAAGGAGAATGTTATTAATTTTTTTTCGAAGGGGTTATAGGGTTGGGCGTAGTAGTGAGAACTGACTTCCGCCATATATAACGAAATGTTTACTACTTGTAGGGAGTTGGGCTTTAAAGAGTGTATTGATGGATATTATTGGTG
The DNA here is from genome assembly GCA_030545055.2 of Neoaliturus tenellus. Lineage (NCBI taxonomy): Eukaryota > Metazoa > Arthropoda > Insecta > Hemiptera > Cicadellidae > Neoaliturus > Neoaliturus tenellus. The sequence continues at coordinate 10,900,956 of CM061532.1, read as the reverse complement.
AAAAAAAACTTTAAAATGAGAGATAAAGAAGAATGAGAGTCGTTGAAAACTGACACGACCACAGTTTAGAGTCTAGAGACGTTTTTCAATCAAAGTGTTAAAAACTCTCACTGGTAAATACACAAAAAATAAACAATATTCCTAGAGAAATTTAATAGATTTTTCAAGATGTCTAGGGAAAAGACTAAGGGTGTGTGGTAATCAAACGATAACATACACGACTTATTGAGTACAGAGTATTATTACTTGCTCCTTAAACAGAGTTTAAGAATTCAAGCAGACTTTTTCCAGGCAATATTTTGTTTAGACTGGAAAGTACAAGGGTAAGATATGTCAATCGAACTAGTTGCTTGTTGCCAAGGTAATATTCACTTATATATCGATGTTCAAAACATCAATCGAATTCAAAACCAATCGCCACTCCGTCACCTAGCAAGATGACTGTAGTGCCAGGTGAGCTACATCCCATAAGAGCAATGGTGTCAGTTTCTGCGACATCCGTGGATGTCGCCACAGAGTTTTTGTTGGTTAAAAAAGTGTTGGAAAACCAACATTTTACTCTTTGTTACCTGCAAGTGTTGCCAACGCTGCAGGAAACAACAATCGTTCTAGTTTGCGTTGGAGATTTTTTTTGTCTCAACTATTACAAAATAAGGAATTTAAAAGCAAACTAGGGTAGAATTTATGGTTTTAAATTTACCTTGATTGATAATTGTTAATTTGGTCATTACCTAATGGTTTGTTATTAACTAATAATCCAAATGTAAAATAGAGTAATATGGTGTCGTTACGATAAATCATTGTCTTTTTCAATCAGCTGTTCAATGGAAAATATTATAACGTAACTTGACTTCCGTTTTAGTTTTGACGCTTCATATCCGGAACCCAAAAGTAGCTATTCAGCTAACCTTAGGAAGAAGTTATGCTTTTTCCTCTACAGACCTTGGTCACCTAGCTCCCCCACAACAGGAGATGGTCCGTGCCGCCACCGGCACCAGCAGCCAGCAGCTATAGCCCGGCGGCGGCTGCGCCTGTAGCGTGGGCAGCGCCTACCTCCGTCACGTGATTCATGGCACGGCCACAACTGGGGTATGAGTTGTGACTTGTAACGGCTCTCCAGTGGGCCGGCGAAATTAAATCTGCCTCGGCCAATGGACCCGCGGTTGCCGGCGTTTCAATTAGGACCGTGTTTATTGAGTAGCTTTGATCATTGAGCTGTATTTTTTTACTCATGGAAAATAAAAGTAAACTCATTTCTTTTTAACAGGATTTTATTTTACATTTTTCATTTGCTCACCGGGTTATTAATTAATGCTCCTGATAACTGAATCAGCTGGTATTTGTCCGTGACAAAGCTACAGTCAGCTGATCTTGATCTATCACTTTCACTCTTCCTTCAGTCATAAAATAAACATCAGACTGCGTTCGTCTTAAATAAAAAAGTTAAGATTCTTTGCTGTCCTATTGAAACGTAATAAGTAGGTCCTATTATTATTTATATTAATTAATAATTTAATAATTAATAATTTAATAATTAATTAGTAATTTTTTATATTAGAGTATTAAAAACTATAAATGTCTCAATAACAATATTGTCTATAACTACTTAGGTTCTGCTAGATTTTCGAAACCAAAAGAGAATCGTTGGTCAGGGACTGTTTAAAGATTGAATCTCTTGAATATTACCATTATTTTAAAACTTACAGATAGTTTAGTCCTCATGAATATTTAATGACTATTATTATGAATCTTTATAACCTACTTTTAAAATTATGACTTCGGAGAACGATCAAATTACCAAAATTCAGATGATAAAATTTAACTCCTTGGTTAATTAAGGTAATTACTTTTCTAAATGGCAGTGATGCTTGAAATGAACTACTTAGAGAATATTAAGTCACTAAGAAATATCACGGTAAATGTTTGCTGATAATTGAAGCTGAAAAGTCAATAGAGTGTGCCCTATCATTTTGGACCTTCTTCCAAACTTTGGTGACAAAATTTGTTTTTAAAATCCTGTATCAGTAGTGTCAAACGTCGGAAAATGTAATATGTTTAATACCTTTACTGAAATGGCGATCTAACTCAATAGGTAGTTTAAAGCCAAATATGAATGAGAAATGAGTGTAGGATGGTTGTGGCGCGATCTTGTAGTGTTGTTACTGACTAAGGGCGACATTCTCCTTAGACAGGACTGTTAATTCATAGCCCAACAGGAAATGGTATCTAGGGACCTATATAGTTTAACGTGGGATCCAAACGACAATTTTAACCTCATATATACGACTTGGTCTAATTATGGGGATGGTCTTTATGGATGAACTAGTATTCACTAGGAACGTTAATCCCCACCAGGTAACATCGCATCCACAATCCATCGCTTGTAACTATCCACAATTTGTGACCTCCAAGTAGCTGGATTACAGGACGTCGCCACCGTCCCAGCATCCTTACAATAATTAAAAAATAATAAAATAATGAAATTAGTAATGTTACACAGTATTTATCTCTAAATCAGTCCTCGACTAAAGCTTCTATATCAGCAGAAAGTAGTGCAGGACAATATGAGCCAGTTAAGGGTACATTACGTAACCGGGGCTACTGGTAGGGAAACCCTACACTACACGACTGTGAGTCATCGATGTCAACACAGCACAGCACAGGCTGATGTGTGAGAGCACGGTGGAGTGTACCACGAGCCACGTGGCCTGTGTCACCGGCAGTGTGAAGTACCGTGACCTTCCGCGGGCCGGGGAGGAGCGGGGAGGAGCGAAGATGGAAATGCAAAACTGATCAGCTACTGTTTAAAATGTTGATATGCAATTCCTGGATACCACTTTGATTTTGACAAAAGTAGTAAAGAGTAGTGGTAAAGTGAGTGTTTGATACAATTAGGCGAAACCGCTGGTTAGGTTAGCTAAAAATTTGCAAGAGAAAGAAAAATAATTATTATAGGCTTCCCACTTCAGGTTGCGTAAAACTTCCTGGTTCTACACCACTGACTTTAAGAGTCATCTTCACAACTGGGCCAGTAGCCCATTGTTGTGCAGTCAGCAATGTTAACCATACGGCTTTTAATGCAAAACATGATGTTTTATTTCCCCTGTTTCGGGCGCAGTTTTTCAACCGATTTTCTTTAAACTTGTTAAGTGTTTAGTTGAATGGTTATGTTAGGCCCCTCATACCTCGAAATTTTGAAAATTTAACAAATATTAATATTTAACAAATATGGAAAATCGAGTTACTTTGCGAGGTCACAGAGACTTTGTTAAATTTTCAAAATTTCGAGGTATGAGAGGCCTAATATAACTATTCAACTAAACACTTACCTAGTTTAAATAAAATTGGTTGAAAAAACGGCGTCCGAAACAGGGGAATAAAATACCATGTTTTAGCATAAAAGCTGTATGGTTAACATTGTTGACTGGGCAACAATGGGCTATCGGCCCATCGGTGAAGATGGGCCTCTTAAAAGTGTCGATGTTATTTCAGTTCAGGAGACACAGTTTTCATAAGACAAACAATTAAGTTAACTATCGACGAATGTACAAGTCACTGTATCGAGCTAATTTCGGAGGTGAATTTGTTGAATGTTTTCATAAAATCTAAGATGTTATTACAGTATTGAAAATGTACTAGTATATGTGTTGCTCGATATTGAACAATTTATTTTAATAAAGTACAAAAATGTTACTTCAGCTCAAAATCAATGACATCCGACCAATCCAATAATGTGAATCGCCAATAACTACAAGCATTTATAGCTGATTGTTAACAGGTGTTTAAAATGCTTTATTCAATTTCAATGTTATTTTAATGGGAAATTTTGAGATTTCAATGGTGCGCCTTTATTTTCTAACCGATTCTCATCAGTTTTTGGCGGAAACAATTACAGACCAAGCCCTATCCAACGACACCAAAAACTTGAAAATCGGTTGAAAATTGTAGGAGGAGTTATCAACACAAGAAAACCCTTAGCGTATTAAATAAGTACTAGTATACGTGATGCTCGAAATCGAGCAATTTATTTTAATACAATACCAATGTTACTTTTAGCTCTAAATCAATTACATCCGACCAATCCAATATTGTGAATCTCTTTAATCACCAAAACAACACGTATTTACAGCTGATTATTATCAGATGTTTAAAATGCTTTATTTAATCCCAATGTTATTTAAATGGGAAATTTTGAGATTTCAATGGTGGATAGCGCCTTTATTTTCAGTCCGATGCTTATCAATTTATTGGTGAAAACAACTACAGGCCTAGCCCTATCAAACGACACCAAAAACTTGAAAATCGGTTGAAAATTTTAGGAGGAGTTCTCAAGACAAAAAACCCTTTAGCGTATTAAATAAGTATATATTTTGCAAATCTCATCCATCCTCATCCTACTTTGCAGATTATATGCATCTACCTGGAGGCCACGTTTGTTGAGGTCATGCACATGCAAGCTCACAGCTCATTGGAGTTGTAATTACTGATTAACATTACCCCTATTATATTATCATGCTATGTCAGAGATGTCTAGGGAGTGCTGATCACCCCAGTGGAGAATGTGATATACCTAAACTTAAGCACAAAAAGCCAAACTTTTTTAGATTGTTGTGTTTTGCTTGAAGTATTGCACTATCAACCAGCTCATTCCGTAAAGAAAAAATTAGGGAAAAATATTAAAAGACATTTAACTTTTTTTAATTTTTATTCAGAAATTGTCCTAAAGTAAAGTTGTATAATAGAAATAACTATAGTCGGTAATTTCGTGTTACAATTTAAAAACCAAAACAAACTAAAATATTTTTTTAAATAATGATTTATTTTGTTTGACATTAATAAGATTTGTAACCGATTTTACCATGGGGTTTTAAATATTGTGATTGCTATGGTAGTATGAGAACGCTAATGCAGTAGTAATCATAAGAAAGAGAAATTTGGGACAGTGTATAAAATTGCCTTTGTTCCAACAATTAATTAATCAGTAATTCATAATTAGCAACTAAAAATGTTGAGACCAAAATTAAAACATAAAAAAGTACTGCTAAAATGTAAGTCTTGTGCTCAACTTGAAGATCACAAATCATGTTCAATTTCGAAAAATTCCATAAAATAATAAGCCATCTTCAGTTCAGTTAGTCTAAGGAGGGAAGTAAAAAACAATAAAAACGATTCTAGAAAGCAAAGCAGAGTTGAAATTTCCCTTCAACTACAGTACTACTTTACTGTTGGGTAGACAGTCTATCCCACCCAGTGCTCGAGTAAAAGCTAGATTGAGTTGTATCCGGATAACAGGGAGTCGGTTGAGCACGACTTCGTTATCCACATAGACCCGTCTACAAGGGAACGGACACGCGCGCACGACGAAGTGTCAACGCGCACGCGCAACCCATCCGTCACCGCGCAGGCCCACACCACGGCGCATGCGCGGTGCTGACGGAGTCGACCGGCGCTGGCGGTCGGTTTTAATTAGTGGTTTGTATCTGTGGTTCACTTAAAATGAAGCTACAACTCAAGGTCTGTAGAGGAAAAGCATAACTTTTTCCTAAAGTCAGCTGAATAGCTATTTTTTGTGTTCCGGATGTGAAGCGTCAAAAATAAAAAGGAAGTCAAGTAACGTTATAACATTTACCATTACGCAGCTGATTGAAAAAGAGAATGAACCAGTCTTGCCACGGGTACGATATTTAACATAACGACACCATATTACTCTATTTTACACTTGGATTATGAGTTAATAACAAAACATTAGGTAATGACCAAATTAACAATTATCAACCAAGGTAAATCTAAAACCATAAATTTTACCCTAGTTTGCTTTGAAATTTTTTATTTTATTAATAGTTGAGACAAAAAATCTCCAATGTAATTGAGAACGATTGTTGTTTCCAGCAGTGTTGGCAACAATTGCAGGTAACAAAGTGTAAAATGTTGGTTTCTTAACACTTTTTCAACCAACAAAACTCTGTGGCGACATCCACGGATGTCATATAAACTGACACCATTGCTCTTATGGGATGTAGCTCACCTGGCACTACAGTCATCTTGGGTTTTAATGAGTAGTTTGTATCTGTGGTTGACTTAAAATGAAGCAACAACTGGATAAACCTTTCTTTTCAAGGATGTGGTATAAATGTATTTCACACATGACTGTAAAGGTGTAGTTCCTATTTAAACTGCACCAATAGAAAACGTTAAAATACCTAGCTTCAATTTATTAAAATGATAATGGTTAGTATTACACTACTAAATCTATATCCTATACTCTTATACGAGCAATGTTTGCTTGTTTGCTTGCTTGCTTGCTTGCACAATTATCTCAAAAACGGCTCCGACGATTTCCTTCAAATTTTGGAATAAACTTAGTTTTACCTTAAAAATACGATTGAGATGGGTCTCGCCCCCAGGGAAAATCTAATTTTGCTAAAAATTAAAGTTTAAAATTACAAAATTTTAACATTGGGCTTATGGGTTGCCATGTTTTCAACGAATTAACAACATATAAACAAGAAGTACATTCAGAACTTCATATCACCTGTTCCTTCTTTTCCTATACTTTCAAACTTTAAAGTAAATGAATGAATTCAAACAGATGATAATTGTTTACTAATATTTCACCGAGCAACGCTCGGTCCTCCTGGTACTTCAAATTATCATAGAATAAATGGGCAAAACTAAATCGAATTCAGTTTGATTATATTATCGAAATAATAAATGCGCCATTTTTTTAATAAAGGGTGTCGAGTCCACAGATACCTCTCTGCCTTGTTCAACTATTGAAAGTAGAACGTTGGAATGACATTTCTGGCAAAAAGTACAGCTTAAAGTTAAAACAAGATTTTCTAAAACCGACGACTAATTGGTTCTATGTACTCGTATTACCACGACGTTTATTATTAAAAGTTTCGAAGTACCGTATCAATAATAAATTATAAAAAGGGACCAATTAAAAGAATATAGCAGTATTTTAAGTAAATTTTCTACAATAGCTATAACATTATTTAAGGTAATAAAAGTAAGGAAATTTAAGTTAGGATTAGCTTAAATTATGAAACGAAGTTTATGGGCGTGTTAAATATTTAATTGATTCGTATTACTGTAATTGCTTGACTACCACACTATTATTAAAAATAAAATCTTATTTTAGTTTATTAAAATTAGTACGGTATTATAAATAGAGGTCTAAAACAAATATAAATGTAAAACCACAGATTTTAGGATTTAAAATGAGAAGATCGATAGTATGTACAGTATGTACAGTAGGCCTATAAATTAAGTTTCAATGAAGAGGGGTGTCTACTATTACTTGATAAGATACAAATTTACAATACTTTACACATTTCACAGACGATTTAACTTTGGATGATCATGTTCTTAGAATATCATAAGAAATCAAAAATATCCGTCAGTCCGACATATTTCTAACAGCCGTTAAGTAAATCTAAGTTGATCCAACTCCTAAATAAACAAAATCAATCCCTCATTCGAAGAGACAAGGTTGTTATTGAGCTTTCACAGCGGTTCGGAAGAGGTCAGGATGCAAATAAACTGAAGAGTTAATCATTTTGGGCACGGGGCCCCTTTTTTTGGGGGGGGGGGGGGGGAGGGGGGCCGGCGCCACACGCCCCTGACCAGCCTTATGTTGCGTATGGCGTCCAAAAATTAAAATTTTCGATGTTTAATTTTAACTAAGCTGAATTTTAAATATTTCTTGGATCAGATACCTATTTTAAAATTGGTAAAAGCTTTTTGGTAACAGCATACCTCGCAGATCATAATATACAATATGGTATTATCAAAATGAAAGTGGCATTACTAACTTTATAAACGAAAAATCGTTTATTACTTTTAGTATTATATTAGAGTCTGCAGTACCGGCCACTTTAGATTTTTATTCCGATGTCAAATTAAAAAAAAAAAAAAACCGCTACGCCTTTAATAATAATCGAAAAAGATTCACCGTTATGTCATTTAAACAAAATTTTAATATCTAGGTCCCTATGAAATCAAAAGTCTAGGCTGTGTTAAAAGTCGATACTGTAATATTGATCATTTTATTAATATGCCTAAACAACAAAGTATTCTCACAATTCTTTATTTCTAAAATGGACGCGTTTTTTTACTAATCCAATCCCATAAATCCCTCTATAATCGTGATTTTCTAATTCACAGTGTCCTAGATATTGAAAATTTCTTTTAAAATATTACGAAAATTAAACTTTTTCGACCAAAGTGACTGGCATAGCAGATGTTAAAAATTTAACATCCTATACTCTTATACGAGCAATGTTTGCTTGTTTGCTTGCTTGCTTGCTTGCACAATTATCTCAAAAACGGCTCCGACGATTTCCTTCAAATTTTGGAATATGGGGGTTTTGGCCACCAGAAATCGATTGGAGCTGGTCCCATAGCTGGGAAAAATCCGGTTTTCGCGCTAGAGCCCTTCAAAGATCCCATGTTATCCTTATGGAAATTTTTTAACTGAACAAAAATCAGCTGATAACTGTAGATAAAATAAACCAATGTGTTACATCTTTAACCTGTGGTTTTAGGAAAATCATACCAATGTGCAGCAAACCTTCCGCCTGGCGAGTGAGCGGAGCGAACGAGCTTTGTGTGAGAAACGAAAGTAATAATTTTACGGAGCTTAAGCTCGGTCCCCCTGGTACTTAGTCTAATGAGAATACAAATCCAAGACGACCGGCATTGCAGACTCATAAGCTTTTATTTATAAATTATTTTGCACATTAAAAATTCATATTTACAGCACAATGTAAATATTGCAATTACATTATATTTAGACTAGTAAAACAAAAAAAAAAAAAAAAAAAAAAAAAAATCGTTGGAGTTACTGATTTTCCAGTGTAGGGATTTTTGGCTATTTAATACAACTTTAGTCAAGAACAATACAACATATCATTTATCAATAATATGTCTTAATCTGGATAAAGAAATTTATCGTTAATAATAAAATCACAACATTTTAATCTTTCAACTACACTAATGACATTTTCATAATTTTATAATGGGATTTAATGGCATTTAGACTAATGTTTATCCAATCAGAGCAAAAAATAGTAGATTTCCTTTAGTCTTCATTATTTATTTTCAATTACGTTGCACGAGTTGATCAAACGGTGCTTATAGAATATTTGCCATGAGGTTTTAAAGCACAAAAATGAAGGCTGTACAACATTTGGGTTTGAAGGCTTAACATTGAATTATTATTAATTAAACCGAAGGGAAAACAAATTCATTTAATAACCTGCCAACATGAAAAATTTCTTGCCGGTGTTTATTTCTATCAACAATTAAAATTTCACACAATTTTGAGATAATCGTATAGATAAACTTATCTCTTATGGTGACATTGCCCCCCTTACAACCCCCATTAATTATTTTTCTGTGGCATGAGACTCGAAGCAATGATCAAATATCAAACTTAAATTTGATGAAAATAAACTTACCATTAGTAAGAGGATTAGTTAAGCAAATAAATCTAGTTTTACACGACAAACTAATTAGGTAATTAAATAAGATATAAATTTTTAGTAAAAACTTTTCAAGTATTTTAAGGTTTATATTATATGTTGGATCGAAACTAGAAGATATGAAAGGATATCTTTCAATAGAGGGAACATAGTGTACGTTGTCAATTTAATTTGAGATAATGTAGCATACCTACATCTATTTATGTTTTAAGCAAGTCGTAGTGTAGTTCGTTTTTTATAAACATGATCCTTCCCGACAATATGGTAGTGGGGGAAAAGAGGATTAACGTATCTAAACTGTGATAAAAAAACTTAAAATTGTCACAAACATTTTAGAGTAACGGGTTTCCTTAAATTAATTTTAACAATTAATACTTTTTCAGTAAATTCTAGTAAGCTGTTGTCTTTTTTAGCCAAACCTATGCCTCGTTTAAAAATTTCAGTTCTAAAGTAACTAGTTAAAAAGTAACTGTTTAAAGAATATTACAAAACAGACACACACAATGTTGTGATGTTAAATTATCAGCTGGTATGCAACAGTTAAAAAAATTCTTCAGCCAATAGAATACTAGTAGCGAGGATGAACAAACCTTTCCACAGTTATTTTTGACTCCTCCAACGAAGAAGCAAGTTTAAAAAAAAAGGTTATACATGGTGCTTTTTTTATTTTACAACCTTATTGCCCTTATGATGAAAATTATCGAGTTGCTCTTTTAACTTCCTGAACATCACGCCGATAACTTAAACCTCCCACCAGGAACCTCTCAACCCTCCACCCGAAGACAATCCAACTCTACTCACGTCGCAAACGGCTCGGGATCCATCTCGTAGTACTTCTCTATGGGCTCGGTCTTGATCAGCTTGAGCAGCTGCTTCTCATCCACGATGACCACCCCATGCTCCACGTTCGTCTGCTTCCATTGTACCACCTGCCGCTTGGGTGTCTTGATGTTGGTCATCTTCTTCAGGAACCGCGGGTGAACGCCTCTCTTGCTCATTGTCACAGGCGGGGGGTAAACTATCATCATGAAATCTCTAACAAACGAAACAATGTCCCATGACGCGGAACTAGGGATTAATTCTTGTTAGTGAGTTAACAGTGTCTACTTTGTGAGAAAACAACTGCGTGTATGCGTGTGTCTGGTCCGGACGGCACCAATACAACCACTGAGCACTGATCTGGGCGGGAGCGGCTTCGCTGTTTCTTGTTTTGCTGTCTCCCCTCCTCGCGTCTTTCTCTTTCTTGTTCCGTCCTTTACTCCCGCGTTGTGAGTTATTGGAGTGGTCTTGTTGATTGTTGTTAATTTTTTTATATTTTTATTATTTAATGGGTTGAAAGAGTGGATCGAGTTTTCAAACTCCTTACATATTACTCAGATAACATTCAAACAGGTTTTTTGTCTGTTTTAGATTATTGATTATGATTAAAAAACTTGTATTTACCATTTAATGTATTCTAAAAACTAGCAGTATTCGCAATTTGAAAATGTTTAACCTTTCAATATCATGCTTTTGTAATTTCTGTTGAGTAAAATGTAATAAATCATGATAGGTATAGATAAAGCACCTTTTTATTCACAATAAACTCTGTACCTTCAATAACGTACAGGAATTTCATTCTTTTTTTATAAATATAATTACTACCTACCTAAATATAAAAAGAATTGAATAACGAAAATTATTTTTTATCAAATAATAATATTAAAACTATTATTGTTCTACTTTTTATTAAAAAATGATAGTCATTTCCGTATTTTTATTAATGACCAATATATTAAGTCCCCACAACGAAACACTTAAATCCAAGTTTGAATAGGTTCTGGTTCGACATTTTTGGCCCAGATGAGAATTTAAAGATTGCAGGAGGAGTTACAGTTGAGACTCAAGATAGTGTTATGTTGTGTGTTGCAATGTAGGAGATCGGATGATGTCCTGTTGACATACTGATCCTTGCATGTTGGGTGATGAATAGTCCTTTATGTATCCTGTTGTTCAATATGGTACTGTTTTTCTGTAATTTGTACAATCACACGATCTGAGATGAATTGTAATGGAATTTGACGTTTAAACGAGAAAAAATAAATAAGAAGTACTTACACAGATGAAATTTTCATACGATTTATTAAAAGCGTGGCAAATATTGATTTTGTTCCTGATGCCCATAACGTTAGTACGGTCATCATTTTTATAATTGTATTGAGTTATATTTTACATAACAGTTCAAACACTGTGATTTAAAACAACACACTACAATATTTAAGTGTTACATTTTAAAATTTTATTATTATTATTATTATTATTTTAATTAGTGGTGCTCATCTATTAAATTTTTTTTAACAAATCAATTATATGTTATTGTTTTACGATTTCTTATTTCTTATTTTCTATTCAGTATAATATTGGATTACACATAACAGATATAATCACATACGGTATACAGTATACCTGTTTTGCTATTAGGTCCTGCAGAAGTGATCAAAAACTCACTTCACTATGAGTATAATTTCAAATTAAACTGTTTAATTTAGAAAAATATATTAAAAACTGAACAACAACATTAACGGCTGATTTAAATTAAATTTAAATATCAACACAAAAACATTACTTGCCATCTGAATAATAAATATGGGGACATTTAATTTAAAACACGGTGAAATAAATTTGGAAACTAATGCAAAAATACAGAAATAATTCCTGCAAATTTACTATTGCCAAAAAATTATTCTATATTATTTGACACATTTTAAATTGCACATTAAATTATTATTTTGACTCACCGTTATTGATCTCTCTATATTCCGAGGTCTTTGTTAAGTCACAGGTAAACAAACAATTATCAAATGATAACTAAAGGTGAATGTAAATCTATGAATTTAAAACTTCTCGCAAAAAAAAAAACAAGCTATTCAAAAATAAAATAATTTTTACACTATTCTTTTGACAAAATGTAGTATCAAACTTTGTAACCAGTTTCTTATGCTGTAATTGAGCCTATGCAACTTGCAATATAAAACGGGAAGGCTATTGAAATTCAAATATTCAAAACACATACACCTGATAAACCTTGAAACTAACAAGCCAGTTAGAATAATGGTGTTACATAAGTCCATGTGTAATTGTCACATAGAAGTGCCACTTAGTTAAATACATACACGACAATTAAATTACATAAACTCATTATTGGTAGTTCGAATGTACTTGAGGAAAATGTGGCACAGTGTACATTGAGACTATAATGAAGCTTGTGTGAACCGATCTGTGATCTGTAACTCTTGAAGATTCAGGATTCAAGAGTTTGGCTGGCTTTAGGCTGTTGACAAAGTTCAATTAGTTGATAAAACATTAATTAAAAAAATATTTATTTAGTTTTGTTCAATCAATTTGGTTTGTTAATTGAGACATTTTATAGGCCTATTACAAGTTAAAAAAGTGTAATTTAATGCCTCACTTTGGTTATCTCAGGGCTCCTTACACGTAACGAAACAAAAACATAAACAATACGACACAGTGTAAAATTTATAATATTAAACTACTTGCGTAAAAGTCTACTGTTGAGTAGAATACGTTTTCTTTGTCCGATTTTTTAGATAATTTCTAGTTTCCCATCGATTTTATTTACTTTTGGAAGGAAAAAACTAAAGCTATGATTGTAAAGTTCAATATTTTTATTGATAATTTCGCATAGCCTAACAACATAATAATAAAGTTGTTCATAAATAATCAATATGGCAAGTGAGACAAAGAATATGGAAAAAGACATAGAAAAGTTGAAGGAAGGAAGACTAAAATAAAAAAGTAAACGAAAAAAGGATAAGCCCAAAATTAATGTGAGATAAAAATTTAATCATGGAGAAAGAAGTAAGAATAATAAAGAAAGAACAAGAAAGAAAGAAGAAAGAAGAAAACAATGAAATAATACTGTAAATGTTATTAGAGCATTAAATAAAATGAAAATGAGGAATGACCATAATGGAAAAATCCGGAAATGTGAACTTTTAAAATGTGAAACATATCAAAAGACATTTATGTAAATTCCCGTACAATGTGAAAAGGAATAAATGTAATAATTATTATCTTTGCGAATAAATTAAAATTTTAAGGCGATATGTCAAACATTTTAAGCTTTTTTTTTTTTTTTTTTTTTTTTTTTTTTTTTGAGGGAGAGGCGGAAAAATGCATTACGCACACAGGTGGCCAGCCTGTAGTGTGGGGCTCCCCAAAAAACGGGTTTACCCACTAAAAAACCTCCTCTACTCTTTAGGAATCTAACCTGGAATTGTTTGTCACATTACGTCAGGCTAGGCCTAAATTTGGCTTACGCCCGTGGGGCTCGCTCCTTATTCAGCCGCTCGATCAAGGGATCTGGGCCACTTCGCGGTCCAGATCGGTTTTCTTTTCCAGGAGGATGCCCCGGACGAACTGTGACAAACAATCCCAGTTGCCCTCATCCTCCAAAATCTTTTGGCAGACCGAGTCCACCGAAAATACACCAAAGATTTGTGTGGCCTCCAGGCGGGGCCCTTCCCAACGGGGACAGCGGAAGAATGTGTGTTCCGCATCGTCGGGAACACCCGGGCAATAAATGCAGTCCGGTGAACCGGTCTTTCCCATCCGGTTCAGGTACGACCGAAAATAGCCGTGACCTGTCAAAAATTGGGTCAGGTAGTAGTCCACCTCCCCATGCCGCCTTTCCACCCATGGTTGGACCTGCTTGATAAGTCGCGCAGTCCATCGTCCTCGGGTGTCGTGCTCCCAGCTGTGTTGCCACTGCTGGAAGGTTCGGGAGCGCTCTTCTGTTCTTGCCGTGTCCTTGCCGATCTCGCCTTGTCTCTGATAAATCGCTTTCCTCTCCCCTGCCAAGAGCTTGACAGGGATGACTCCGGCGACCACCAGGACGGCAGGCTCGGACACTGTCCGGTAGGCGGAACACACCCGGAGCGCAGCTTGACGCTGAACCCGGGCGAGTCGCAACCTGTAGCACTCCTTATCTAGAGCGCCTGCCCACACCTCTGCCCCGTAAAGAAGCACGGACTGGACCGCGGACATCAACAGACGTCTTCTGCTGGATCGGGGACCCCCGACATTGGCCATCAGCCTACTAAGGTAAGTCACTACCTTAGCGGCCTTGTCCGCCGTACGGAAGATCTGATCCCTCCAGCTTAACTTGGTGTCCACCATAACCCCGAGGTATTTGGCGGCACGAGTTGATGTGACCACCTCCCTTCCCACTCGAAACGGGACGACGGTGTCGATCCTCTTCTTCGTGAGAATCACGATCTCCGTCTTACTGAGAGCAAGTGAGAGACCGTGATCGGACATCCAGTTGTTGACCACCCGTATAACTCGGTTCAACTTCAGTTGGGCCAGCTCAACGTTGCGTGCAGCAATGAGAGCTGCGACGTCATCGGCGTACCCAACCAAAGTGGTTTCCTCAGGCATCTCGGACCTCAGGAGGCTGTCATAGGCAACGTTCCAGAGATCCGGGCCGAGTATTGAACCTTGTGCGGCACCAGAAGTGACTTCCATCGTCCGCGTTCCGTCCCTCGTGTCATAAATCAGGCTTCGAGAGCGTAGATAATCCTCGATGAGCCGCAACAGATATGCAGGAATACGAAAGGTGTTGCGAAGCGCATCCAGCATATCGACCCACCTCGCAGAGTTGAAGGCATTCTTGACATCAAGCGTAACAAGAAGCACTACTCGGCGGGAGAAATGGTTGTGGCTCTCGGCTCTCTCCACAGCTCTCTGAACTTCGGTGACAGCGTCGATCGTTGACCGTCCCTTTCTGAAGCCGTACTGACGGGGGCATAAGTCCCCGGCAGCTTCCACGGCAGAAGTCAGGCGGGAACGGATCAGCTTCTCGAACAGCTTTCCAGCCGTGTCCAACATGCAGAGAGGCCTGTGGGACGACGGCAGCTCGGGATCACCTTTGCCCTTGCTGATCAGTACAAGCCTGGC
Organism: Neoaliturus tenellus; assembly: GCA_030545055.2. NCBI lineage: Eukaryota > Metazoa > Arthropoda > Insecta > Hemiptera > Cicadellidae > Neoaliturus > Neoaliturus tenellus. The sequence goes on along the minus strand of CM061532.1, from coordinate 10,885,510 downwards.
TGTTTTCCAGGGAGCCGGAAACACCCCTTCTACCAAACAGGCATTGTACATTCTCAACAACAAGTCAGCGTTGATTAAAAATGCTTTCTTTAAAGCCTCACTGGGAATCCCGTCCGGGCCAGGAGCCTTGTTGCTCTTCAGGGAGAGAACGGAGGTTTCTAGCTCCTCGAAAGTGAAGAGTGGAACGTCCTCTACCCGTCCGAAGTCAACCGGCGGTCGCTGTGGATGTTCAGGAAACAACGCAGCGACGATCCTCCCCATGGTGGCGCCCTCCATGATGGAAGGTGGAGAGCGGGCGCCGAGTTTCTGTGTTACAAGTTTGTAACCCAGGCCCCAGGGGTCGGAATCAACGTCGTCACGAAGTCTCCTCCAGCTATTCGCCTTGCTCCTGTTGATCGCCTGGCGGAGAGATTTTCTCGCAGCTTTATAGGCCTCCGACTTACGAACTCTGTCTGCGGGGATTCTCGCTCTTGTGGCGGCTCGTCTAGTTCTTAAACATGTTCTTCTGAGTTCCGCAATCTCTTCAGTCCACCAGTAAACGGGTTGTTTGTCGCGTCGGGGTTTCCTTCGCGGCATAGACTGGTCGCAGGCCGAGACGATCAGTTCCATCGTGGATGTTACTAGTGCCTCGGCCCCAGCCTCACCAGGATTCCCCTGCGCTCCCCGAGAGATGACTTCGGTGAACTTGACCACGTCCAGTTTGTTGGTGTTCCTCCGGCGTGGCCCTTCCCGAGATGCGGAAACTCGACGATTTGCCTGATCATGCAGGTCAAACACGACGTATTGGTGGTCGCTACCCGTGTAGTCCTCCACAACCCTCCAGCCAGAGATCCTCGGAAGGAGCGACTCAGACGCAAAGGTGACATCGGGGATCGTGCCTCTCTGCCCGGGGCGCCGAAAAGTAGGTGTGTTGCCCTGGTTGAGGACGACAAGACCGGCCCTGGCGATGAAATCCAGGATGTATTTCCCCCGGGAGTTGGTAGAGGGCATTCCCCAATCGACGGCCCTGGCGTTGAAATCGCCACCAACGACGACATGCCCGGTGGTGCCGAGAACGCACTCCTCTAGGTTATCTATCTTGTCGCGGAAGTCCTGGACGGCCTCGTTGGGTGTGAGGTAGCAACTGAAGATAGTCACGTCCCCACACCGAACCCAGACGAATCCTCGGCCGCGCCCGTGACTCCGCACCAAGACATCTCGTGTATTACGTGCCCAAAATGCAGCAGTACCGAGGCTGTCCGAGATCCAAATGTTTGGGTCTCTGTCCCGATACTGTTCGCTGATAAGGAGCGCGTCAGCACCAAGTTCTCGGGCGAGCTGATCTAGAAGGTTATCAGCTCCCCAGGATCTATGAAGGTTGGCCTGGAGGATGCGAATTACCGGCCGCTGCCTTTTGCCTGTTCAAGTGCGGCTCTGAAGGCACCGCACTGACCAGACCCGGGTAAGTGACCGAGGGCACTGGAGCCTGAATCCTTGCAGAGGAAGCAGGAGGGGCTCGAGGAACATTCCTTGCGTTTGTGGCCCTGGCTTCCACACTGGAAGCAGTTGGCACTCCTGTCGGGCCCTTTACAGTTTCGGGAGGAGTGGCCGAAACCGAGACAGCGAAAGCATCTCGAAACTACCACCCTCCGTTTGAGCCTGCAACTGACCCAACCGACTCTGAGGTGCTGAAGGCTAAGCAGCTTATTGGCGTGCTTTTCGCCCATTTCAGCAACAGCCATCCGGAGTTGACTTCGGTTGGGCTTTGTTAGCCATACCCTCACTCCATCAGCTGGTATCTCCGGGAGTGCCACCTGGATCGCACGGGTCACCTCCTCTTCGGTGGAGAGGGCATCAAGGTCCCGAATCTCGACCGAACACTTCGGTTCTAGGGCCTTGATTGAGCCTTTGTCCCCAAGTGCAGTCTTGAGGGAAGCGGCAAAACCGATCTTGTCACTCGACTTCCCCAGTTCGAGGAGGACATCCCCGTTCTGGGTTCGCCGAATAGACTTGATAACGGTGTCGGTCTCCTCCGGTTTGGCCTGCGATCTAATCTGACCCAGAACATCGGCAAAAGATCGCCCCCCTAAAGGCTTGATCAAGATTGCCTCTGTCCTGGGCTTCTTAGGCCTGGGTTGTTTAGGCTTTCTGACAGACTTGCCAGAGGCCTCCCCAACCGGTTTCGAGACTTGCGTCCGCTCCACCCTCGACGCACTTTTCGAAGCCGCCTCCGCTTGCTTCTGCCTCCTCCTTTCTTTCTTAGACAGGCGCGTCTTCCAGCCCCCCAAAGGTGTTGAGGCAGAGTTTGCTGCCAAGGCAGGATTAGCCGCCGGAGCAGGAAACTCTGCAGGAGTAGCCGCTGGAATCACGGCAGCGCCCGGGGCGGATTCAGTAGCCTGGACAGGAGATGTCTGCGATGCCGCAGTGACAAAAACCGGTCTCGGCACCGAGTCCACCTCGACAAGCTCAGGGCTTCCAGGCGAAGAACCGCTCTGCCTCTTCTTTCGCTTTCTGGCTTGAGTCTGGGACTCAGCCAGGTGAGCTTGAGGCGAAGCAGAGATGACTCGGTTCGTGACATCGCGCTCCTGCTTCACTGCCTTTAGCCTGATTTTCCGGCATTCCTCGATTTCTTCTAGAGCATCTTCGAGTTTCGGGATCCCCTCTTTTATCGCCTTGTTCACGTTCTTTTGAATTAAGAGGGCCTTGGCCATCTCCTTCAAAAGAGCTTTCATCTTCTTCAGAAGTGAGTCTTCCTCCTCGTGGGCGTCGTCCTGCTGCTGACGAAGCATTTGCAGCTCGAATGCCGCACGAAGAGGGCTCTTCCTGGGAGGAATCCCTTGGATATTGGCTAATGGTGTTGCCGGCTCGGCCACCTCCATCGCCATACCGATCTCCTCCTTCTTCTGTCCGGTTTTGGACGACGATCCGACACCACCAAGAGCCTTGAATGGCATCGGCGGGGGGGTGGTTTTAATACCCTTCGTCGGCGTTCCAGTGTTCAAGGTCGGAGACCTCTGCAGTCTTGAGCTGCGCTTAAAGGCGGCCTGCTCTATCTCATCATCGTTCGTGTTTTTAAGTCCATGTGTAATTGTCACATAGAAGTGCCACTTAGTTAAATACATACACGACAATTAAATTACATAAACTCATTATTGGTAGTTCGAATGTACTTGAGGAAAATGTGGCACAGTGTACATTGAGACTATAATGAAGCTTGTGTGAACCGATCTGTGATCTGTAACTCTTGAAGATTCAGGATTCAAGAGTTTGGCTGGCTTTAGGCTGTTGACAAAGTTCAATTAGTTGATAAAACATTAATTAAAAAAATATTTATTTAGTTTTGTTCAATCAATTTGGTTTGTTAATTGAGACATTTTATAGGCCTATTACAAGTTAAAAAAATGTAATTTAATGCCTCACTTTGGTTATCTCAGGGCTCCTTACACGTAACGAAACAAAAACATAAACAATACGATACAGTGTAAAATTTATAATATTAAACTACTTGCGTAAAAGTCTACTGTTGAGTAGAATACGTTTTCTTTGTCCGATTTTTTAGATGATTTCTAGTTTCCCATCGATTTTATTTACTTTTGGAAGGAAAAAACTAAAGCTATGATTGTAAAGTTCAATATTTTTATTGATAATTTCGCATAGCCTAACAACATAATAATAAAGTTGTTCATAAATAATCAATATGGCAAGTGAGACAAAGAATATGGAAAAAGACATAGAAAAGTTGAAGGAAGGAAGACTAAAATAAAAAAGTAAACGAAAAAAGGATAAGCCCAAAATTAATGTGAGATAAAAATTTAATCATGGAGAAAGAAGTAAGAATAATAAAGAAAGAAGAAGAAAGAAAGAAGAAAGAAGAAAACAATGAAATAATACTGTAAATGTTATTAGAGCATTAAATAAAATGAAAATGAGGAATGACCATAATGGAAAAATCCGGAAATGTGAACTTTTAAAATGTGAAACATATCAAAAGACATTTATGTAAATTCCCGTACAATGTGAAAAGGAATAAATGTAATAATTATTATCTTTGCGAATAAATTAAAATTTTAAGGCGATATGTCAAACATTTTAAGCTTAAGGTGGTACTGTATGTAATTAGTTTGTGCTTTACAATCTTGTTTGGAAAAGTTGACAAAGTGTTTTTTGCTTGTTGTAACACTATCTAACACATGATACTTTAATAAATATAAATAAAAAGTGTAAGTTATAATAAAGAAGTTTTGCTATTTTAAGAAATCACATTATAGAAGTAATAAAAACGAAAGAAACTCAACTATAAACTTCTTAAGTAATTTTGGGTTTCAATTTTTTAAGCTTTATATAAGGTAGACTCTCAAGAAACTCAAATATCAACTTCTTAAGTAATTTTGGGTTTTGATTTTTTTAAAGCTTTGTATAAGGTAGATTTTAAAAACATGCTGTGTCTTTTTAGACTATCCTCTTACTTAAAGGCTAAATATAAACACCCTTAAGAAGGGTTTTAAATCTGTATTACATTTTATCATAATCTTTCTTCTTATTTATATAAGGGGTTCGTCTGGTACGTCCCTTTTTCTCTCGACCTACTGAACCGATCTTTTTAGATTGAGGTGTCATTTTAAAGCTTAGGATATAGTGCGTGGGCGATTCGTAATTAAAAAGGTCATATCGTTTCGGGCTTCGCCCCCTCGCCTTTGGTTTGCCCCAGAGGGCGCTTTAACATGTTGACCAACTTTTATTGCAAGTTCTTTAATGTGAATTGTAATTTAACAGCTGATTACCTTCAGATGAATTTTAAAAAGCCAGATAGTAAACAAAAATAGATCTCTGTCACTTCATAACCAACATACATGTACTTTAGGTTAGTTTCTCCCATGCAGAATCATAAAATAAGCAATTTGAGCACGGGCCACCTCTTGCTGTATAAAATTTGTTGGAAGTACGTATGCAATATTATTTTGTAATCTTGGCCTTGTAAAAAATAAATAAATAAAAAATAAATAGTTTAATTAGATTGCATTTATTTGTTCATATACTGAACATTCAAAAAATATGTCAAACTACTCGATTCAACTTTCCAACAGGTTCAATAAATAAACATTTCATAAAAAGTTTAATATTTATAAACCAATAAATCTGGTTTATAGGCTATGTTAAACCTACATAGACAAAAAGATCTCAAACCAATTCCTGTTGCACAAACAAAGCATTCCGTCCAGCTGGTTTTTACACGTAAATCGTCACCTGTTACGAACAGTTTAAGACGTGAAAAACAAAAGAGGTACGCTTCTTTTACCTTTTTTACTACCTCAAAACTGCCTCCCAAACTGGGTCACATAGCTGCAAAGCGGCAAAAACATGACAATGCAGGACGTAACAAAGCCGAAAGTCGACTTCATAAATAAGTAATGAGTTATGATTGTGGTTTCAAATCGTTCGCAGCCTTATATAGGACCGTACTGAGCACAGCGATGCTGAATGCTGACTCCGGCATAATGTTTTCATTTGTATTGTGCCCGCCGCCGCGCTGAGCTTGGCGTCCACCAGGGGTACGGTTTGGGTCCTGTTTTATTCAACGAGTGGCTAAAAGCTTTATTTTAAGTTTTGAGTTGTTCAAGAGTAAACCTTTGTTTAAATAATTGTTCTGCTTCAAAGCCTGAAGTATTTTTAGCAACGCTATGACTAACAAGTTACTCTAAAAAAGAAGCGCAATATCCACCCCATTCAAAAGTTAATTCCTGTTAAACCAGTACAACACAAACAAAAAATTACTTACTACAGTGTGTATAGCAGCTTCAATAGATGTGAATGTGCTCTTTGTTGTCTACAGTTTAAATTGGATGGGGTTTCGCCTTGGAAAATAAATATTTGACTAAACTAATAATAAACAACACACAAATGCTAAAACATTAAACTTAGAACACACGGAGGAAAGTTGATATCTTAGTCTGAGGGACCTCTTTTACTAAGTATTTGAAAACTGTTACGAATATCTGATTCTCCACACATTACTGTTAAACTGTCGCAAAATAAACTTCTTTTTTAATAATTTCCAAATCAATTTCACCTTTTAAATTTAAACCTGTCGGTTCCAAACGCCCCACTCAACTGTCACATATATCCGGTGACCTTAAAAATCACCCAGGGTCATTAAGAGCTATCTGTCATCTTAAGAAACGTAATATACAGGGTGATACATCACGAATCACAGTTTTCCACAATTTCCAGGCACTCGTCTCGTTATTCATTCTCACCAATGTCGGCAACACAATAGTTGTAGGCGGCCAAGACAAATGTAGCCAGTCCTAAGTGCATCCCGGTGTCCTGCCATCTTGTGATAGTTCCTGTCTCTTTGTGATATGTGTTATTTCCTCTTGTGATAGTCGCTGCCTCCTTTGTGATATATTGTGGTTTCCGCTCCCAGGAAATATCGCTTCCTGACTCCACTTGGTGTATTTTAAGCTACCCGGTGTTTTGGTAAAGGTGATTTCAAATTTTTTACCTTAATTTACTTATTTTTAATTCATGAAAGCTACTCTATGTCAAACAAGGTGATGTCATTATTATTTCCTCAATGATTATGTGTTTATGTTTAAGACCACCTCTATGAGATCGATGTATTCATTTTCAACATTATTCTTTTTATTGATGTCCAGAAAAGATACAACATTGACTAGTTGAAAATTGACATAAATCTATGATGTCCAACAATAAATACTGAAATAAAATTTACCACGTCACTTTATTTATCACAGAAAAAAAACTAATAAAACTCAACAAATCAATACGCAAGACGTTTTTTGTACAAAGAACTCCTCCCGCAGTTTTCAACCAATTTTAATGATTTTTGTTTCATTGATGGATAGAGCTATCTATCCAAATCGAAGGGCCCTAGAAGCCCTCAAAGTACTATATTTCCCCATTTGATTAACATCGCTGAGAAAATTAAAAATATTTACAAGTTTAACAGCTGTAACGAGTACAGATATCACAGATTTTTTTTTTCAACAACATTTATTTCTGGTTCAACATACAGAGTGTTATACACAGAACATCTAAAAACATAATTTTAACAGTAAATTAACATTGTGGGTTCGCTCTGAATTAGAGACACCCTGTAACTAAAATAATTTCATAGAGGGGGGAAACACTTCTTTCAAAGTTATAAAATTGATAATAGAAAATTAATAATAGATTATTAAAATATGAATAATATGGAAGGTAAGAAAACTATAACAAATCTTGATAAAGTCTTGGGCGTAGCCTTCTATTTGGGAGGGGTAATCCAATTTCAAAATGTTGTGCACCTGGGACGTCATTTAGGCGATGCAAGAATTTTAATGTAGACTTACTGATGAAATTGGCTATTGGTTCTATTCCAAGTTCTCGATGAATTTGTGAATTTCGAACAAACCATGGTGAATTAACTGCAATTCGCAGAACTTTGTTTTGAAATATTTGTATTTTAGAAAGTTTTGCAGATGAAATTGAAAGGCCCCATACTTAACAGGCATACAAAACTAGTGGCCGGAGAATAGTTTTATAAATTAATATTGCACATTGTGTCTGAAGTGTAGATCTTCTGTTGATTAGTGGAAAAAGGATAGAGAGCCGAGAATACGCTTGATTAAGTTTAGAATTTACATGAAGGTTGAAGTTTAATTTTTTGTCCAATAACACTCCTAAATATTTTACTGCTTGGTCAGGTGGATTCCAGTTTATGGGAGAATTATTTATGATGATTTCAGGTGGCAGCAATGGTCGTCTTAGGGTGAAGATCTTTGCTTCTGACTTTGTAGGGTTCAAACAAAAGTTCCATTTATTGAACCATTGTGTCACGTCATCGACAGAATGTTGAAGCTGCTGGTATGCTTGGAGAATGCCACTATTTTGAGTGATGATGGTTGTATCATCAGCGTAAAGGGCCAAGGTCGCATTCTGTGGAATTGGGATGTCATTCATAAATATGTTGAATAATAAAGGCCCCAATATTGAGCCTTGGGGCACTCCTGCTGAAATTGGGCGATATGAAGATGACGATGAATTAATTTTGACACAGAACTGACGGTTAAGTAAAAATGATTTAATTATTCGTTTTAAATAAAGTGGAAATCCCAGACAATTAATTTTATAAAGAAGGCCTTCATGCCATACCTTGTCGAATGCCTGGGAAACGTCAAGGAATATAGCAGTTGAGTGTTCCTTTCTTTCAAAACCTTTTACAATTGTTTCGACAATGCGTTGAATTTGATGAGTAGTTGAATGTTTAGGCCGAAATCCAAACTGATGGGGAGGAATTGAGTTTGAGTCTTCTAGAAATGCATTTAGTCTTCTCTGGATAAATTTTTCTAATAATTTTGATAGGCAGGACAACAGGCTTATTGGTCGATAGCTGGAGAGGGAAAATTTTGGTTTGTTGGGTTTGTGAAATACTATAATTTCTGCCTTTTTCCAAGAATCAGGAAAATAGCCTTGATGAATGCAGGAATTGAAAATAGAAGTTAAAACTGATATTGCTTTCTTGGTTAGATTTTTTAGAACAACATTTGGGATTAGGTCAGGTCCAGGGGATTTTCGCAAAGGAAGCCTCTTGATTATGTCCTTGACTTCAGCTGGAGAAACATAATGTATCGGAAGTTCAGCAGTCAATGTTGTGGTTTTCATAGCTTCACTTACAAGAGCAGTGGTGTCGTCATCGGTAACATTGTTTGGAGAGAATGCTTCTTGGAAGAAGTCAGCAAGAGCGTTACACTTCTCGAGGTCACTTTCGTAGGTAATGTTGTTGTGTCTCAGGGGAGGAATTACCGTAGGGGTGCGCAAAATGCGTTTAGTTGCTTGCCATAGACTCGAGTCATTCGGGCTTAGGTCATTCACATAAGTTTTGTAAGAAGTTATTTTGAATTTGTCGATTTCGAACTTTACTTGACGTATTAGCTGGTTAAGCCTCCTACGCATTTGGGGTTCCCTATATCTGATCCACTGACGTCGAGCTTGATGTTTAGCTTTGATTAGGTTTACAATCCGAACAGGTGGAGTGAGGAAATTGTTTGTTTTTGGAGTGAATTGTTTAAATGTTGCAAGTTTAGTAGCTCTGTGAATACTGGTAGTTAAATTTTGAATAGCAGTATCAATGCCAATAACTGAATCCAAGTTTTTGGGCAGCTGAATTAATTCGTCCAGTTTGATACCGAAAGTTTCCCAGTCAACCTTTCCCGTTATCAATCTTTGGGGTGGTGGGTTGAAGTCAGGTTGCAACATGAAACTGATTATAACAGGCAGATGGTCAGAGTCCAGTCCAGGTACAATGTTGTGTTGGATTGGAGCTGCAAAGTTTTGATAGAGGATAATATCTAAGATGTCTGGTTCACAGTTGAATTGGAACGGGTAAAACGTGGGTTCCTCCGGAGCCGACACATTTACACCAACGTCTGTAATAAAGTTTAGTAGGCGCGTACCATTAGGATTATTAACTCTACAACCCCAGTTTTGGTGTTTGCAGTTGATATCGCCGATGATCAATGTGGGAGTCTGAGCTGTAAGTAGGTTCGTTAAGTCATGCAAGTGAAGTCTCCGGTTAGGTGACTTATAAGCAGAAACAATATTTACAAAACTCCCGTCATTCAGGGATACTTTAACAGCAGTAGCTTCAATTGACACTAATCGAGGTAAGTATAGACTATTGTGTTTTATTGATCGTTTAATAAAAATAGCAACGCCTCCAGATGCAAAAGGAGCGGCCCGGTCCTCTCTATAAATATCATATCCACTTACTTTAAATGGTTGATTATTTACAAAGTGGGTTTCCGTTACACAAGCAATGTCAATATTATGACGAACTAAAAATGCAGAAAATATAGATTTTTGTTTGTATAACCCATTTGCATTCCAATTCAGGATTTTTAAACTTTGAAATTCAACCACATTAGGCAGTGTCATTTTTTTAAGAAGGAACTTAAAACGTTAGTAAAAAATGTTTTAATCATTGGAATTATTGATTTAACTAAGTCCATTATTAGAGTTTCAAAAGAGGATGAGCTGGGCTGTTCAACAGCGACGGGTTGGTCTGATCCGTTTTCTCGTGCTACATGTGTTGAGGAAACAGTTCGGGTTCTTGTGGGAAGTTTGTGCGGTGAATGTTTCCCGTTGACAACAGCAGCGTAGGAAACCTCTGATGATTGGGGTTGGGTAGCTTCAGGCAGTCTTGTTTGAGCATCAGTTGGAGAGATACCTCCTTTTGGGGGTAAAAACGGCTCAGAATCGACCTGCCTAGACTTAGATTGTTTTAGGTTTTTAGTTTTAGACAAAAGTCCCTGGTAATGTGAACATCCCCTGAAATTGGCAGTGTGGTTTTCTCCACAGTTAACACAAGTAGGTGTAACATATTTAGGCAAAGGACACGCAGAAAAATGGTGGTTACCTGTGCAGCGAACACATCTGGGGTCTAGACGACAAAAGTTTTTGGTGTTGCCATACCGTTGGCATCGTGTGCATTGAGGAATGTCCTTATTTTTCCATTTAGGTTCAACAGATACAATGGAGTGACATAATTTAGTGATTTTGAAAATTTCATGACCGGCATCATTGTTCTCGAGCTCAACAACACACAAAGGAATGACAAGTTTTTGTTTGTTAAGTAACCTGGTTACTTTACAAACTGGTAGGTCGAAGCCTAAAAGTTCACTTTTGATTTCATCTTCAGTCAAAGAACACGGTACATTTCTGATAACAACTTCCAGTTTCTTGTCCAAAGTGGTTTGAAAAGTGTGAAATTTAACACCGGATTGTTCATAAAAGGATGTTAGCTTTCTAAAATCGGATATGTCTGTAAGGTTGGTTTTAAGAGATTTGCCTTTAACTGATGTAGTAAATTCATTGGTCACATTAATCTTTATATCTTTAATAATTTCTTGGTGATTATTTACTTTGTGAAGGAAAATGGGTGGGATTTTATTTTGTTTTTGTTTAGGTTGAGCAGGGGATTCTGGGGAAGATTCGGTATTACTCGTAGATGAATAGTTGTGATCAGAAAGTGCATTAAATGGGTTTTGTTTACAAAGTTGAGACGGATCTAATATATACCTTTGATGAGTTTCGGACATGGAGTTAGCTTTCGCTATTTTCCGAGGAGAGACGAAGTTTTCCTCTTCTTTTTCTTGTTCCATTTCGTCGTGGGATTCATTGAAGAAATCAGTATTTGTCTTATTCATATTTGTCGAGTCAGACCATTGAATAGGAAGAACATTGGTGGAACACGTGTTGTTTGATTTAATTGAAGGTTTGAGGTTAAGTTTATGTTTGAACACAGATTTTTTAATTTTGTGATTAATTGCTTCTAATAAACGTGTAGATATATAAATTTAACGCTCTAAAAAAATATAGAAAAGCAACGAAACTATGGATAACTCACTTTTAAACAAATAAAACGTAATAAAAACGCGCACACAGAAAAACTTAACTGTAAAGAACAGTTACGATCAGCTGTCCTTTCTAGATATCACAGAAAATATTGTGAAGAACCTGTGATAGCCTTTTACAGCTATAACAATTGCAGTAGAGCGAAGAAGTTCCAGACTCTTTTTAGTCTAAATATTTACAGTTTGAATCCAGTAGTGGAATATACAAAGGGTCAAGATATTTCGTGTCATCTGTAAACACAGTACACCCGAGAGCATCATAGAGATTATTTTTTCAACCTTAGAGGATTAACACAAACAGCATTAAAAAGCGTAAACATTAAAAAATACCTAAAACTAATTGCTCGATATCGAAACAGGTAAAGGCGAGTTTTCCTTTTACGTGTACATTAGTTTTCTGCACTCAGCATTAAGATAAAATAAAATAACCATGCACGATAGCCACGGAGACTTAAGTTGCGGCATCCATGTATAATGCATCACAGATAAGAGAGTCGGCCACGTGACATTACAATACAATGCGACCCTAGCGCGGCCTGGCGGCGGGAGTAGAGGCTGAGGGTGATGAGCAAGCTGATGACGGACTCTGAAAATACCGCTAAGGTGAAGATATAAGACGTAGATAGAGAATGCATTCTGCAGTCATCTTTGCAGTGTAAAGTCAACATTTCATTTAGCAATTATTTGTTTCTATCACCTTTATACATATTTCTCTTTATAAACATATTTTGTAAAATATAAAAAATCAAAGCATCCTTGCAGGAGTTCTAGAAGAAAACAGTTTTGAGGTTTATGAAGAAGTGAATGGTATTGCGGAAAATGACTCCTTAAGAAGAGTAGACATTTTAGATATTGACAAGAGCAGCCAGAAACCTTTCGTAATTGACCCAACAACCAGGCATGATCAGGGGAAGAACAAACGGAAAACAATAATAAGGAGAGAAAAAAAACATATGTATTCCAACCATTAAATACTTTAAAGAAAATTAACAGTGTAAATTAATTGAAGTGATAAATTTATTCATTGGTTATCATGGAACATTATTAAAAATTTTCTGTGACTTTGCATATAATTTAAAGTGAAAAATAAAACTATTGAAAATATCTACAATCACACTAAAATTGTCTATTGCGATATCAAGGAAGCATTTTGTATGCAAGAAGTTTTGAATAAAATTGAAAATATTAGTCAACTTAAGAGATGTTTTAGTAATTTATTTATTTATTTCACTATTTAACCTTTGTGTAAGCAACTTCGATGGAAGAAGGTGTTAATTTATTTTAATAAATTAGTTTTATATACATATACTTACGCATATTCGTCATCAGGCTTTTTTGTTTTTATAGAAATTAGCTTTGTATAAAGAATGCCGAAGCGATATTGATAGTAAAGTTTTGAAAAGTTAAACAAGTTAATGGTTTAGTAAGTAATTATTTAATGGTTTACAGTTCTTTCGGTGGTTCATTGCCGTCAAGCGCCAACTCTAAGACATTGTATAGAATCAATTAAATGTATTCAAGGACTTAGATATGTAGCCTATTATAAAGGATAGAAAGCTAGAATAAAGTATTCAGTTTTGATACTGGAATGTTCAAAAGTTTCAGATCACAAAATCAACAATTTACACAAATATAGGTATACCTTGTCATTTAATGAATACCTACATTGCCTGACATTTGATGTCAGAAGGATATTGAAAGGAAAGGAAATATGGACTAAGCTCATATTCCTCGAGCATATGATGCTGATAGAAAGTGTCTGCAAGTAAGAATCTATAAAATCTTCTATACAGTATTATGATGCTATATTTTATTATTTCATTGCATATTCAATGTTTATTACTAAAACAATATTAATAACTTTATTTTCCCTTCTATGACCTACAAGTAAACTTTTAATACAGTTACGGTCAAATTACTTTACCACTCTTCGCTCAAGGCTTCTATGAACTCTCATTTTGACATTTATAAAAAGCTCCATCAACATCTCAGTCGTAAAAATACCATCACGCAAAAAGAAATGAAATATGTTACTGGTCGAGAAATGCTACTTTTATTTTTTCTCTGGTGACCTCGGTTGCTCTAATTTAGAAAAACTGCTAACACGAACTATTCGTTCTAAAGAACAGTTATATTCCTGGGACGGCAGGGCTTTGAAGGCAGGTGTGAGATTGATAACCCACTGACAAGTCTATGAGTTGTCACGTGTCAACATCAAGGCTGCGTGGCTTGCCTTGTTGGGAACTTGGATGTCATTATGTAACTGTGGAAGTCCTGGAAAAATACTTCAAACATTTGTATTTCTGATAAACTTAATTTCCCTGAATGGTTGACTTGATGGGAATGCTCTAAGGAATGTACATTAGCCATACTAACTGATGTGAAGTATTACGAGTTGTTAAGCCAATCCCAGTCAGTATTTGTAGAGTAAAGTTTCTAACATATTTACTAAACGTTGATAATTCGAAGTATTTGTATAGCGTTTCAAAACAAACGGGCAAGTGACCTCTAGAAACGAAATGAACACTAATAAAATAAGTATTTAAACAAGCCAGACCTTCGATCCATTTAAATTTTTCAAATAGCAACACGCTCCAGTAAAGGAGTTTTCTCGTTCAGTTCCACTTAACGCTTTACACTGGAGGCGTCTAGGAATTTGAGGTTGGAGAGCCAAGGAGCTCGACGTTCTGCGTAAACGTAAACTATATATCATACACAAGGCCCTGGATTGGCAAGATGACTGTAGTGCCAGGTGAGCTACATCCCATAAGAGCAATGGTGTCAGTTTCTGCGACATCTGTGGATGTCGCCACAGAGTTTTTGTTGGTTAAAAAAACCAACATTTTACTCTTTGTTACCTGCAAGTTTTGCCAACGCTGCAGGAAACAATAATCTTTCTCGTTTGCGTTGGAGATTTTTTGTCTCAATTATTACTAAAATGAGGAATTTCAAAACAAACTAGGGTAGAATTTATGGTTTTAGATTTACCTTGATTGATAATTTTTAATTTGGTCATTACCTAATGGTTTGTCATTAACTAATAATCCAAATGTAAAATAGAGTAATATGGTGTCGTTACGATAAATATCGCACCCGTGGCAAGACTGTTTCATTCTCTTTTTCAATCAGGTGTATAATGGTAAATATTATAACGTAACTTGACTTCCGTTTTAGTTTTGACGCTTCATATCCGGAACACAAAAATAGCTATTCAGCTGACCTTAGGAAGAAGTTATGCTTTTTCCTCTACAGACCTTGGCGGATTGGGATCCGTGGGGAAATCCCACGGTCAACAGCCACTTATGGGGTACGGGAACATTAGAGGTGTTGATAGAGGGAGAACGGGCGGTCGTAGATCATCTGCACATGCGCGCGTACAGACGCGCAACCACGTGACACACACACGCACACGAGCGCGGCGGCACAGCTCAGTAGGTCAATAACGCACGCAGTATCTCTCCAAACTAGACGTTATCAGCAAAAATCTCAAGATTGGGTAATATGCTGCTCAAGATGAGCAGCATTATTGCCTCCGACGTGGGCTGACTGTAAATAATAATGAAGGTTCCAATTTATATTCCTTGGCTAAATGTTTTCTGACAATAGTATTTACTTAATGTAAAAATTATTAAAAGTATAGAATGGGTAAAAAATTACTCACTTTTACTTGTTTGGTTCTATGTTTGGTTCTATGTTTGGTCCGATGTACGGTCCGGATCAGACCGGTAGTGTGAAAAGGGTTTGGAAGATCTTCATAGACGTTACGAACCCCTCTCAACAGGGGCCACAAAGAAAAAAAATTATGGTAGTGATTAATTAATTGTTCAGGAATATATAATTTATAATCTACTTAACAATAGCTTGCATGAAATTGATATAAAGAACCATGTCAGAAATATTTGATTAATTTATCTATATATCAGTAGGCAAGCATATTTCGTTTCCTGCTTTTTCTCACCTTGTGTGCATCGTATGAGAAATCCGGGCATACTGTTTTAGAAAGATATTGTGCTGTAGACGAGCAGAATCGAGTTTTAATTGACACCGGCTCCCAGGGCTACGCCCTACAGGCTCTCAAAGTTTCAATGTTAATCTTATTGTTAATCTTTCGATCTGGTTGATCATTCCTACTTCTTCGTAAACTTGATAAAATTGGAGTGAGAGGAAGAGCTAATGAATGGTTTTCATATTATCTGTCAGACCGCAAGCAAATTGTTGAAATGTCTTATATTGATACATAATGGGATATAACGTTATGTATAGTTAGTCTAAGCTTTACTCTAACGAGATGTCTATTAAGATTGGTGTCCTCAAGGATCAGTCTTGGGTACAATTTTGTTTTTATCCTTCATGAATAAAATCCAATACAGTGTCAATAAAGTGGACCTTTGCTTATTTGCTGACGATACAACTCTTTTGTTCCGGGATAGAAGTTTTGTTGAAATGGAAATTAATAGTTTCATCGATTCTAACTACCTTTTAAAATGGTTTAAAGCCAATGGTTTGGTCGTAAACACAGATAAAACTCACCTCCTGAATTTTTCTATAAGAAACACTAAATCCGATTCTTTTCAACTTTTAGTGGTTGAAGCTGAGATCACTTGTGTAGTCAGTGGACTTCCTTGGTTTGGGGCTTGATGTCAATCTCAAGTTCTATTACCACAACAATAAGGTTATAGGAAAACTAAGTTCCTGTTTGTTTGTTCTTCGGAATTTGGCCCAATTTATTAATTCTGACGTTATGCTGACACTTTATTACGGTTGTTTATATCCTCATCTGACATATGCTCTCCCCATATTGGGTGTTGAATGCTCAAGAATTAAGTATGTGTTCCGGCTCCAGAAAAAAAGCTCTTAGGATTGTGTTTCAAATGAAGAAGAATTCATCTTGCAAATTAATTTTCCACCAGAAGAGAATTTTAACATTTCCCTGTTTATACATCTTTCATTTATAGATTTTTTTTCAAAAAGAACCCTCCATTTTTTCAATTGATAAACCATCTTCTGACTACTCACTCCGTCTCCGCTTAAATTTTCCGATTCAAGTACACCATACAACTTTTTTTAAAACATAATTTATTGTATAACTGATTGAAATTTTTTTAATGCATTGCCTGCATTGGCCTGTCTTAAGGCGGATTTGCCTTTTCCAAAATTTGGAAAGTAATTGAAGGAGTTTCTAATCGACAGGGCATACTACAGTATCCATCACTTTCTTGACAAGAGGAATTAAGTTTTCATCACTCCGTATACGAAAGTGACAACTTGCCGTACAGCTGAGACCTTGGAAAGTAGTCATTTCCCAAACTGTCCCCGTCAGATGATTTTACTGACCTGTACGGAAAATAATGTTTGTAAACATTACTTTCCGTCCAAGGTAAACAAAATTTTCCGTACAGCAACAATCAGCTGGGTTTAAAACAAATTAAATTTTGAATTCCAGCTTTGTTTGCTTTGTCCAATGGCGAAGAATTTACAAAAATAATCCTCCTTTAAAACTTCCACATTTATTAATAATTGCGTCGTGATGAAAAGTATCGTTCACAACTCGTCCGGAAAGCCCATTTCCAGGCTCGATAGTGCTCGGTTTCGCCTCGCGCGTAAAACACTATCTCGCCCAGAAATGGGTCACTTTCCGGACTATTGGTGAAATATACTAATTCTTTATTTGTTTACTTTTAACTTTTTGCTAGTGTATATATTTTTAATTTTTATGTAAAGAGTTGACTGAATCATATTACAACAGCTATCTAAACAAATGGTCGCAAATCAAGAATACCAGATGTTTAAGTTAGGCTATATCATATTTAACTATATCATAATGAAAATAGAGTAACAGATAAATACTATGCCATAAAATCATACATATGGATTAAAAATTCACAAATAATTACTTTCTCAACATTTTATTGGGAAATATGACGCATCCCAAGCATCCGGGCTGTAGTGATGCTGATTGTTTCCCAATTAATAAGCAAAATAAAATTTAATTAAATTATTATAATTATTATTGAAAAATAAATATTTATGGATAATGTACAAATTAATAAAATAATAATAAACTTATTCATAAATAACCAATATTTACATAATTGTATTTAATATTAAAATCATAAATGTTACACACTCTTTCGTCCTTGTCTGTTTTGTTCTCGGTGAGACGCCCAAAATGAAAAGGAGACGCCAGAGAAAGGAGAAAGTTTCAAGGAAGGAAGAGTAGAATTAAAAACCAAACAATAATAAGGGGTAGGCGAAAAAATTTTATTAAATGTAGAGACGAAGAAAAAAGAATGAAGATAGAAGAAGGAAGAAAGAAGAAAGAATAAGAAAGAAAGAAGAAAAAAGAAAGAAGAAAAAGCAATTTAAAAATGATTGAAAAGACTTGAAGAAAGTTTAGAGTATTAAATAAATTAACAAAAAAATATTGTTGAAAAATCCGGAATTGTAAATTTTTTTATTGTAAAACAGATGGAAAGACTTTATGTAAATTCTTCTTAAATTGTAAATTCCCATACAATGTTAATTATTGTCCGAGGAATAAAAATTTATTATTATTAAATTTATTATTATTGTTTTAATTCCAGATAAACTGAAAAGCTAAAGTTGAAGTTCAACCATCAGGACGCTATCCATAGTACTAATGTAATATGCTGAGGATTTTGTAATTGAGACTCCTCCTGCAATTTTTAATCCATCTTCAATTGTTGATGTCGTTGCATCGGGCTTAGTCTGTAGTTGTTTCCACCAAAATTTAACGAGAATAAAGGAGCTAGCTATGAGAGAAGTTCAAAATTTTCCCATTGGAATAACATTGTAATTGGGTTGAGCATTCTTAGTAAATTGTAATCTAAAACATCTGTTAAAAGTAAAAATAGCAAAATAGGAGAACACTGATTAAAAGTAGAATATGATCAATGGAACTACTGCAATTGCAACCCAATTTGATTAATGTGGGGCATTGTGCCGCACATGGGTTTCTAGTCATCATTAACATGTAGGGTAAGTAAATTTATGGTTATACATTTTTCTTAGAGTTAAATTAGGATAATTTCTCTCATTATATTTGCGTATGATCATACAGTAATTACAATATCATCGATTTAAGTTAACTTCGTAATTTGATGTGCAGCTCAAATTTCGTTTTTGGAAAAACTAGGAAAAAGTGCAAACTACTGAAGTTTTTTAGTAAAACTAAGTTTCGAAACTGTTCTACAATCTGTAGCTGAAACTGATAAGGGAGAATGTTTTTCAGAAATGAGTAAAGATTTCTCACCCAGAAATCTTAATCGCTGAAATAATTACCACTTCACTGTCATTAAGATGTGATTAAGATCTAAGTAAAGGGGAACAATGGGCAAAAAATGTGTCAGAGACAACGTGCGTCAGAAATACGTAACTCTTGACTCTGTATTCGGGCTCCGATTGTACTCTAGTTACGGAATGCCCCAGAGCCGGCGCAGAAGGTTGTCAGGTTAATTTATATGCCCTGCACTCTCCATCCAGTCTAAATCCACAATGACTTGCGCTGTAGCTGGACGATATGTAACGAGAAATTATCATAAGAGCATGGCAACGCGTACAGGAAGAAACTTATTTTGAGACTTGCAACTAATCATTCATTGTACTTTTATGGCTCGAAGTCTATTATAAGGTCGGAAAAAACAGTACTAGTTGCCTAACAAAGGAAGTTTTAATGCAAAGGGCGTTTTATACTCACGTGGTCATAAAAATGTGCTTTAAGTGGAAGATTGAGGATATCCGATGAAAAATGAATGCTGAAGGTAATTACTTGAGTACTCGAATAACAGTTATATTGTGATTAGATAATTTATCCTGTTATTAGTATAGTATGTTATCTGTATATAAATAGGCAAGCATGTTTATTGTCCTACCTTTTTCTTTGAAGGTTGTGTGTGTCGTAGGTGAATCTGTGCATACCGTTAGAAAGGTAGTGATAAATTATTGTTTGTTTAAAGGAATATTGATGAAGAAATGTTAAACTCATTGGGCAAGCAAACCTTTTTAAAGGAAACATGTGCAATGAATTGAAATGGTAAGAAACATTGCTAAACAACAAAATACAGTGTTTACTTTCCACTAATTTTTTTGAGTATTGTTTAAATTATAAAGTACTACTTTACACTGTATATAGGCCTACTCATAACCTAGGATAGTATGGAATAATATTGCACATCTTTCTTAGTAAATGTAATCATTGATTTTAGAAGCTGCAAGGTTTATTTTCAACAAATTTCATATAATGAGTGGTAACATGTTCTCAACGTGAAGATGATAGCATAGCTATGAATAAACCTTTGAAATTCAATCGCAAACCTCATAGTGGGCCCATTTCACACATTCCCATCGTTAAAGTCCCCCGTTTAGAAAACCTGCTTTGCCACATCTAAGGTTAGTAAGAACCCCCCGTTGTTTTCAAATCCTTATTTTATTTTAGCAAAGAGGTGCCGGTTACACCAAATATAGATAGGAGTGATTTCTTCCATTTGAAACCGATTTTGGGTAGTGCAATCTCTCGCGGTATACATGAAGTAAAAGGGAAAGTAAATGAGTTGTACCATTCATAATTATTATAGTGTATTTGATGAAAAGTCTAGACTCTGATAGCCAACAATTGAGAATATTAACTGATATTAACAGATAACAATGTCGTTGCCGATAACACTAACAGTTTCAAGATTTTTGTAACTATCTCGCCTTATAAGACCATCCACATTGTCCACGTCCCCTCAGCTATCCATCGTAGGCCATGTCCGCCTAGAGAGCCGGGTTATATAACACAGATATGAGTCCCAGTGACATATCCCCAGCGACGGCGGCGCAGCGGCGGCTTTGAGCTCCATCCTCAGCAATTGTCAAGGCCTCGTCGACGACTATGTCCTCGCCTGGGGAGCCGTAAAGTTGTACGGCGGGTGTACAATAGTGCGTGACTGTGCGTGCGTCCGTGTGAGAGAGATGGCCGGTGGGTGGAGTCCGTACTGGCTGCGGTTGTAGGGGGAAGTTTGTGAAAGGTTATTGGCAGGTAGGGTGAAAACAATTGGAATGGAATGGAAAGGAATGGGATGGGATGCAATGGGATGTACAGGGATGTAATGGGATGTAATGAAATGAAATGGGATGTACTGGGATGTAATGAGATGTACAGGGATGTAATGGGATGTCATGGGATGTACTGGGATGTACAGGGATTTAATGGGATGTAATGGGATGTACAGAGATGTAATGGGATGTAATGGGATGTACAGGGATGTAATGGGATGTACAGGGATGTAATGGGATGTACAGGGATGTAATGGGATGTACTGGGATGTACAGGGATTTAATGGGATGTAATGGGATGTGCAGGGATGTAATGGGATGTACAGAGATGTAATGGGATGTACAGGGATGTAATAATGGGATGTAATGGGATGTACTGGGATGTACAGGGATGTAATGGGATGTACTTGGATGTACAGGGATGCAATGGGATGTACAGGGATGTAATGGGATGTAATGGGATGTACAGGGATGTAATGGGATGTAATGGGATGTACAGGGATGTAATGGGATGTCATGGGATGTACTGGGATGTACAGGGATGTAATGGGATGTACAGAGATGTAACGGGATGTAATGGGATGTACTGGGATGTACAGGGATGCAATGGGATGTAATGGGATGTAATGGGATGTACAGAGATGTAATGGGATGGAATGGGATGCAATGAAATGTAATGGGATGTAATGGAATGTAATGGGATGTAATTTGATGTGATGGGATGAATGGGATGTAATGGGATGTACAGGGATATAAAAGGGATGTAATGGGATATAATGAGATGTACTGGGAGGTAATGGAATAGAATGGGTTTGAATGGGAAGGGATGGGATGGGATAAAAAGGGATAAAATAGAATGGAATGAAAGAAATTGAGGTGAACATTAGGACCTCATGATCGTTTCTTACAGTTAACCCCAATATTAACTGTGATCTCCTTGGTAACATGCAACTGATAGGAAAATTTGTTTGATGATTTTATAAAGGCTGAACATAGCATTGTAATAAATTGCAAACCTCGATCCCTATAATAATTGAGTACCGTATTGAAACACTTGTGCATACTAATTAAAATCAATTTTGAACATACATGTAACAAAATATGTTTATGAATTTCAAATGAATAAAAATCGCCACTTAAATAATTAAAAATTATTACTGGAAAAAAAGAAGAAGTTGATGTAATGGATATCTTGGAAGCGATACAAATAGTCAATTAAATGTAAATGAATATGGCGTTAATTGTAAAATATATAAATTCAACTTGGAATAACAATGAGTGTAATCCTGATTAAATCTCGTTTAAAATCCTGCCAATCTGTCAGCTTAGCGCCGTTAATTTGCCGTGAGCCCAGTAAATCATTCAGAATTTCACGCCTAATCTTGTATATCCACAGAATTATCATCAAATAATCCTCATCCAAACGTGTTTAAATATTATTCATAACTAGTTTATGGTTTTTTCCTTCGTCAAGATGGCTATAAATTGTGACCAGACTCTATTATTGGTAAATATTCCTTAAATTAAGTTTATTAGAAAATCTAATTTTGTCATTAACTGGGAAGTAATAAAAATAATTATATAAAATAACTTCAAGAGTAGCAGGGATAGAAGTATTTTTATTCAATAAATATGGCAGTGGAATAATAAAAAGCCATGTAAAATATTTAGCCTTTGTTTTCGACCAAACGCATACATACTCTAATTTACATAAGACATTTCATATACTCACAGGTCTTAAACCTCGAAACACTTAAGATAGAAGGCCTTCGCCGTACACCCAAAAGCAAACAAAGAACAAACAGTGATTTCCATGCTAACAGCACATCTTCATGAGACGAGCAGTAAAATATTGGCCTTGACCTTGGAAAAAAGCTCTCATGCCACTCTTGTCCCCATTCTTGGACTTTAAAGTTTGTCTGTTATTTGTTATGAATGACTATGCTTAGTTTAGGTTCTATTTTTACTGCTTACTTTTGAATGTAAATACTCGTAAAACTTTATGAATGGTTTTAGATAAATTGTGTTTTTATGAGTTTTCTTTTATCATTTACATTGATTATTATGTGTCCTTAGTAATGTTAAACATACTTTTGACTTTGTGGATAAGAAGCCCATATTACAAGGAGAACCCAATTTAACGCCATCGCGGATAGGTCGATTTAATATGGGGAATCCTAAATCTATAGTTTAATTGACTACTTCACCCATAGATTATTGTATATATATTATTTTGATAATCAACTTACCTAATTGCTTATTTATTCTTATTAAGTTAAGTTGTCTCTTTATCTGAAAGTTTTTTTAAAACAGTTAAAGCAAGTACGAATTTGATTTATTTTTTGTTTCAAAAGCTCTCATGCCACTCTTGTCCCCATTCTTGGACTTTAAAGTTTGTCTGTTATTTGTTATGAATGACTATGCTTAGTTTAGGTTCTATTTTTACTGCTTACTTTTGAATGTAAATACTCGTAAAACTTTATGAATGGTTTTAGATAAATTGTGTTTTTATGAGTTTTCTTTTATCATTTACATTGATTATTATGTGTCCTTAGTAATGTTAAACATACTTTTGACTTTGTGGATAAGAAGCCCATATTACAAGGAGAACCCAATTTAACGCCATCGCGGATAGGTCGATTTAATATGGGGAATCCTAAATTTATAGTTTAATTGACTACTTCACCCATAGATTATTGTATATATATTATTTTGATAATCAACTTACCTGATTGCTTATTTATTCTTATTAAGTTAAGTTGTCTCTTTATCTGAAAGTTTTTTAAAACATTGATTATTTATTCTACCCAGTTACAAGAACATTTATTGTATTATTTACCTTGTATGTTGCCTTTTGTTCTTGCAGATGATTAAATGTTTCCCTTGTTGTACTGAGAGTGTCAGTTTGGGGGATGGACGGAGGGTGGTGGCTGGGGATTTCCGGGTTCAAAGTCAGTCGAGCGCTTTCACTTCTGCGATGTTGCCAGTTTTTTGCAATGTTGTCAGACGGTCTAGTGTTGGTTTCTATTTCATTTATTTTGTCGAAAATAGGGGAATTGTTGAAGTCTTCTTTCTTGTTGAGTAAATTGTTTGGATTGATGCTATTTATGTGTTTGTAAATTTGGTAACTTTCTTGTACTTTGGCTATTGACTTTGAGTGGGTTTTGTTCAAAATTGTCAGGGAATTTGGAAAAGTTATTGAGTGATTTGGGTTGTGTTTTAGATGTTTGGCTACTATTGATGTGGGGTTGGTATGGTGGCCACTGTTATGTTCTTTGAATCTTTGTTCGAAAGTTCGGTTGGTGTAACCAATGTATTCTTTATTGCATGGAGGATTGCAAGTTATTTTGTAAACTCCCCTTCCATTTTCTATTGTAAGGTTTCTGTTATTCTTTATTTTATAGTTCGGGATGGGATTGTTAGTCACTCTGTATGCAGGGGTATATCCAGCTTCTTTGAACACTTTTCCAATTTTTTCTGTGGTTTTGTCGGTGTATTTAATTGATATGTATTTTGTAGGTGGATTATCATGGTTAGTGTGAGATGGTTCATTTTCATTTTCAGGGTCCTGTTTTAGTTTTTTAACCATTTTATTGATCATTTTGTCTACTATTGTGGGGTCATAACCATTGTTTACGGCAATGGTTTTTATTGTTGCTCTTTCCTTTTCGTATTCTTCTTTGTTTAGGTTGTAGTTAACCAGACGGTACGTTAGAGAACGGAATGCTGCCATTTTTTGGTTATACGGGTGGTTAGAGTCAGCTGGTATAACTAAATCTGTTTGTGTGGGTTTTCTAAATATTCCAATTTCTACTTTTCCTGTATTGTTTTTTGTTAGTTTTATATCTAAGAAGTGAATTTTGTTGTTTTCTTCTGTTTCCATTTTGAACTTTATGCTGTCGTGAATTTTGTTAAGGTGGTTTAAAATTAGTTTTGACTGTCGTTGATTGCAGTTTAATACCAGGAAAGCGTCATCAACATATCTGGCATAGAATTTTATTTTATTTGAGTAAGGATTGGATTCTGATAGAATATGTTGCATTTCAAAGTG
Source organism: Neoaliturus tenellus (assembly GCA_030545055.2). Taxonomy (NCBI): domain Eukaryota; kingdom Metazoa; phylum Arthropoda; class Insecta; order Hemiptera; family Cicadellidae; genus Neoaliturus; species Neoaliturus tenellus. Next base: position 10,861,009 of record CM061532.1, on the reverse strand, counting down.
TTGCATATACAGTTCTGCTAGTGTGGCTGATAGTGGTCCACCCATTGGTAGTCCGAGTGGGTCGTAGTATATTTTTTCATTATAAGAAGGAAACATTTAATCATCTGCAAGAACAAAAGGCAACATACAAGGTAAATAATTTTTAAAACAGTTAAAGCAAGTACGAATTTGATTTATTTTTTGTTTCTTAATTTCGTTTTAATTTCTTTACCGTTGGTTTATCAAAGATTATTACATATAAATTATTATTTCACTTTGTTTCTCCAATAGTGCAATAATCTGAAATAGACTACTAATATTTGAAAAGATTTTAAAGGGATAATTTGAAGCTTACTTTTTTAGATCACATAAACTTGATGTTGAATTCTATAGCATATGTATTATTTCTGTTAAGATTATGGGTGAATTAGTTCAACTCACTCCCAAAAACAACTCAAATAACTTTATTTACTAAAAATTTTATTTCATTATTTAAGTTTTTTAATGTTAAAAACTACCTAATCAACTTCATTAAAATTAGTTAGCCTGCCTTTTTAAAACAAAGTTTGAAGTGTTAGACCAATTAAAGATAGCAGCCAGTAAAAACGTTGTGAGGCGTTCAACCACCAGCTGACTCAATACAAGTTATAACCATTTTAGATACCTAATGGCCAGTACAAAGGACACCAGCCTTTATCAGCTGCTACCAGTTTTTCCCGCCGTTTTACACGCTCGCGGTGGGCGGTCCGAGTCGCCAGTGCCATCAAGCGGCCGATTTACGAACTTGATCGAAACTGAGTTTCTTCGGTCAAGGGTGTAAAAGCGCTACTTTATGCGTGGGGCAGTAAATTCGGAAATCAGCAGCGTTTGTTTCCTACTTTATCTGGTGGGCGAAATCAAAGGCAAACCAGCCAATTGTTTTCGCTCTTAAAGGAGATTGAGGATTTGTGTATGGGACGTGGTAACAGTGGCAGATTTTTAGAGATTGGAGCGAGATTAGGAATAAGAAAGAGTGTGGTGCACAAACATCCTTTTAAGAGATTCTATTGTATTTTTCAATGTATAAAGTTGTTCATGATCCATAATCTTGATTTAAAGATTTTTTGATTCGTGGTAGGAGTAGAATTCTTTTGAGACTTACCTTGGATTATCCCCTTTCTAAAAAGTTATTGTTCTATATTAATAAAGTTTTGAGGATGATTAGGCAATTTCTTTGGTTGGATTCCATTGTAATGCTTGGCTACAGTAATAGTTGAAGGTATAAAACCAACAATTTTAAAAACGTGAGAAAGCTATTATAGCCATCAATTTATTTTGGATGACACCACAAGTTGAAGCAGAACTCGTTAGTTAATAAAAATACAAATAAATACAATCCGATCTCTGCCACCTCTCATCATCCCCTAGGAAATCCAGAAACGTCACTCCTCGGCTCCCAAACGCCGTGTCATCCCGGGGATCCCATTTTGGACATAATGAATCCGACCAACTTATCCCAGAGCTTCCGGCCCGTGTAATCATAGCTGCTGGAGAGAGACCTCTGGTATTCCACTGGCTACTAATGAGGTGACCTTGATCATTACTTGTTCTTATTGTTGACCCGACCTTCTCCTCGCGACCTTTACAGCCTCCGCAAAGCCCAGTGGCGCTGGTCACGGCTGTTCCGATTGGATTAAAAGCCTGGTTCAAATTATTTCCATTTCGAGATTAGCTTAAGGTCTAGATTGAAATGACCTTGGGAAAGAGTGAAGAATTATAGATATTGTTGAAAAAGGTGAGATTATAATAATAAATCTTTGGAAATATTCGTGGCCTCATCCTTTTAAGGCTGTGAAATGATAGTAGAACACTGGACAAAACACAAAAATAACTGAAAATCGAAATTAAAATTCAAATACTTGTATACTTATTATGTTAAATGAACTCACAATCTAATATAAACATTGAAAAAATCAATAATTTTTGCATAAATTATAGAAATACTCTCAAATTATAACCATTAAATCTCCAATAAAATTAACGAAAAAGATTTCTTGAAAAACCATTTCCTATTGATATAATACTAAAACTCAAGAGTGCAGGTTTTGTATAGTGATGTATTGTAACACCAGCCAATTCAGAACGTTTGGGGAATCTGTTGGAAAATCACAACCTACAGGAAAATTGCTACATATTTTTTTATCACTAGAAAATCATGCAAAATATACAATTTCATAAAGATAGAAGAAAAACTAAAGTTCTGAAAATTCTTGGTTGGACATTCTTAAAAAATACTATAACACCGCTGCAATTTTCTCTGCTCATATGTTCTGTAGTAGCTTCAAACCCAATATGAAATTTACTTTGGAAAGTTCCGATTTCCTTGAACCTTGGCGCATTAACGTCACAGACGCAGTCCAGTAGCGGAGTGGGTGGCTTAACACTTTGCAGACAAATTGCTTTTATGCAAATCTCAGGTGATTATAGCCCTTGAAACAGATAGTGACTGACACATCGAGCGGATTTGAATACCATTTCCGGCGTTCAGTTTTTGCTTTCGTCTTGGCTGTCTGATTTGAGACACCCGCGAAATAACGTTGAATACAGTAGTGGTTAGTGGTAAAAGTAGTTTTGTTGATCCACAAGCATTTTTGAATGCATTGGATATGTGTCAGTGGAAAGCAGATAATTTAATAAGATACGTTTATCATTAAATTTAAGATGGAAATTTGTAATAGTGATCTAATGAGGAAAGTCCCAAAGCTAAAAGTAGGTTACACCTTTGATTTAAATATGGGAGAAAACCCTTTCTTCATAGTTTGCCTGAACAAGTGCCTTACTTTATTTTAAAAACATAAATTGCAAGAAAGGCAAGGAAGATATTCGTGTATGCCTATGCATGGAAAAACAGTAAAAGAGAAAACAGAAATTTTATTTAATTTTTTACTTTAAAGCTTAATTTCACAGTAAGAATGGTTTGATATTTTAATACCAAATCAAAATAACCAATAAAGAAATTCAAAGTCTCTAAGGACAATTGGTTGTTATATTTCTTTTGTATGCACAATTTGTTGAATGACTTCTTTAAAATTCTATCCCCCTAATATAAAGTTTCTAAAAAGATTTTTAATTTGAAAAACGTCTTTCCATTAATTTCAATTCATTGAATATTCAAACACTAGTATAATTACATATTTTCTTTTGATCTTCATCAACAGAGAAGCATAATTTTCTTTACTTAACTACAAAAATACAAAGTCATATAATAAAACTAAGATTGACGATAACTAAGATGCTATAAAAATTGAGAGTAACAAAAGAAAGTAGCTAAATTAGTAATAGAACTTGTATAATATCTGCCAAATTTTTCGGTCACGATTCATATGACATTAACTGATTCGTCTGTCGCTGATGATTTGATAACATACCATTTAACAACCTCTGATTTCATCTCGGATGGATGATTTCACACATAATTTCGCAATCTATTAGCGACACGCGCATCGGACGGAAATCACAGTCTGTTGACGATAATAACACACAAGACCAGACCCGGCGGTGTCGGGTATCCTGATGATTCAGAGACCGAAGCCTTAGCAATCCCGGGATGTCATCCTTCCCACGCCCCACGACCTTGACGACCATCCGAAACTGTTGCCTGGAACCCAAGGCCGCGCCCGGGCATATCAATATTTTAGATTTTTGGAGATAGAATATTTCATCAACTTTTGAGGAAGGAAGTCCTCTTTGCCAACTTCCTGACAGGATGAGTTTTTATGATCACTTTCAACCTTGATGGAAATGAAGAGGCGTGAAATGAAAATGCTCTTTGGACTACGATTCTTAAAATAATCCGAGAAAGATGCTTGCTGGCAAAGTATTTCTGGATAGGTTTCATAACTAGAATTAAGGCGTTAAGATTCTATTTGCAGGTAGCTCGGGACCAAGGATAATAGAATGGGGAAGTTGTCTCAGTCGCGTGTGCATAAAATTTTTGCCACGTAGATGGCGGGTAGGTAGTAGACTAGTTTTATCACTGGTAAAGACAAGTCGATTCATTTTTCAGGATCATTAAAAGTCCAACGAGCAAAGGCAGCTCGGCCCTGTTTTGAACCTTCAAAGGCTGTGCATTACATATTTGTAGTTTCAAAAATTATTTATTTTCACAAAACAACATGTTATAAGCTGTAAAGCCTAGTTTTCCCATATACTCAAATAGTCAGTAAAATGCCCAAATGTAAATAGACTAGTTAAACTTTCTATATGAGGACGGGGCCAAGGATGATAAGATGAACATGGAAAGTCATGTTCCAGTTCAATCTGTTTAAATGGATTAGACGAGTAACAAGAATGTACAACCAATTAACATGACTGCTCCTACCTGGAAATTCCTCAGAGCTGGCCTTAAAGAACCCCTATTAGTTAAGGCAACGTGCTATATATTTTAATTGTAGAAACATGAAGGTATTTCTAGTTAAGGGTTATTAATGTGCAAGATATTAGAGAGTTTTTGCAACATACGGTAAACAGTCCCGCTAAACGCTAAACGATAAAAATAACGTTTAGCGGTATGTACTCCGTTGGAGAGTTTTTGCAAAATCAAAATACGGTAAACGTAAAATAGGTAAACATGTGTTTAATAACTTTTTAAATTGCACGCAGTGTTGCCACCCACAATATTTCGTTGAATTCATTTAACAACATGCACTTGTTTACAATGTGTATGTGTATATATATGAAAAACAATGTGAAGAACTAACTGTTGGTGTATTTAAAAAAATTACGAAGTTAATGTCAAATCTGCATGTAATTGCCAAATAAAATATATATATTCCTAATTTTAAAAGATTAAAAATAACATATGTAGCCTAATCAATAAGATAACTTAAATAAATCAACTTATTTTGATCGTGGATAACGAGCTTGCCTGAAAATACAACGATCATATTTAATTTGTTGTTAGGTATGTTGCCGTTGCGTCTATTTTGACGATATTAAATTGTGTAGGCCTAATAGTTGATAAGCATATTATGACACGCAAGTTACGATTAATACATGCGCTGGTATGACTTTTAATATAAATTTGGGACAATAGGCTATTAATTGCATTTTGCATGTTGGCTATATTGTTATTTTTATTTTTAAAACCTTATTTGTTGAGCTGTATAAACCAACCAAATAATAGTTGGATTATTTCTCTTTTAAATACTGAAGCAAAATAATGGATGAAATATTACTTATGTCGGCGATAGGAGCCATATCCGATCAGGAACTTGAAGATGCTGTTCTAATACATCATATGAAACCAAGAGAAGATCAGGAACGCAAAAGAATTAAATATGGCCCGTTCGATTTTGATGGTCTTACTGATCGGGAATGCTTATCACTTTTCCGCTTTGAGAAAAAAGACTTAGAGAAACTTCAAAGATTGCTTGGGATACCAGAGGTGGTCACAACTTTGCAAAGATACTCAGTCTGTGGTTAGTATAATGTAATTTAAAACATGTTTAGTATTCTGATTTTAAAAATATATGGATTTTAAACATTATACTTTTTAGGATTGTACTCGTACATCAAAATTAATTGTAGGTTACAGCCCGTCATAAAAAACGGGTAATTTTCATACCAACAACAAATAAATTTCAACATTGTTATTCTTTATTTAAGATGAGCATGCGTTAAATCAATAAAAATTATTCAAGTTTTTTACCATAAAAATTTATACAATGTATGTGTAATTACTCGTATTTTTGTACATATAAAATTTACATGTTAAAAAACTATTTTAAATTGCACTTGTAAACGAAATAATGAATAATAATTTAAATTACTTTGTATAGTATCAAAGATTTTTAATTTTTACTGGCATCAATATAACTGGCAGCATTTTATTCTTTCGTTTTCTACACCGAACTAGAATAATCTAACGGTAGGTGACAACTACAGTTAATTCTAAGAAATAAACACAAAAAAAGCACAAGGTACGTCACATTTATTTGACAGTTGTTATCAGTTGAAACACCAGATACGTCACTGATTTGTTATTTGTTGTTGTTGATGTCACCTACCTTATTTTATTCTAGATCGATTGGTTTTCTATCTGTCATTGATACAAATAATACTAATTGTCTGCTTATTACAAATAAAAGTTAACTTGTTTAGGTTTGACTGGTCTCTGTGTCCTACTGAGGCGCCTGTCTTACCCGAACAGACTGTCTGACATTGAACCGTTGTTTGGCCTTTCATCACCATATCTTTCGTCAATCAGCAATCAAGTCATGAATATTATTCACCAAAATAAAGGAAAACTACTGTACGACTTGCAAAACATTCATTGGTTGAATGAAAATAGACTGAAACTCTATGCACAGTTCATTTTAAATAAAGGTTCTCCAATAATGAACTGCTGGGGCTTTATTGATGGAACACCCAGAGCGATGTGCCGACCTTCCATAAATCAACAAGAATATTTTTCGGGCCACAAGAGGTACCACTGTCTAAAATATCAGTCTGTTGTATGTCCTGACGGAATAATAACTAGTTTATTGGGACCATTCAAAAGGCAATCGTCACGACGCTGGAATCCTTAGAGAAACCAACTTAATGAATCAGTTAAATTCAAAAGTTAAATTTAATGATGACAATAAATTTGTACTGTATGGAGATCCTGCATACCCGATCAAAGAACTGCTGATTTGTCCTTTTTCTAACAGAAATTTGAGCAATCAGCAATTGAAGTTCAACAAGTCCATGAGTCCTTTGAGACAAGCAGTCGAGTGGGCTTTCGGGAAGGTTATAAGTGAGTTCGCGTTTCTAGACTTCAAAAAAATCAGAAGTTACTTTTGCAAGACTTAGGCACAATGTACAAAGTGGGCGTGTTACTTACTAACTGTCACACGTGTCTGTACGGTAGTCTAAATTCCACGTACTTTGAATTAGATCCCATCTCACTTGAGGAGTATTTGGGATGTTAACAACTGTGTTATATTTAGGTTAAAAGTATTTTGAAATAAAAATATAGTATTTCACTGTAAGTCTGTTATAGATAATATGCAGTTTTTGTAGTGTTTAATTAAAATTTTTATTTTTTATATTAAGTTTTTTTTATTAATGTTAACTAATAAATGAATAGGCATAACCTTATTTTGTTTAAATATCACGAACTGTAACGAATAATCATCTACTAAATGTTGAATAACAATTGAACAACAATTAGGTACATTAACTGAGTTTAATAAAAAATATTTCAGAATAAAGGACACATTACATTTTAACGAGTTCTTCAGGTTAGATGATCTGAAACGGGATATTGTTAGGTGTTTGAAACAATACAAAACCACCATCGCAGCACTTGTCACTGAATTTCCAATAGCTGATTTCGTTTAGTCAACAAAATTATTGGATTGTAAAAAAATATTTATCTTCTTGTCCCAATTAAAATACTACAAACATCAAATTGGATTTCTACATTTAAGTCAAATTAAAAAGGCAGATAAAAAGAAACTAAAAATATATCAAATTTATTTTTTTGTGAGAATAGACTTAAACAACTCAAGCATCATCTTCCTTTGCTCACGTTCCCCTTCCAATCTCTCCCTTCTCTCCTCCATCTCTAACTCTAACCTTGCCTCCCGTTCCCTTAGGTCTGCCTCAAACCGCCTTTTTTCAAAATCAAGCTTCTCTTTTTCTAATTGCAATTTCTCCCTCTGAAGTTCCAAAGTTTTTTCTTCCACTTTCAATCGTTTTGTTTGTATTTCCATTTCTTCTCTTTTCGCCTGTTTTTGTACTTGTTGTTTTTCCCTCAAGTATTCAATCATAGGGTTTCTTTTTCTTGAGGTATTAGGTTCAAGTGGGGTGATGCTGGGATTAGCAATGCTTGAACTCGAACTCGGGTGTTTTTTATTGGCATGGGTCTCCATTCCAATATTGTCCATACTAGGCCTACGTCGTATTGATTGATCTTCGGGTATTTCACCCGATAGTTCAAAGTTAACATCGTTCTCGCTGGCTTCAGTGGCTTGCGACAGTAGGATAGCTTCATTTCTCGCCAATATCCCTAAATTCTGTTTGTTTTTGTCTATGTTGGACTTCTTCTGTGCTTTTTTTGATTTAAATTCATTTGAAAGATCCACTACATCTTGCAACAGAAATTGAAAATCATTGTACTCTTCCTCGGTTCCAGATTTTTTCCTGTTTAGAGTGTCCTCTCTCTTAAATGCTGCTATCAGATACTGCAAATGTTCTCTTAAACATCGAACTGTGAATTGTTTTTTGGTCGATTCCATCATTCGTATTTGGATTAGAATCCACTTTTCACTATCTTCAAATGGATTTTCCGATATTACTTCTTTTAACAAAGTAATATCGTCACCGAGTGTAAATCGTATTCTTTGCTTTTCCATTTTCACGAGAAACTCCGAAAACGTTGTTTATGTTTACAATCAATATGTGTTTACAATAAACTGCTGGTCTTAACAAACAGCTGTTTTTAACGGAAGATGATTTAGCGGATCCGCTATACGTAAACGATAAATAAGGGATAAAATAGAGGATAGCGTTTAGCGTTACCGTTTACCGTATGTTGCAAAAACTCTCTATTAAACGTTTTGATTGGACTGTAAAACGAATAATGAATGGACCTGTTTGTCTGGGTAGTAAACGTTATTAGTTATTATTTATAGGATATTTTTATCAAATAATTGAGAACTTAACAGGCCAGGATCTTTATCGACTTTATGGATTCTCTTTATCTGACATTTAGAGCCTACTCGTTTCCATGGCAGAACTGATCTGAGGGGATACCGTAACAAGTTGATTGCTCTGAGTCTGTTTCTCAGACAAATATTCCCGAAAGATTTTTCGAGCTTTTTCCCATCACTGGATGAATGACCACAAAATTTTACATATTTTTTAAGGATATATATATAATAGAGAGTATGAAACCCATCCCAAGCCTAAGTCGATCAGGTTATTATGCTACGATGAAAATGGTGATGCCAGTTCTATCAAGAATTCTTGAGTAATAATGAAACATTTATTGACCTCAAGTGTTTCTGATGTTAAAAGGGAAAGGAAGGAAATTAATTTAAAAAATTAGCTATACCCTGATGGGAAAAATCATTTACATTCATGGTTAAATTTGGACAACGTTATCCTATTAAAGAAAACTTTGTTCTATTTCTTGTAAATTTCTTCAAACTGGGTTAAAATTCTCAAGCATGGAACAACTTTTTTATAACAATTGTCTCCAGTTTCGTCTCAAGACTGTGTTTCACTGCTATACGTTAGTAGTTTCTATAAGTCACTCCACAAAAGTTGACGAATGGCCAAAAACAGCTGGGTTGGGTGAGGGGAGGAAAGGGGGTACTTTTCCAAAAACATCCAGCTTACGTTACATGCAATTTTTTATAGAACAGCTGATTATCCAATCATTTTAACTGAATAGTAGTGAAAATTCATTCGTCAAGTTACGTGGCGAGGGTTAACTTAAACAACTTTTCTGTGAGGGATTTACATGTACAATGTACATAATGCCTAGAGCAGTGTTTTTTCTGACAGCTGATTCTTATGGTTGCTATCATCATTTCAACCATAATAACATTGCAATATTCGATCAAGACGATGTAGGAGTAAAACTTGGTAATTTTCCTGGCTGGGAAGCTAAGTGGTTATAGAGCTCGTCTTTGAATCTGAAAGTTACCATTTCGAGCCTAAAAAAGGTTGAAAGCTTTTTGATAGTTCAAACTGGACCCAGTTGCCATTGACCATTTGGATATTAATGATCCTGACAAATAGATCTGTTGGTCTTTGTCATTAACAAAGCTTCACCTTATCTGATACACCATGCTCATTACACTCACGCTTCAGTCATATTCAGCTTAAAATACCTTACAGAATGCGCTGGAGTTCCAATAACAAAGTATCTGGTTCAGCATTCTTTCTGACTTAGCTGATCCTTGGTGTCCACCATCAGTTCAGCTGCACTAAAGTTGCAATAGCGGATCAAAACGACAAAAGAGCCAAATGTTGTCAGTTGTAACCAACCATTATGCTTTGTCCCGTCATAAGGAACCCCTCACCAGATCAGCTGAAGGCCATACTTTGTCCAGTGTGAGGTCGGGTCGTCGGACACTGGTCCGAAACCAGTTACCGTCTATTTCCATCCTCAGAGCGGCTATTTTCGTCCCATTGTCAAGTCGTCCATCGACCAACGGCATAATGGAGTCATAAATCACAAGACCCTATCTTGTCCCTAGTTGTTTTATGGTTTTATAAAAACTGGCTCCAATACTTTTTCCGTGCTTTGTAACAATCCTTAATCTTCTGGGAGAGCTTTATGTGACTTTTGTGAACAGCATGATGAATACGAACTTGAAATTACTATGGCAAAGTGTTCTACAAACCGTATTCTATTTTTCACAATACTGTACATTTGAAAGTACCAATTGTTAAAAAAAATATAACTAAAAACTAAAATGCCATTCATTGTTGGTGGATAAGCCGTATTTGGAGTTGTGGAGTTGTGTGTGTTTGTGATGTTTGTAAAATCTTTTCCGCAATGTTCAGTTTGTTGTGCTTATTGGAGATGCAGAGTAAACAAACACATCTAAGACTTTGCGTATAGATTGTGAGGCTGATTCTAACCTCTTATTGAACGATTTAGTCTTTTACATAATTTAAACTCATTCCTGTGTAAGTAAAACTAATACAATTTGTGTATTATTGTTATTTTGTTATAAAGAAGGTTTGTTCTTGATTTATTGTGATTCTTGAGGTTTTAGTCTCAGGTTTCTGTGTTAATAGCGCCAAAATACCTTTGGGTAGGCCTAAAGCAAATACAGTTATCGTCAAGAAAATATTACAACTATTTGCATTAAATTAAAAGTTTTTACTTTGAAAATAAACTACTGTATAATTTTTTCATAAACTTCCAACGCAGCTAAATTTCTTCGAATAGAATCGACTCAAAATGTCAGAGACACACATTGGGAAACAAAGCTAATTAAATGAGATAAACCGTACAAGGGTTTGGCGACCCGCATATAATGTCAAGGGATCGGTACAGCGTGTAATGTCAGGGGCGGTCGGTCGATCGCGCCTCGTTACGGCGGTCCGGGGTTCGAGGGTTCGAGGCTCAAGCGAATCTGTCGGATCAGGATAAGGTACTGCAAATTCAATTAAAAACTGTAGTTTGGGGCGTTGAGGCCGTTGAGGGATTTGGAATCTGGTGGTTTGTCTTTAGCAGGTGAAGGGTGAACAAAGAACTGAAGAAAATGTACCTAGAATGGGCAAAGAACTGAAGAATTTGTACCTAGAATTGGCAAAGATCTGAAGAACTTGTACCTAGAATGGACAAAGATCCGAAGAACTTGTACCGAGAATGGACAAAGAACTGAAAGATGTACCTAGAATGTACAAAGTTGATGAACAAGTTTAAATAAAACCAAATAAAAGGTGTTAGGAAAGTAGTTTGTACCTACTTCCTCTTTGAATTGATAACTATACATTTTTTTTAAGGGAAATGGCCTTAAAATATTGATGAAGGTAGTTTTAGTATACGAAAATATACACGAAAAACAAATTTAATTGAAACTGGACCTGTAATGTGACTCAATAGCTTTGAATACGCCAACATGCAGGTATATAGGCCTATACATACACGTTCGTCTGTCCATATAGATCTTCTATTATGAATAAAATTGAAAAATCAGCTGATGTTCAAATCACGGAATTTCTATACTTTTTTTTCAAACACCGTAGCTATAGAACCTGTATCGTAATATGACTCCTGTATAAGAATGAACCCATTATGCAACGAGCTTGTATTTGGTTTGTTAAACTACTCTTTACGATGTTACTTGTAGGCCTATTATCATTTATTGGTGATTAATACAACGGTCGTAGATAAAATCATAAAAAATGTTGTTAAAAATCGATAAAAACTCAGGACGTAAACATAAACACACCTCATGTCCAGCACGGCAGTGATGGTAGCAGGTAGCCAAAGCCAGATGAAGATGCCCAGTCCCGGACGGCCGCCGGTCGGCATTTCTGCCAATTGCTTGTTTTTCCTTGTCGCGCCGCGGAACTGCCCATTGTCTGGTTCTTGGAACCTCCGATCGTAAGATATCGTCTTAGTTTGGTCCAACACTCGGTGGCTCTTTTTCAAGATGTCTGAGCTGTGTAAAAGATCCGGGCGAAATTTATTTGTGAGAAAGAGCCGTTCTTCTCGGTCAGAATTTGTGATCGCTGCTGTGAGTATGTCTATCGTTCTCTGGTTTGAATAGTCCTTGAGTTATTTCTGATCCTCTGTGATAGTTCTGTTTCTTTTAAAAATTCGGCTACATTTGGTAGTTATATATCGTCAAATGATCATTCATCTTCTCAATAAGTAGACTTTAAGTAGGCCTAGGTAATGTTTTTACATAAGCCAATAAGTAAATTTAATAAATAAGTGAATGTTTTACAAGTAGTATAAATTAAGCAAGTGTTAATTTAAAATTGAAGTTTTGGAATGCGGAAAACATTTATAGGGCCCAAGCAAAAATTACAAATAGAAAAAAATGGTAAAAAGTTTAGTTTCAAAAAAGTTAGGCCTATGATTAATTTAGGTTTTGAACAAAAAATAAAGCTTTAGAATACAATGACATGTTGGGTGGTTTACGTTATCTTTTCACAATGAAATCAACATAGTAACATATCACAATTGATTTATTTATTTAAAAAAAATAGTTTTTTATGATAATAGGATAGTTTCAACTTGATATAAGTTATGCCCTTGGATCACCAGCAACTTATATCCAGCATCTGCTAATGCTATGATATATTAATTGCTATATCATTGACATAATGCTACCTTCTAGACGAAAAGTGGTTCATATTGTAGAAATCCAATCGGTGGACATGGCCACGCAGCCTCTAGCCTGTCAGGCCGTCAGTGCGGCGGTGACCGCGGGTCCGCAGGTGATTGGTCGACGTGGTGACCAATCCTGGCAGCGACCTCGACAGTAGGTCAAAGGTCACTCAGTCACACGTCACTACGTCAGCTGATTCCGCCGATCACCGCGAGGGCCCCCACGGCGTGAGGTTGGGAGTCGTCATCGTCCTAGTTTCAGCTGTTTGGGAAACTGTCCTAAATTGCGAAATATTTGTCATATCAAGAACTCCAGAATGAGAAGGAAGTAAGTGACATCAACAAAAACAATAACAAAATGTATGACGTCAAAGGTGCAGCACTTAAAATATTCAAAGCACACCAATCATGTGTCAAGAGAAATATCATGACGTCAAAGGTGCAGAACCCGCTTCAATTAGCTTCAATCACCTGTTGGTGTCACCTACCTCGGTTTGTTCTAGATACATTGTGTTAACCTACAACAAAGAAATTTCGTGGGCAAAGTTAAAGATATCGAAGACTTCCCAAGTGCACATTTTCGGTCTAGCGCGAAATAACAAATTTTAAAGAAGTTTAAACTTATAAAATGCGCTCACAAAATTGTTTAAGATGAAAAAATAATTTTGGAAGTTCCATGCATAAGACCGTTAGAATTGTGTATGAGACAAAGATAAATTGAAATTTTGAACATTTCATAAATATCAGGGGGGGGGGGGGGTGAGTCAAGGCCAACTACACACCAGGCCGGAGTGCTGAGAGAGATGACGTCACAACAGTGGTGTGACAGCTGATCGGTGTTGCCAGAAAAGGGTAATTTGCCCAATTTTAGGGTATTCAAGCGGAATTTTGGTAAATATTTGTTTATTTTAGGGGATTTCCAAGTAATTATCAGGGGAATTGAATCAAAATCGCATAGTTTCAGATCAGCTGGCGCATTAGTAGTTTAACGTTTTAACCCTGGGGGGGAGGGGCATTTCGGCCTGGTGTGTCGTTGGCCTTGGGCGAATCTTTAAGTACTGTAAAGATTTTGTCGCCAAGGAGCTGGTAAAAAGTAGCAGCGCGTACAAAATATTACTAGGGAATGTAAATGACGCTGCAGATTAAAATAACGGACTGTTTGTTATAGGCAATAGAGAACAATTTTGGTGCCCGATTTAAAAATGTTGCATAATATATTAACAAACACAGAATCTAGCTCTTCTTTCTTACTTATTTACTAATCATCCTCATTAGAAACAGTTTTAGCGTTTGTAAGATCAAAACGATTTTAAAAGTTAAGATTTACTATAGAGAATAAGATTTTCAAAGACCTTTATTTTATCGAAGTATTCACAACTGTTAACATTTATTTTTTTCTCGGTTTAAAAATTCTGAAACCATATTAAAAAAATATTTCTTCATGATATTTTTAGTTGTTAAAGTTCATCTCACAAAGTCAAAGAAGGAAAATTCTACACCGTAAGAAAAACATGAATTTTCCATTAAGTGAAGTAACAGAAAATAGGCTAATGTTTCAACCTACGTAGGAAAAGCCACTCCAGGCACTTTTTGCTTTGTTTGTCTGAACTTCACCTTGGAGTAAGCCATAAACTTTTTATCAACTTCATAATGAGCAAGTTGTGGTCACACCGCAGGAAGCCCAGAGTGATCCTCCAACGCAAGTCGACGGTAAGGTGACATGGGGGAGGATTTACGCAGACAAGATGCTACGGTCAGCGCCAAACCCGGCGACCCGAGGCGAAGGCTAATGATGTTTAGTCTGGCCGATTTGCATGCGAATGGTGGAGCAAGTTTTTGTTTTCCTCTGTTGATATTGTAGAACTACGCGTTATAAAATTTAGGTTTTACTGGAAGAAGTTGTGTGTCGTCTGAAAAATTTCAAACATCTTCTTGAACATCATCTTAGTTTTTTGTTTGAGTTCGGCATACACAAGAAAAAACATCTTCAAACTATAATAAGGTGGGCTATTGGTTACAAATTGGGCAATTTTTGTTTTTCCAGATTGAAAAATAAGTTTACTCGTTGCATTTACGTTCTCCGTACGATAAGTGAAATGGATACCATACAATGTGGAGTACCCTAAGGTTCTGTCTTTGGAGCAATACTATTTTTATTATTATATACAGGGTGTCAGAATAACCCGTTTCAGGATTTTGGGAGATGACTACTTGTACAAAATCAAATAAAAAAGTTCATATAACGTATTGAAATACGTAGTTGTATTTCAATTATTGGAATAAGATTAAACTAGGGTCTAAATAACATTCCCAATGTTGAATAGAATAAGATTAAACTAGGGTCTAAATAACATTCCCAATGTTGAAGGGTTTGGCGCTGACCGTAGCATCTTGTCTGCGTAAATCCTCCCCCATGTCACCTTACCGTCGACTTGCGTTGGAGGATCACTCTGGGCTTCCTGCGGTGTGACCACAACTTGCTCATTATGAAGTTGATAAAAAGTTTATGGCTTACTCCAAGGTGAAGTTCAGACAAAGCAAAAAGTGAGGAGCGGCTTTTCCTACGTAGGTCGGAACATTATTTTCTGTTACTTCACTTGATAGAAAATATTGAATATTGAAGATTTTTTGGGGATCCCATTTTGACGCTTTGCGATTTAACCTTCAAAATCTACAATTAATATTCTGTATCTCAGTTGTCTCTTTGTCTTTGGCGTATCATATTAAAACTTTTGAGGATTCACATTACTCTATTAAATACATCGTTTCCATTTGTTGAGTCCTTAAACATTTCTCACTTGAATACAAGTTTGATGTTAACAATAAACATTTTACCTACACCAACTCTCACCAACATAATCCGTCAACAGTTTCATATTGAAATCCTCAGCTACAGAAAGGTCGAGCAGAACCCGCGGACAAGAACATCGCCGACCAGGCGCGGTCTCGCCGATCGTCATGTGCGATAACCAATCGAACGTCGACATCGCCATCGTAGAATGATCGATGGGCCGCGTCATTTCAACAGTTTTATTGAAACGTAAGAGAACGAGGCAGCTGAATAGTGGTTCGCGATCGCGGTGATCTAGAGATCTAGAGGAATGTCGACATTAAGATGTTGCTTGGAGGATCAGATAAAACGGTAAAGGATAAAATATGGGTTATTAAGATATTTGTTGAAAATGTTGGTCAGTTTTAATAAGACTCTTATTTAAATGAACACGTGCGTGTCGTAGGAGAAATCTGAGCATACCGTCAGAAAACTAGTGTACTATAGATGAGCAGAATTCCATTATAATTCACATCGGCCCCCAGGACTTATCACACCCTACAGGCTTTATAAGTTTCAATGTTAATCTTATGGGAGCAGGATAAATGAATGAATCATTAGACAGCCGTGAATGATTATAAATGCTAGCAATGAGGGGGAAAAGTTGTTTCAGATATAAAACATTTTAAAACTAATTGGCTCCAAATCAACTGTATTTTTGGTCGAATTTTGACCAGCGGGCGATCTCTAGTAGGCATATATTTCACGAATATGATATATCTAATACAACTGAACACGAAATATCTTGAGTTAGAAGAAAGATAGGGTACCTTATATATGATGACCCATTTTAAGGCTAGAGGGCCATCCAAAGATGCAAGGTAAAATACCAGAATTATCAAAAGTTACCTGTGCTTCACTTCATTGGACCTTGAAGATCCAATGTTAATCTAATGGGTAGAAGCTATGTAAATATACAAGTATGATTAAGCAGCTTTTCCGGTGAATATTTTTTATCATAAACTCAGCTGGATATTGAGCAGATATTCTCAGTTAAGATAACCATTTAATTATAACTTTTTAAAATTGGCAATGAGGAGAACACCAATAGTCATGGATAAACTACGGATCCACAGGAGATTTCTTCTTCTAGACCCCATCTACAACAATTAATATTAAGTAAACAGGAGTAGAGTAATTTGTATGCTGGATACAGTTAAAAGTGGCTTAGACGAGGTATGGTTGTTGTAATGGTTATTGTCTTTACTCATTGAATTTTGTTTAGTTATTGCGTTACTGCTTTAGCTATTTAGTAGTTAGATTAGAATCGTTATATTGATTGTTTGTCTATTTTTTACTTAATGGTTTAATGTAAACTACTAAAATTGGATAACCTCGGTATGAGAAATACTTTGAATTGGTTATAGACCTATCCATTCTCTGGTTATTTATTTAGGTCGTAGGGAAAAATAAACGCCCGTTAATCCGTACATACATACATATACATATCCCACATCGACTAGATTGACCAGCTCTTGGTATGAGACCTGTCAGTTTTCTTACTGTTAATTACTAGGCTTAACTATTCGGTAGTTTGTAATATCGGAATAGTAAAGGTTAAAACTTTGCATTTAAGGCTTTAGTTATTGAAAACTAACAATATCAATCAATGTTCTACTTCAACGCCGGAACAGTCAAAATAGACTACAATCATAACAGGAAGGATGTTGGTGTATTGGGGTTTAGGGGCATGGTTACAGGGGGAGGCATAAGGGCACGGTTGCATAAGGGAGACACGGTGGCACGGGGGAGACATGACGGAAATAGGGGGCACAGGAGGGAACGGGGGTACGGGTAGGGGTGACGGTCATGGCGCCCCGGGATCATGGGGAGCAAAGGGGGTTCAGGGGCATGGGGGCACGAAGCGTGGGGGGCACGTGGCGGCGCGGGTTTGGAAAGGCATAATAGGCACTAGGGGCGTCGGTGGAAGAGGGGGGGGGGGTAGATGGGCATGGGGGCACAGGGGAGGCATGCATATGGGACGTATAGAGGGCACCGGGACCACGGGTAAGAATGGTGGGCATGTTAGAACGGAAGCAGCGTGGGAGTGGAGGAATGGGGGCCACGAGATCGGTGTCACTGAAGTTAGGGGGCATGGGACCCACGATGGAGGCTTGAAGGTCATAGGGGGCACGGGAGAAGAATGGATGGGTTGGAGGCACAAGGGGCACTAGAGACTAGAGATGTTGGTGGCACGGAATAAGTGGTTGGGGGGGGGGCATTAGAACATAGAGGACACGGGGGCCACGAGGAAGAACTGCAAACATATGGACACGGGAAAATGGGACACAGCTAGGCATGGGGGGTACTTGGGCTATGGGGCATTGGGGGTACAAGAAACATGGGTCACGAGAGGTGAACGGTGGCACTTGGGGCATGGGGGACACGGCGAGTGTGGGGGAATGGAATGGGGGAACAGGGATCTAGGGTGAAGGAGTGTATTAATGGGCTAGTGTTGTATTGAACTATTTTATTTACTTGAGTAAAAAACTCATTATGAACATGTTTAAGTACTGTAAAACAATTTTTTACTGCATCTGGAAGCATAATATTGCAACAACTTTTCTTTTTCCACTAAAAGACTACTGTATTTTAATACAGTGCCACATGGAGGACTATTGGTAAATTACTGATTCGATACCTCCAAAATTAGATAATCCAAACGTGTAAATTTACAAAAAATAGTTCACGCTAAAAATCAATACAAATTGATGCCATCACTTTGTCGTTGACTATATTTATAGGTTGCATGTTAAAAAAGCAATGGAACTAAACATTACAATTTATTGATGACACCATGTTGTCGTTGACTATAAAGTAGGTTCCATGTTAAAAAAGAGTAATGAAAAACATTACAATTCCACCTGCACGTTGTCGTTGTAGATTACATGTTAAAACATGTTGACGAAAATAAACATTACAATTGACGACGCCGTGTTGTCATTGATTATACTTATAGGTTGCATGTAAAAAAAGGGTTCATGTTAAAAAACGAACACTATATTTCTAATTTACAACATATAAAAAATTATTAAAACTTATTCACTCAATAATATGTTTACTATAAACTATAGTTACTGAAAAGTTCAAATTCAAATGTTTTCCCGCCGGTCGTAAGAGAAAAACTGATCAATCACGAGTGGTTGAAGAAGGGTTTAAATGCACGAAACTGGGATGCCGACATGCGGGTAAGCGACACATGAGAGTACTGGTTAACACACCTGTTGGTAGGTCTATGATTTTTCTTGCAAACTGAAGCCTTACAGTTAAAAAAAAACTTCTCGTGAGGGGGAAGCATGGCTCCCTCTCCAAAACCGCCATTGAGATAAGGTCCTTCGGTTATGACTTTCATTTGGGTTATGATGGAATCTGTGGGTTCAAGTATCAGATTCTGTGTTGAGTACCGATTCTTAGCTCAACCAGATTAATATCGGAATGGTTCCCCGAAGAGTAGTTTTAAACAGGTAAGGTGGTGTTGTACATAGCACTATTTAGCCTGATAAAATAATCCCTTAAAACATACACATTGTATATATATTTAATAAACATATTTGAGTTAAAAATAATTTCATTGTTATTTTGGTATTACATTCCTCACTTTGGGCTGTATAATGTTCCTTCCATATCTAGCTGGCAGTAAAAAATAACAAATTTTGTATTTTAATATAGATTTTTTATAGTATGGTTTTTATAGTGTTTCGGTTTCCAGAGGTACTTGTGCCAGAGAGTTCCTGTAGACTGACTGACTGCCCATTGAACCTACAGACTAGAGAAAAATCAACAGCTGATATCTGGTTATTAAATGACGTCTGCACACTGTCATTTTGCTGTTTGTTTACATTCCTGCAACACTTTTGTGGTGTATTAAAATTTGATCAGTAAAATAACTGAATGTTAAACAGAGTGTAATGTCTTGTTTATTATTAAAAACAGTTTAATGTCTTTAGACGAAGAAAAGTCAGTCATTCCTGAAATGACACAATATCCTAACATCAGTGTAGAGAGGCAAAGATATCCTTTTTGTATAGTTTGGACTCCAATTCCTCTGTTAACGTGGGTAACTTTTTAATCATATTATCATATTTTTATTTATTTAAATAATGTAATTCATTCTGAATCTGTTTTAAGATTTTTGGTGCAGGCTCGTAGTTCCAGAGTAAGCCTAGTCTACATAGTTTAGGTTATCTTTTAATCCTTTGAGTCCCATCAGCAATATCTTTGTTTATCTTTTACTCAAAAGTGCTTCTTGGAATAATATTTCATACCGGTTCGTGCTGCTGTTGACACTGCGGTGTTAAATGGGAATAGAATAATCATTTGTCTCGATTTTTATTTTGAATCTTCGATGTTTCCATTAGAGATAAGCAGGTTAAGCCTACATTACCTTCTTCCATTTTCAGCTTTTTGGCTATCTCACAAGACTAGGTAGGCTACTGCAGTTCAGAAAACAAAATTTCAATCTTCAGGTCAGAATTTGAAGAAATAGGTTAATTTGGCGGCCCATTTGCAGATGCCCGGTGGAACTATCGAAATATGAAAATTATCGATCGATTAGATCGATATAAGTCATCGGTCGATACACTTGATAAATTATTCTACATTTTTAAATATTGCTTACTGTATTTGTAACTCAATGTATAATATCAGAGTAAATTCAGAATGTTGATGTTTTATCTAAGATTTTATTATATCATTAGGCCTAAGCTAATTAAAATTTATAAATACCAAACATGATTAAGTTAACATAATTTACAATCAAAATTGCAACAAAAAAAACAATAAATAATAAGCCCAACTTAAAACTACCTCATATAATAATATAAAGCAAAAATCTCTCTTTTTCAATTACCGGGATATATACACTTTTTGTGCATTTAAAAAATGCAAAAATGGATCAGCTTTTGACATATAAACGTTTCTTTTATAGAGGTTTTCAGCTAGGCCTAGATAGTCGGCTATGTTACATTATTTGAGTCCTGTTTTCAATGACTTTTAATGGCCCTCGATGGTTTGAGTGATGGCAGATGTTATTGAATCTTTTTAGTATCTGATATTTCCATTCATGAATTATAGATCAATTTGATTGTACATCTTGATCGTTTTCAGTTGATATATCGATCAAATCGATCTATAATTTTCATTCGATAGTTCCACCAGGCGTCTGCGAAAGTGCGCAGTCAATAACTCAACCAGAAGTTTAACATGTCTGTTGTCGTCACATTTTTTGTCGGCTTGAAAAGTTATTTTTACATCTGTTTTAAGGGAACATCTTGTTCACACCTGTTTAATTTCTTTCACACTGTGCAGATGGATGTTTCCGTTCATCGGTCACATGGGAATCTGCACATCCCATGGAATCATCAGGGATTTTGCCGGTCCGTACTACGTAAGCGAGGACAACATGGCTTTCGGGAACCCCACCAAGTATTGGCAGCTGGATCCGGAGAGAGTGGCGGGGGGAGCGGCAGCGTGGGACCGAGCTGTAGCCGAGGCTGCTGACACTTACAAGGGGCGGATGGTAGGTTAGGCCTACTGCAGTAAATTGCCTAAGCAAGCCTATTTCCAGTGTTTATTGGTTTTCCATTACAGGACCAAAACTGAACTGATAGTGCATCTCCTAATTTAGGGGCATTAGGGTGTAGATGTTCATCATTATTGGATAGTACGGTAACCAAATGATGAAAAGTTGATCAAAGGGTTAAATTGATGAAAAATTCATGTAGTTAAAATTGTTAATCATTATAGCGGTAAGCCGTTTGTTTGAAAAGAAACTGGCCTAAGATTTCCCAACATTTTTTGTAAATAGTACTAGACTTGCATTGATTGTAGAAAGAATACTAATAATTTTATGTAAAAATAAAGTTAGGCCTAATAAATAATATCTATTATAAAATGCTTTGCAAATTTTTGTAAAACAACCAAATTGATCTATTGCGTAATACCACGCTACCCATTTAAAGCCATTTAGTTTGATCAGTTTGAATGCACTGTAGGAGGCTTATATGCTGTAGATAGGCCCGGATTAACACTTTTTGACGCCCTAGGCCAAAGTCACAATTACACCCTCCCCCCCCCCCCCGATATGGGTAATTTAATGGGTAAGCCGATTTATGGGCTTATTTTAATTCTAATTACTTTGGCTGTTGTATAAAACCACAGAACTATTAAACAAATGTGATGATCAGCATTTTCGTCACTTTAATCCGTGGATGTAATCCTTTTGCGTAATTTAATGTACAATTTTACCACCATATTAATTTTAGATCTGAAATCAAATATTATAATTGTAAATAAATTTAATTCCAGGGCAAAGGAACAAGGTCAAGGCAAAAGGGCGCTGTTTACCGTCAACTAGGGGCATGTTACCGCTGGTCGGGGGCGCTCTTAACTGCTGATCACGGCGCTATTTAACTTACTCTATTGGGGGCGCTCTTTTTTCAGGTGACCAGGGGTGCTCTTTACCGTCGGTCTGAGTTTATGTTTATCATTCATTGGTCAGGGGCGTGATTTTACTCTGATCAGTGGTACTATTTACAGTCGATGATGAGAGGGCGATGTTTACTGCCAGTTGAAGGTGATGCTCTTGACCGCTAATCAGGGACACTTTTTACGGCAGATCAGGGGTGCTTGTCGCCGCCACAAAGGAGATTTTCAGGTTCTGGCATGTTAGGGGGTCACCTAGTTTGCCAAGATAGATCTTTCTTCTTTCCATTTTGCCGAATATTCTATTAACTCTTGTTTTTAAAGAATTTAATAAAATTTTTTTGAAAAAACCAGAATTAAATATATTTGCGGTTAAATATTTTGTACTGAAACATAGTATAAAATAGGCTCGTTGGACGCCCCCCTTCCTCCCCTGGCTGACGCCCTTGGCCATGGCCTAAGTTGGCCTAGTGGATAAACCACGCCTGGCTGTAGACCTACACAATATTGTGGAACAAATTAGTGAATTAGACATTGTTAATTATAGTATATTCTGTGTACCTCTTGGATTTCACTGCTAAGGTTTCCAACAACAAAAATCTTAGTGTTTCACATTTTGGAACTAAAATTGGATATTCTCATAAACTTAACTGTGTACTTTTTTTAAATAAGCAGGATGAGTCTGCCCAAACTGCTCCAATTGTTATTTTGGAATTACAAAATTGGATATTCTCATAAACTTAACTGTGTACTTTTTTTTAAATAAGCAGGATGAGTCTGCCCAAACTGCTCCAATTGTTATTTTGGAATTACAAAATTGTTATTTCCAATTACAATATTGTGTATTAACAAATACAGTATTTGTTAATTACAATATTGTGTTTGCTACACAATATTGTGGAACAAATTAGTGAATTAGACATTGTTAATTATAGTATATTCTGTGTACCTCTTGGATTTCACTGCTAAGGTTTCCAACAACAAAAATCTTAGTGTTTCACATTTTGGAACTAAAATTGGATATTCTCATAAACTTAACTGTGTACTTTTTTTTAAATAAGCAGGATGAGTCTGCCAATCTCGACCTGGCTCTTGACACCCTGTCCAACATTCTTGATGATCTACCAACTTGGAAAAATCCAGTTATTATAACTGGAGACATTAATGTAGACAGCCTGGCTGATGAAGATGACAGTAAACTCCTAAATCAAGTTCTGCTGAGCCATGACATCAACCGAATACCTCTACCGCCAACAAGAATCACCTCTCACTCAAAAACATCAATCGACATGATTGCAACGAACTTGTTGCAAACAGAAGTTGACACTGCAGTTCTGCTCACAGGCCTATCAGACCATACGGGCCAGATCTGCACAGTACATCTTGAGTTTGACAAATCCGTCATACCAAACACAACTCGAAGATACTACAGTACTCGAAACATAGAAAACCTTAAAAACCTTCTGGCACAAGAAACTTGGGAAACCGTAACCAACACTCAAAACGCAGACCAGGCTTACTCAGAATTTGACAAAATACTGCGAGAAGCACTAGATACAGCTTGCCCAAGTGTACAATCAAGACCAAAGAAAAGAAAAATATTTACAAATCAAGAACAAGAGCGTGAACTTATGAGGCTGAAAGGAGCATATACTACAGCACTCAACAACTCAATTCTGATTAATAATGAAGAAAATAAAAGACAAACCAATGACAGAAAGAGAGAATATGACCAATACCTCAAACAACTCAGAAAGGAAGCTTCAATAACCTATATTGAAAATGCAGAAAACCAAAGCAGAGCAGTCTGGCAGGTCATAAACAACAATCGTTTCAACAAAAAATCTCAAAAAAAAAACAAATAAAATCTCTTGACATTGAGGGCACAACCCTAACAGATCCCCAAAAAATAGCTGAACATATGAATCACTTCTTTGCTAATGCTGCTGAACAAGTTCTATTGGATTCTCAACAAGCACTCCCAAAACTACATCCAACACTACATGAAAGAGAGTTAATGTCATTCGAAGAGAACCTTTCACCAACAGATAGAGCTGAAGTAGATAGAACTATAACATGTCTAAAATCAAAACCATCATCAGGAATCGATGAAATATCATCAACAATTCTGAAACACTGCAAAAATGAAGTGCTAGACCCAATAGTTAACCTAATAAACAAGTCTTTTCAACAAGGCACTTTCCCCTCCATACTTAAACAATCATTAATCTAACCGAAGCATAAGAAAGGATCCACCTCCCTTGTCAACAACTATAGGCCTATTTCGCTTATCTCAACCCTATCAAAGGTCTTTGAAAAAATAGTTCTAACAAGACTGCTCACACATCTAAAAAACAATAGTATTTTAACCAATCACCAACATGGCTTTAGAAAAGGCAAGTCTACCATCACGGCTATAATTGACTTGGTAGAAACTATCATTGATGCCACAGAAGCAGGGACTACAACAACAGGTATTTTTCTGGACTTTAGTAAAGCATTTGACAGTCTGAGCCACAAACATCTTCTGGACAAAATTCTAACGCTAGGAATACAAGGAACCGCACATCAATGGTTTCAGAGTTATCTCAGCGGAAGGACTCAAATGACAGAGATAATTAATGTAACAAACAAGACATCCAGAAAATACAGATCCACACAAGTACAGACAACCAGAGGAGTTCCTCAAGGATCTGTCTTGGGTCCAGTTTTATTCATACTGTACACGAATGACATTATTTCTGTGTTACACGACAATTGTGATGCTTTCCTATATGCTGATGACACTGCCCTTGTTGTATCCCACAAAAATATACAAGAGCTAGAAATAAAATCCTACATTGCTGCCAGCATTGCCAAACAGTACAGCCAAGAGAATGACCTCGTGCTAAATGAAGACAAGACGCAACAACTCTTCTTTGGTTCACAAAGAAGGACTGCTCATGCGCTACCAGATGTAATAGCATCCCAAGAGGCCAAATACCTTGGGATAACCATTGATAGTGACCTCAACTGGAAACCCCATGTAGATCAACTCTGTAAGAAGCTTAGCACTGCTCTTTATGTCATCAAGCGCCTGAAACACATCAGTAACGCAGAAACCTCAAGGACTGCCTACTATGCTCTTTTTGAGGCGCAAATGCGTTATGGACTGATTGTATGGGGGCTATCATCTCAGGGGAACCTTCAGAGGGTATTACGTCTACAGAAAAAGGCAGTCAGAATCATGGCTGGACTGGCATTTCGTGACTCATGCCGGGGGGAGTTCAAAAGGCTGAAACTACAGACAGTAGCTAACCTATACATTGCCGAGGTAGTTACCCACGTAGTTAACAAAAGACCCATAATAAACTTCTCAGAGGCTCATCATTATGACACCCGAAACCAAATCAACTACATACTCCCTGCACATCATCTGTCAGCCTATGAAAAAAAACCCAGCTACATCGGAGCAAAACTATTCAACACCCTTCCACCTGCACTGAAAGAACAAAAAACCAACCGAAACTTCAAAGGAGCTGTTCTCGACTGGCTACTGGAAAAAGAATTTTACTCTGTTGAAGAATGCCTGGAGGGACGAGGCCAACCTCATCACTGAAGAAGAAAAATAATGACGCCATGACTGTACTTAATGTTCATGTCAATAAAGAGTATTTTGTCTTTGTCTTTGTCTTTGTCTTTGTCTTTGTCTTTTTGTCTTTGTCTTTGTCTTTGTCTTTGTCTTTTGTCTTTGTCTTTTGTCTTGTCTTTGTCTTTGTCTTTTTGTCTTTTGTCTTTGTCTTGTCTTTGTCTTTGTCTTTGTCTTTGTCTTTGTCTTTGTCTTGCCCAAACTGCTCCAATTGTTATTTTTAAGAATAAATTACTTCAGTGGCTTTTGGTCAACCTATTCTATTCAATTGATGAATTTCTAAATTGTGAGATGAATTTTGCTTTTTAAAGGAATCGTCTTTGAATTTCTCTATTATTTTCTAATGATCTCCACCTCTTTTTGACTGATTTATTTAATTAATTATTTCAGACACTTAGCTGTAGATTTTTAACAAACATGTATCCTACAATTTACTGTGTGAACTGCTGTAATCAACCATGTAAAATCATTGACAATGCCTATTTCATGTATACTGTGATCAATGCCAATCAAGATTTGATTGAGTCTGTTTTTCAGCACAACCTGTGCTGTGACAACTGCCACTCGATGGTGGCGATGGCCCTCAACCGGATGAAGTATAACGACAGCTCTGGCTGGAACATGGTCACTCTGGCGTTCCTGTCACTGCTGCGCAGCAGATACGTCAGGTACCGAGCGTTACAATAAGCCTACACTTAGCTTAGGATTATCAAACCATCAGTTGTGGTATTAGATCTATTAATAAAGCATGCAACGATGCAGAAATTAATTTGCTGGGGAATATAATCTAATGTGGGTTTCATTCCATTAATTTTTGTTTTTGGAGGGGCAACATTTTTTGACCTGTTTTAACGCCCTGGCTTAGTTATGAAAACTTATCCAATTATACCCTTGTGTAGTATGGCTTTTAGTGTTTTAAAAATCACACTGTGTTGTTAAGGTAACAATTTTTTAACGTTTTATCGGGGACCGGTCCAAACCCCAGTCTTGTTACTATCTAACATCAACCAGTTGTTAGAAAGCATCACTAATTAATAGCCCAATGACAAATGGCAACTGGGTGCGGAATCGAACCTTTAAAAAGCTAATACCTTTCAGGATTGAACTGGCAACCTTTGGATTCGAAGGCGAGCACTATAACCACTCAGCTACCCATCCATTCCACAACTGGCTAATATACAGTCAAGAACAGGAAAATATTCATGCACAACTAGGTGTTTTCTTTCTTTGTGCTTCAGTGAAGGGTAATTTCCTCCTCCCTTTGAAACAACCAATTCAAAACAACAAATCTATTACTAATTCATTTCATATATACCATACATACATGTTTGTCATTTATAGAGATTCAATTCTTCTCAGTTGGCACCACCACTACTGAATCCTGGACATGCGTATGACCGTACTATAACTTTATTACTGTCCCCCGTTTGTCTATTGTCTGTTGTGTCCACCATAATAGACTGGAGTTTGCTGTTCACACGCATTAATGTATGGCTTCACATGGCAGGACAGGACATCCGCGATGTCGTTTCGGTCCCCAGACAAGCATTCTTACGTCAAATGTCGAGTTGGCGTGTGTCTTAGAATGTACTAAATACTAAGTTTATTAATTTTAAAACTCCCCAAAATAGAATACTAATTGATCCATTGTTAGCTTATAATAACAAAGTGGAAATAAAAACGACAAAAATTTCTTGGGATTAGTGCACGGCCATACTACCGTTTTTTCACATGGTAAATACTAGCTTATTTTCACGCTGCTTCAATTTATAGTTCAATTTTAATTATAAAAGCTACGGTGGGAAAACACACTACGTGTGGCATACCCCATTACATTTGATGCTGCTCATATTTTTGGCATATTTTCATGCTGCGTTTGTGCGTGAAAAAAACGCTAGTGGCTATGGCCTTAAAGATTGATAAACATCTAAATTAGGAGTAACATGTTCATGAATTATTAATAAAAGTAAATTTTTAATATGTGCATTAACTAGAATGAAATATTATGAAAACTTAACACCTTAAAAAGTATTTACTTTGCTCACATTCATTCACATATTTCATTTAGTATTGCACTTTATAGCTCAACTAATAAAATAAATTTGGACAAAATTTTAAAACATCAATAAAAGGCTACCTACTAGAATTATGTTGAATTGAAATATGATGATTCAGTTAAAGAGAAGGATTTAAAAATATTCACTGGCTATGGGCAGTATATTTTTAAGACCATTTTACTTACCTGAAAAAAAACAAACAAAAACAATCAACTAATGTAAATTCTGATACACATGTAAACCCATATTACCTAAAGACAAGAAATGAAATCACACAGCACTTAGCCTCAAGCTTTTTGAAAAATAAACGGTATCAGATAACTGACACATACTTTCTCCCAACAATATAAAATAGGAGGTAAAAACTTCAAACATCAATGTCTTGATGGCTCAGTTGGATAGCTAACAGCTGAGCAGAACGAGTTTGACCCTACGTGCGTCTGTGACTTTTAACAACGTACTGCGTTTACCGCTAAATGAAAAATTGAATTTTCTCCGCAACCACTTAACGTATAGCAACAATTTAAAATACTGGATTATTTAGTTTTTTAAGCTTCATTTAATAATGATAAGCAAAATTTATTTCAAGCTAACAGCTATTTTGAAAATTAAAAAATTGATTTTTTAAACATTTTTTATTGTATAACTTTTGAACGTGCATTTTCTTGGAGATGCGGGTGGTGTCATTTTATTCACCATTTTAAGCTTAGTAAACCACAAAATTTTAATCAAAATCGTTAGAGCTGTTTTTGAGAAATTTTGATTTTTCACGATTTTTGAGGGTTTTTGGGGGTAAAATACCCTTAAAAATAAAAAATTCAAAAAAATGAAAAAAAACGTCTGGAATTATTGTGAGTTTGAACCTACATACCAAATTTCACCAAAATCGGACCATTGGTGCATTCTCTAGCTCTGTATACATCCAGACACACATACACACACACACACACACACACACACACACAGACATCACTCCGAAAACCACTTTTTTTTACTCAGGGGGAACCAAAATGGAAAAATCCACCAACAACTCAATTTCGAAAATTTTGACGAAAACAATACTTTATCCATATACTATGGTATAGGGGGAGAAAGTAAAAAAACCTACATGAGGAGGAAGTTTTCGAAACACATTCCACTTAATATACAATCAGAAATTGTGTCAAAATGTAATAAAATGTCGCAAGAATATGTGATTAACAGATCTTGGTGGGCCTAATCAATGGAAGAACTTACTACCACCCTCTAGAATACTGCAATTTTTTCTTTGTTTTTAAGTATACAATTTATGGAAACATATGTTTGTATGTTTACAATTCGTTCTTAACATTTTTATTTTTATTTACCTATAGGACATTAAAAACAACTAGTGGCTTGTAGGGGCAAAGGCCCCTAAAAATCAAAATGGTGATGTTGTCTCCAAAAATAAGTTTCAATTTATCACCTCCTTGCAGTAGGCTATTACTGTATTTTTCTCAAGCTGTGTCGTGTGAATTTACATGTTTCGGTTTCCCAATGAAATATTTCCTAATCTTGATGAAACTTTTTGGCGTTATCAAATCGGTAATTTACCAATAAATTTCTATTAAAATACAGCAGTCTAAGTTATTTTGTGGAAAAAAGAAAAACTATTGCACTATTATACTACCGAACGCGATAAAAAGAATTTTAACCTTAAACATGTTCATGATGAGTTTGTAACTCAAGTAAATAAAATAGTTCTACACAACTTAAGCCCATTAATACAGTACACTCCTTCATCCTGCACCCCTGTGCCCCCCATTGCCTCAAACTTGCCCCATGCCCCCCATTCTCCTCTCCTCACCCATGTTTCCTGTCCCCCTTTCCCTCTGGGGCCTGAGTATCCCCATGCCGCCGTACCCCCTTGCCCCCTCATGCCCCGGTACCCCCTATTCTCCCGCGTGCTCACATGTCCTCAGTTTTTCCCCGTGGACCCCGTGACCTCTGTGTTCATCATTCCTCCCCAATGCTCCCCCCACCATGCCCAACCCCCTTCCGTGCCACCAACGTCTCTAGTACCCCTTGTGCCCCCATTCCCATGCCCTCATACCCCCGTGCCCCCATGCCCACCATTTCTCCCCATGCCCTCTATATCCTCTATATCCCCTAACCTCCTCCTATCCCCAATGCCCCCGACAATCCTCGTCCCCCCATGTCCCCACAAACACGGTACTCCCGTGCCCACATGCCTACCCTTCTTCCCCATGGTCGCCATTCCCTCTATGTTCCCAGAGCCTTCCCAGTGTTCCAATGCCTATCTGCCCCTCGTTCCTCGTGCCACCAACGCACCTATTTCCCATTGAGCCTTCCCACTCCCAAGCCGTCACGTTCACCTGGGCACCCAATGTTTCCGTACCCCCATGCCCGACGTTGCTCCCCGTGGCCCCTGTCGCCCCCATGCCATCTACCCCTTTTGCCATCGACTCCCCTACTGCTTCTTGTGCCCCGCACCCCCCACCTCCACGTGCTCCAGTAAATCCGTATGCATTCACAGAGTGCCCCGTATGTCCCCATGCTCCATGCTCCCGTGCCATCGTGATCGCCGTTCCTCCCTGTGCCCATATGTTCCCCATGAATCCAATGTTCATGTGCCTCTTATGTTCACCATGCACCCCTGTCTCCAGTGCCACCGACACACTTCGGGCCCCCATATCCCCAAACCCCCTGTGCTCCCCATGGTCCCGTGCTGCCATCCCCACCGTCCTTCAACGTACCTCCGTGCCCTCCTGTGCTCCCAGCCGTACACCCTATTTCCCTCATGTCTTCTCCGTGCCTCCATGCCCTCTTCCCTCCAAGCCACCGACGTCCCTCGTACTTTGATTTTATTCTATTTTTCTTTTCGTCAATGAAGTATGACACCGATTGATTATGTCATTTTTCTCACACTATCATTTACATGAAAAGCTCCCCGTCTTTACAGTATGGATTAACAGACGTTTATTGTTTCCTTACGACCTACGTAAAGAGAATGGATAAAACCAAAACAAAATATTTCTCATAAGGAGGTTATCTAATGTTTGTAGTTTACATAAAATGATTCATCAAGAATGATAAAATGATTCAGGTGAAAATAAACATACACTCAACAAAATTCAATTATTCAACTCTAACTACTGAATAGCCAATATACAAAGCAGTAACGTAATAACTAAAAGACATTCACTGAGTAAAGACAATTAACCATTATATCAACCATGCCACATCTAAGCCAATTTTAACTTTGGTATATTCAGAAGAACAAAATCATTCTAATCCGGTTTCCTTTAATGAAATACATGGGGTCACAAAGATGAAATCTTCTGTGGATCCGTAATTTGTTCATGACTATTAGTGTTCTCCTTTTTTTATAGTGCTTTGCCAGTTTTAAAAATTTATAATCATACAGTTATCTTAACTCAAAATATCAGCTCAATAACCAGTTGAGTTTATGATAAAACACTGGAACATCTGCTTAATCACACGTGTAGATCTAAAAATCGTCTTCCCATTAGATTTACATTGGAAATTCAAGGTCCAATGGGCCGAAGCCCAGGTAACTTTTGATATCTCTGATATTTTTCCTTGCGTCCTTGGCCCTCAAGCTTTAAAATGAGCCATCAAACATTACTCTATCTTTCTCCTAACTCGAGATATTTCGTGGGGACGGATTCGCTTACGGAATTATATATATAGATTAATTACTTTATTTACTTATCTATACTTTTTTATTAGGCTAAGGGGTTTTTTGTTTTGAGAACTCCTCCTGCAATTCTCAACCGATTTTCATGTTTTCAGTGTCGTTGGGTAGGTCTGTAGTTGTTTCCACCAAAAGTTGATGAGAATCGGACTTAAAATAAGGGTGCTATCAGCAAATTAAATTTGAACATTTCCCATTAGAATAACATTGGGATTGGTTTGAGCATTTAAAAGATCTGTTAAAGTACAGCTGTAGTTTTTAGTGATCATTAATATTCACAATATTGGATTGGTCGTATTTCATTGATTTAGAACTAAATTTAACTTTTGTTTTGTATCAATAGTATATTTCACCACTAGTCCGGAAAGTGACCCATTTTTGGGCGAGATAGTGTTTTACGCGCGAGGCGAAGCCGAGCGTGGAAAACACTATCGAGCCTGGAAATGGGCTTTTCGGACGAGTTGTGAACGATACTTTTCATCACGACGCAATTATTAATAAATGTGGAAGTTTTAAAGGAGGATTATTTTTGTAAATTCTTCGCCATTGGACAAAGTAAACAAAGCTGGAAATCAAAATTTAATTTGTTTTAAACCCAGCTGATTGTTGCTGTACAGAAAAGTTTGTTTACCTTGTACGGAAAGTAATGTTTACAAACATTACTTTCCGTACAGGTCAGTAAAATCAGCTGACGGTGACAGTTTGGGAAATGACTACTTTCCAAGGTCTCAGCTGTACGGCAAGTTGTCACTTTCGTATACGGAGTGATGAAAAATAAATTGCTCAATGTTGATCTACACATGCACTAGTGATCTAAATTAAGTTACTGTATTATTAAAATCATTAAATCAGCTGTTAACCAAATAATTAGAATCCACGTGTTACATACAATAATTAGAAAAAATCCCTTAACAATAAAAAAATGTTTGACACTATTTCCTATGTACCACTTGTGTATGACAGTAAATAAAGAGATTTGACTATGACTATGGCCATCCCTTCTGACGCTATCAGACAATTCGGTTGGGTGGTACCTATGATTCTGGTGGGATGTAGATGATCAGAGTCTGATGCGTGGGTGCACAACGTCTCACCTCAGAAATGTCCTGTCCCTTCTCGGTAGGTCTCTACTGTGTCCTCTCCGTGTCCTGTCCTGCTATGTTTAACCGTACGTTGAAGCTCCTTTCACTTATATGGCCAACCTATCCACTGGACATTGACACAGTCCTTAGTTAGGTACAGTAGAACCTCAATAGTTCGACTCTCGATAGTTTGACACTCTCTGTGACAACTTGATATGTCAGTAACTAAAGGATAGTGTGTAGATGCTGGAAAATGACATAGGTGAAAATGTATACCAAGTGGTGATTGATTATGTTTAAGTTTAATAAAGTTATTGTTTCATTCAAGTTTAGTGTTTCCTAACATGATTTTTATACTCCTTATGTTAAAATTTCCCATATCCTCCCTATAGTTCGACATTTCAATACTTAGACACTCTCTAAGTCCACAAAGTGTCGAACTATCGAGGTTCTACTGTATTTTGTTATTTTGTAAGTAGTTAGAAGGCGAGCATTTGCTCGGTAAAATTAAACAATTTTCTGTAGTTATATCAGTACAGTACACTCTCGTTCATCGGACTCGGCGACATCGGAACTCCGCTTCATCGGAACTGAAAATCTGGATATCATTAATTTTTTTTCTTACGTAATAAATAATTTTTCTGTTTTAGCGCCTTCAATTTCCATTCGTTCTATCCGCACAACTGTGAAGCATCACATTTTGCATCAAACGTCATCAGGCGTTTTCCATAATCTGTACACATCGATGTGATTTACGAGGCCGTGGAGTATTCGCACAAAAATAGAAAGAGGAAGGGGGCAGGAAGTGAACATCCGTTTCGACCGCTTCCCAAACTGTCATTCAGTCTGTCTCGCGCCGCAACTGCACCTGTGTTACGTGGAAGTCAGTTGACTGCTGGAATATGAATATGGAATATGAGAATAACGATTTTGGATCTTTATTTCCAGCGTGGTTTTTATTCCTATAGGTTCATTGTTACCATGTTCAAAGTTTGGGTGCCTTATTTTCATAAAATCTCTTATGTTATCTTAAAAACAAGAGGGAATACAATCAAGATAGGTCACCATACGGGCGGAAATGATGACTCACGACGGACTCCGCTTCATCGGAATTTTTTGACATCCGAACCGGCCGTCTGCCACATTAGTTCCGATGAACGAGAGTGTACTGTAATAGATAGTACGCTAAATTGCCAAGTGCAAAAATGCTTGTTTCTACTCAAGACGAGCTCGTTCACTCCGCTCACTCGCCTTCATGACAGAGCTCATTCACGTTGTTCTCTCGCTTTTCAGACTTTTTTAAGTAGGGCTGCGAGTGCTGCAGTCTGATATATACATTTATTTGTTGAATCAGCAGTTCAATGTGTAACACATGGACTATAATTATTTGGTTAACAGCTGATTTCATAATTGTTACTAATTCAAATTCAATTGCAACTCTACAAATTGCTTTGTTGTTTTATCCTTTTACTTTATATAAACATTCTTTAAACATAAGTATAAATTACAATTTAGATAAATTGTTTTTATAATTAATATTATCATTCAGTAATTGGCTACACTGCAAAATGACTCGTTTTTATTGGAACACGTGTTTATATTGAAAGTTTTTAGAATTTCAATTAAAAATTACAACCAAATCAGACTTTTTCCTTGCATAGAGACTTGTAAATATATTTTTTTTATCTCAGAACTAAGTTATTTGCAAAGTTTGCAAATATTTACCCAGGGGTTTGGAGCAATTATGGGACGGGTATGGGGCAATACAAGGACAGTCATATATCTCTATTTCTCTATAGTTATTAAAGATAGGCAAAAGATAGAGAAATAGTTGGACAGAGCATACTCTAATTGTGTAGAAGGCACTGGGAAATTCTGGGACAGTACAATTTTTGTAAAGGAAAAAAAAACTTAAAAAAATGCCGTCTGAACGACCGAAAAATACACTTTTCAAGTAAAGTAAAAATCATGAAAAATTTGAGGTATTGAAAGAACTACCCCCTACATACAGTAGACTCCCTCTTAACCGGCCACCTTTTAACCGGTCTCCGCTTTAACCGGCCTACTCTGACACAAAATAACATCTTTTTAACCGGCCATTTTTTATCTCAACATCGCTTTAACCGGCCGCGTTTCGCCGGAAACTAAGTTTTCTTATCTAATGTATCATTCAATTCAACTTTATTTCATATTGACGTTCCCAAGCCAATTAAACTATAATGTCCTGGGCGGAAGTGACTGCCACCGGAAATCAATGCGTTTGCGCCTACTATCCAGTAGACCACAATAAAGAAACGAATTATTATTAGTGTAGGTTTGTTGTGGATTTCATGGGTGGTGGATATTACAGTAGCTATAAATCATATACAGTAATGTATTTAAGGTTGTTTTTCAAGTAATAATTATATTTAGATCATATAAAATTGTGGGATGGCGTTCTTAAATGAACATCGGTTTAACCGGCCAATTCATTATAAGGCTGCGTCCTGGTCCCGAGGTGGCCGGTTAAGAGGGAGTCTACTGTAAATTATTTAAAGTAAAATCTTCAAAAAAATTCACTCTCTAAAAAATAAGCTAAAGGCAGATTTTTTGTGTATTTTTTTTAAACACTGTCATTTTCCGGGCTCGGTCTGAACATAGGTTTAGGTATAAATGAGTTGAAATACTTTAGGCCTATTCATGAAAATTAATACCTTTATTTACACACTCAAACAAGGAAAAACAGGGATTACTTTTTTTCATTGATACCTAATGGGGCGGAATCTTCTTCAGACCATGAAATAAAATTTAAATTGTCACTACTTCCCCAGCTCTCCCAATCTTGACTCTCTTCACTGTCTGATGATTCTATAAAGCTTTTCTTTTGTCGTTTTACTTGAGGTTATGACTCTAACAGGTTTCTTTTGTTTTACATTCTTTGAGACTTTGGACACATTATTCTTTACATTTTTTTTCCGTTCCTTTTTAATCTTTATTACAGGCTTCTTCCCTTCTTTTGGCTTCTTTATTTCTTATAAGAAACATTCTGTAGTTATAACTTGGGCTTTAGGGGTTACTTGTTTCCTTGGTTTAGTTACATTGCTAGATTTTCCAACTTTCCCCAACAATATTTCTTCAAAACTACGATTTGGGGTCATCTGCCCCGACAATAAAAAGGGTACATGATGCTGTGGCCTGATTAGAATCAGGAGATTGTATAGGTGGCATATTAGATGTGAATTTTGGTTCAGATTGCATGTTATTGGAAGTTGATGGTTGAATGAGCTGGTCAATAATAAAAAATAATAAAATTGAGTAAAAGAATATGTCCCAAAATTGCCCCAGGCGTGTCTCACAATTGCCCCAAAAAGTGTCCCATAATTACCCCTCTAGACTTTTATTGAATATTACATACCCTATTAATGGTAGGACTCAAGTTTAAAAACTATTTTGTAGCCAAAGGAATTGTCTTTCTAATAATATACAAATTATACATGTTAAAAAATTACACAACTGTGGACAGAGAAAGTTTTCACAACAAAAACGAAAGTTTTCGGCAGCAAAAATGTAGAGTTTAACAATTCAAATTTATTTTCACTGATTCTGATACATACAATATTGTTTTACTCATTATGGTATCTA
Organism: Neoaliturus tenellus; assembly: GCA_030545055.2. NCBI lineage: Eukaryota > Metazoa > Arthropoda > Insecta > Hemiptera > Cicadellidae > Neoaliturus > Neoaliturus tenellus. Next base: position 10,824,860 of record CM061532.1, on the reverse strand, counting down.
ACTTATCAAATAATAAGCTACATTTTGGTGATAAAATATGTTAAAATAAATAATACTAGTGGCTTGTAGGGGCAAAGGCCCCTAACAATAAGAATGGTGACGTTGTCTCCAAAAATAAGTTTCAATTTATCCTCCTTGCAGCATTACTGTATTTTCCTCAAGCTGTAGCGTGAATTTACACGTTTGGAGTTTCTAATAAAATGTTTCCTAATCTTGATGAAATTTTTTGGCGATATCAAATCAGCTAATTTACCAATAATTTCTTCTGTTTAAAATACAGTAGTCTATTTTGTGGAAAAAGACAAATTATTGCACTATTGAACTACCGAACGCGATAAAAATAGTTTTAACCTTAAACATGTTCATGATGAGTTTGTAACTCAAGTAAAAAGAATAGTTCAATACAACATAAGCCCATTCATACTGCACACTTCTTCTCCCTGGACACCTGTGTACCCCATTCCCCACACTCTCCGTGACCCCATGGCAACCATTCCTCCCCATGCCTCCACCTTCGCCCCCATGCCCCCGCACCCACGGTACTCCACAGGTTCACCGTTCATTTCCGTGTTCCCCATGCCCTATATGTCCCCAAAGCCTCCCACGTGCCGCCATGCCCATTTGCCCCCCGTTGCCTCGTGCCACCAACGCTCCTGGTGCAAATTGTGCCTTCCCATCCAAGCGTCGCACCGTGCTCCCGGTATCCCTATATTTCCGTGCCCCCATGCCCGAAGCTGCTCCCCGTGGCCCCCGTGCCCCCCGCCACAACGTATCCCAGTGCTTTACCATGCCACCCAGAGTGCCCCGTACACCCAGCACCCCCGAACCCCCACCTCCACCCCCCCCCTTTGCCCACCTCCATGCTCAATTGCCCTCATGCGTTCCTCAATGTGCTCCTATGTTCCCCATGCCTCCACCGTGCTCTTCATTTCATCTTAACCCCAGTGCCCCCGACAATCATCGTGCCCCATGCCCCCGCACCCACGGTACTCCGTGTCCACATGCCCATCTCCCCCCGTGCCTCGTGTCACCGACGCCTCTAGTGCCCATTGTGCCTTCCAACCCTCCCCCCCCACGTGCAACCGGGCCCCCTAAGTTTCCGTGCCACTATTGATAAAGCTGCTCCCCTTGGCCCCGGTGCCCCCCCCCCTTGCCTGCCTACCCCTTTTGCCACCGACGCACCTAGTGCTCCTTGTGCTCCTTGTGCACCCCCCCCCTTATTTCCCCCATGACTCTCACATATTCCATTACTCTCCGTGCCACCGACGTCCCTCGTACTTTGGTTGTAGTCTATTTTGTCTGTTCGTCAATGAACACTTAGGTACCGTAGTGATATATTGTTACTTTTCGCACACTATCATTTACATGAAAAGCTCCCCGTCTTAATGGATTCACGGGTGTTTTTTGTTTGCATACGACCTACGTACAAAAGAAGCAGAGAATGGATAAAACCAAAACAAAATATTCCTCATTGAGAGGTTATCCAATATCAGTAGGCCTAGTTTGCATAATGTAGTTTATATAGCCAATTTTTACTTCGGTATATTCAGTATAGGAAATCATCCTACTCCTGTTTCCTTATAGGCATAGATGGGGTCACGAAGATAAAATCTCCTGTGGACCAATAATCCGTTAATGACTATTAGTGTTCTCCTTTTTTATAGTACAGTGCCAATTTTAAAAAGATATAACAATACCGTTATCTTAACTCATAATATCCGCTCAATAATCAGCTGAGTTTATGATAAAACACTGGAACATCTGTTTTATCACACTTGTAGATCTTAAGATCGTCTTCCCATTAGATTAACATTAGAACTTCAAGGTCCAATGGGGCGAAAACCAGGTAACTTTTGGAAATTCTGGTATTTTTCCTTGCGTCCTTGGCCCTCAAGCTTTAAAATGAGCCATCATACGTTATCCTATCTTTCTTCTAACTCGAGATATTTCGTGGGGACCGATTCGCTTACGGAATTATATATATAGATAATGTGATACAAAAATAATTGTCCCTTTTTTGTCCCACTTTTTTGCTATCCCAGAATTACCCCACCTCACCCTACTTCTATTTTGAACAACCTACATGACTTGTATTTTGTTTTTATCTGTGAATAGATGGCTTAAAACTTCAATATATTCATTTCCATTTGCAGCGTTGGTGCTTGGCTCAAGACATGGCTGCCGTTCTTCCTATGGGTTTCACCCGTCTGTATTTACGTCGCCATTATGAAGGGAATAATATGAATATCCCATTCTTCAGTACATCCCAATAGCTAAGTCGTATACTTTACACATATGCAATAATATTTTTTTACTTTGAATTTTTTCAACTAGTATTTTTGTGAATGATTTTGGTGAGTCATATTTTGTGATAATTACTTTCTTCCTAAGTTTTTATACCTCTTACCTCATTGGACACTATCTCTTGGAGGAACATGATTAGTAACTAATTAGGATCTGAAAAATTAAAAATATTTTGCCAACGTTGAATAAATATGCATTTTTATATCAGTTCATTATATTCAACAGTACAAAAAATCATAGCATTGACATCAGAAATACAATATTAGTCAAAATATGTAAATAGCAATGTCTACCTGAAGGCGCACCCTTGAATAAAGCAGGGTATGGGAGTAAAGAAAACGAACTTCTGTAAACTAGTCAACTCTGATGTGCTAAGTGTGGTTGTCAATTTTGTTCTGTGTCTTTTCTTATAATAAACTTTGTAACTTAATTTTTATTGTGATTTTTTTCTCATCTCCACCTTTTCTATGTCCTAAGTTTCACCCCAGAAAGTGTTGATAATTTCAGATTCACAAATCAAGGATAAAAAAAAATTTAATCATTTTAAAAGTTATTACCCATGTTTTATTGTCACTAAGAGTACACATATACACATTGCATTAAAAACTAAGGAACATTCTTTACTCATCTTATGCTTGGTTTGAGGAAGATTTTACTTCACTCTCAGAAAAACTACCCGCTAACAAACTGCTAAAGTAAGCTTAAATTGTCTAATTTACAAAGTGAACACATGTGAAATTTTTATAAGTTCAGGCTTGAAAACTAATTATTTTTGAGGTCAGTGAACAAATAAAAGAATTTGTTCACTTAAAAAAGTGTGATGTGAGTGGATACTGGTGTAGTTATTAAGTTTTACTTAACACTGGAGTGTCATTAAAAAACCTTTTCAGTAGAGTCGTGTATCACACCACTACTGAAAAGTGCAAGGCACTTTGAAATGTACAATCATACAAAACACGAAAGGTAAAAAAGGAACAAATGTATAAACAAAGCAAGAGCAATGATTCGAGGGTAGTTGAGTGTTATTGAGTGGTCTGAGTTCATGTTACAAAGCGCAAGCCCCGTCCACTTAACCCATCTATTCCCGAGCGCTCTTGAACCGTTTCCTCCCAGCATTGCTCATTAACTATCTTGTTGAACATCAGGCATCAAATATCACGGTAACCATGTAAAAATATACAGTAGAAGCTCTCTTAACAGACCGGACTATGGTCGCATAACAACAATGTTGGTTAAACTTAATAAGTTAATACCGGAAATATGTGCTAATAGTAGTTAATGCAACGATTCTATTATGAAGGGCTGTAGGTTAGAAGGCTTTAAGCTTAGGATAAAGAATCTTTACCTATTTTATATACAACTATCTTAAAATTGGTAAATTATTGTATTAAAAATGTGAAAAATGTATAGGTTATGGACAAATATCCAACGCGTAGCCACTCGGATGTTACTTGACCAAATCGTCATTCTCACTCATATTTTATCTCACTATTTTGAGTTTAGGCGCATAAAGTAATTTAAACCTGAATCGTAATAGAACACTTAATTAGCTGATGCACAACTTGTGTAATTTTTATTAAAAAACTACTTTTGTCAAATGGTGAACTCTCATTGATCTAGAACCTATATTTTAATTTGAAACCTATACATTAAAGATCCCATTAATTAACGTGTTTAAATCTGGTCCAATAGTGTATTTCTTTATGATGCTACTTGTAATATCATTTTTGGCGATTGTTGCAACGGTCGTGTATAAAATCAATAAAACAAGTGTAAATGTTTAAAAATTGTTGCTACACAATTAATTTCTCCTAACACAATTAAGTAGTAAATTACGTAAACCCACAGTTATCAAAAACTATTAAATAACAAAATTAGCAAACACAAAATTCGGTTTTTGGCACTGCCATGACGAAATATTAAAAGCAACTTAGAATTTACTAGAAGCAACTTAATTTGATTTGCTACGGTAACGTATGATCGACCTCTTGTAACATAAAAGTTTTTTAGATTATTATCACAACATTGTCTTGTACGGCGGAAGTTTGTATATTCCTGGAAAAGACCGTCGGTTAATCCGATGGGCGGTTGATCCGAGGTCGGTTAAGAGAGCTCATTACGGTGACTTCAGCGTTACATAGTTCATTTTGCTGCTCACACCCTGAGAACTGTTTGAATGCTTTTCATACACAAATAGTTTAGCACTGAGTAAAACTTTTAAATTATAACTATAACAAACTGCAAAAGGTGAGGATGTCTAAGAGAAAATTTATAAAGGTTTTTGTATTGTATTGCTAAAATACTACTGCATATAAACTCTAAAGTGAAATCTAAGACTAAACAAATATAATACAAACTTTATAATAAAAAAAAAAAACGAATTAAAAAAATATTTTTTACTGAACAGCACCAGATAAGGAGACCAGTTAGTGTTCTAGACCAAAAATATAAAATAAAACTTTATTAGTGTCAGTAAGTTGTTAGTTTTCTGTAATAACTGTCTTGTTAAAAGTTTGTCTTACTACATCATAATTTACCACGGTTTGAAAATAATAACTCATTATAACTTCTATATAAATTACTTATGGAATTTAAATCAGGGTTGGTTTAAAATGACAGTTACCTTTTATATTTCCTTATTATTTTTAGCCCAGTCAAAATAGGTTCGTGTCGGAAGTAACTCCGGAGGAGCTGAATTTTTCACAGATGATAGACTATGATAAGGTGTGCATTTTCCCAAAAGTCCCGAAAAATCCCCCTTGAGCTTTCCGCCCTACGCCCCCTTAAAGTTAAAGCTGCAATATGTTAGAAAATGAACTACAGTTTCGTAAGGAAAAGAGCTATCGAAGTAGGGTTGCTTTTATTTTGTTCCTAATAAAATTTGCTACAAAAAATGTCATTGCCACTTATTACAAAAAACCTTGAGGTTTCGCGGCAAAATTGATACAAATGTAAAAAATTGATTTTTTTATTTTCATCAGTTAAAAACTTTCCCTTACAGCTCCTTTGTTTGAAGTTTAAATGTAAAACCGTAAATCTAAAGTTTGTAGAGAACTATTTTAGCTTTACAATGATATATAATATCACTGTGTTCGGTTTGAGGATAACGAGCAATATTGTATTTTATTTTTTGGTAACATTGAAAAAAAGCTCTGATCTTGGGCCATTTCAGTACAGAAATTATTGAATTTTAATGTCTTCCCCTCTTATTTTTTCTAAAAGGAATGACTTAGAGGAATGGAACTTCATACACCCATATTTGGCTATTAGTACTTCATTTTGAGATACAATGTGATTTTTTAGCCCCAATGGGGGACGGCCCACTAGGAGTCACAAAAAATCCTAAATGTAAGCATAGGGTAATATGTACCTCATATTAAAGGTCTTAATTAACAGAACACAATGCCGCAAACCCGACCTCAATCGGACAACCGAGCCAGAAGTAGCAGGCAATGGAAGTTTTTGAATTTAGAAGTTGTTATGAAAGATTTTAATCTATATATTAATAGGCAAGCATGTTTCATTTCCTTCTTTTTTCTCAGCTCGTGTGCATCGTAGGAGAAATCAGCGCATACCGTTAGAAAGGAATAGTCCTGTAGATGAGCAGAATCCCTTTCAAATTCACGTCGTACTCCAGGGCTATACCCCACAGGCTTTGAAAGTTCCAGTGTTATAATGGAGAAAGGATAATTGATTGAATCATTGGACAGCTGTTGTAAAAACAACTGAAAAAAAACTGATGTTTATAGTTATAAAATGTTTTTGAACTTCTTGGGTCACGATCGATCCAAAAAATTTTGATCGAATGTCGATCAGGAGGCGATCTCTAGTGAAAAGTTAAAACGCCTGGGATTTCCGGCTCGATTGTCCGATTGAGGTCGGGTTTGCGGCATTGTGTTCTGTTAATTAAGACCTTTAATATGAGGTACATATTACTCTATGCTTATATTTAGGATTTTCTTGTGACTCCTAGTGGGCCGTCCCCCATTGGGGCTAAAAAATCACATTGTATCTCAAAATGAAGTACTAATAGCCAAATATGGGTGTATGAAGTTCCATTCCTCTAAGTCATTCCTTTTAGAAAAAATAAGAGGGGAAGACATTAAAATTCAATAATTTCTGTACTGAAATGGCCCAAGATCAGAGCTTTTTTTCAATGTTACCAAAAAATAAAATACAATATTGCTCGTTATCCTCAAACCGAACACAGTGATATTATATATCATTGTAAAGCTAAAACCATTCTCTACAAACTTTAGATTTACGGTTTTACATTTAAACTTCAAACAAAGGAGCTGTAAGGGAAAGTCTTTAACTGATGAAAAGAAAAAATCAATTCTTTACATTTGTATCAATTTTGCCGCGAAACCTCAAGGTTTTTTGTAATATGTGGTAATGACATTTTTTGTAGCAAATTTTATTAGGAACAAAATAAAAGCAATCCCACTTCGATAGCTCTTTTCCTTACGAAACTGTAGTTCATTTTCTAACATATTGCAGCTTTAACTTTAAGGGGGCGTAGGGCGGGAAGCTCAAGGGGGATTTTTCGGGACTTTTGGGAAAATGCACACCTTATCATAGTCTATCAACTGTGAAAAATTCAGCTCCTCCGGAATTACTTCCGACACGAACCTATTTTGACTGGGCTATTTTACATTTTACAGTGTATTATAAGGTTTAACAGAACATATTTGTCTTGTTAAAGAATATGTGTACATAACAATTTTTTTTGTGACAGTTATCTATTTGTAACTTTTATATCAATTTGCCTATCACACTGTATTACTCTAAAGTTTAAGATTAATTAAGGGAGTTTTTCTGCAGTTTATCCTCAAGTATTTTTAGTAAAATTGTTAAGTGAACAGATAAATTGGTTGATCATAACATCACAACATTTCACCATCTATATATAATTCTGTAAGCCGAATTTCTTGAGCAAAATTGTGAGAGTTGTACAAATCGCAGAAAGATGGGAGGGGTCTCAAATTAAAGATCTCGGTCCCATACACGAGGGAAAACTATCGGCGTGTCCATAATGTCAACAGAAAATGAGAAATCACGTAAAACGTCCTCCATAAGAATAGCATGGGGATTTAAAAAACGTCTGCTTTGTATACATTAAAACATGTGTTATGGTTTAATTTCAAAATGAGACACAGATGATAACATTGAGTGAAGATGACAAAATAATTCACACCAAGAGAAGCAATCTATATATATATATAATTCTTTAAGCGAAATTTCTTGGGCAAAATTGTGAGCGTTTTACAAATCGCAGGAAGATAGTAGGAGTCTCAAATTAAAGGTTTCGGTCCCATAAAGCGTATGCATAAAGTTACAAGGAAATGAGAAATATAGTAACGTTCTTATAAGAAATAGCATGGGGATTCGAAAAATGTCGTCTTTGTGTACATTTAAACATATGTTTTGGTTTTATTTTAAAACGAGAGACAGATGATAAAATTGAGTAAAGAACTATTCATAGCCAAATGACAAAAATTAACCCTAGAGTGGTAATACTATAATAAGACGTTTTGTTGCTTTGAATTAGACTAAAAATTCTACTTGGAGAGTTAGCCTTACATTGACTGCTGATCTTACTGTTGTTACTATAATTTAAATTGAAAAAAAAAAAAAAAAAAAAAACTGAGCGTGAATGCAAATCATAAAATGCTTTCTGATCGTTAATAGAGATGCAATGGGCGATGAATTGTTGTTTGAGAAACACCTACATTATTTCCATTGTTTTGGTTTTATTTTAAGACGAAAAGTGTCAAATGATCGTATTGAATGACGATGAATCATTAATTGATACTTAAAGTGTATTAGTCAGTGAAGTTTTGGTAATCTGCTGGCTGAATTTTCCGAGAAACCTTTTAGTCATTTCATAGATTGTAGGATTATAGGAGACGAGTTAAAATCAAAGACGTTTGTCCTACATACTAGAGGAAAGTTTAAAAAAAAAACTGCTTTGTTTACACAAAATTAAGAGTTTTGATTAGGAGGAATGAATATTCACAGCAAGTGAAGATGCACTTTGAGGTGCTGTGTTTAAATTTTGTGACTAAAACATAAAAAATAAAAAAAACTGACAGTAGCTAAAAAATCAATGTTTTTTTTTTTCATTGCCGCTTTTCTATGTTATATTAAAAAGCTGTCACAGCTCAATTAAGGGACTACGATTTCTTTCAAAACTTATTTTCCATAGATCTATTTGAGTTTAACAACAGACAAAATAGAGCATTTACAAACGGGTGACATAATAGTACAGGATTGATAAGATTGATAAGTACTTGGGGGTGAAAAATGGTCTGTTCAAACAGTATTGTTAAAATATTAGGCCTATATACCTCAAATTAAAATTAAATTTTCTGGAAACCTTCGTTGTGGAAGAAATGGTAATACGCTATGGTTCATGCTATTTTAATTTTATGATTAGGGGCTTTTGCCTCTATGAGCCACTAGTTGAGGATATTTTGTTAACCTGAACATTAGGATGCTCAGTAACGAACCAATTATATCTTGTAAACAACTGATAATTGCTTTTACCACGTTTGATAATCATCCCAACTGTTTTAATATGAATGTATCTTTGTCACTAAGAGATCGCTTGTTACATTTGCTTATTTAAATAAACAAAGCTGTACGATGGTGTGAATTTTAATGAGCTTCTATTTAGTTGAAAGTCCATGCAGTTATGTATTTAAATTGACGAATGATTTCACCGTAGAATTTTAGATTGGAAAGTGGGCAGTAACAAACGTTTATGTTTAAGGTTTATTATAAAAAATATTTATACTTTGGTTTATTCAAGAACTAATTATACGGAATACCTTTAAAATAACTTTATTGAAATGGCGACCTAACTAAATTTTTAAGCAAAGTATGAATGAGAGATGAGTGTAGGATGATTGTGGAGCGTCCTTGTAGTCTTGTTACTGACTAAGGCCGACATTCTCCTTGAACAGGATTGTTAATTAATAGCCCAACAGCCAATGGTATCTAGAGACATTCAGTTTAACGTAGGATCCGAACCACTATTTTGACAACTTATATACAAGTCGGTCTAATTATGAGGACGGTCTTTATGGATGAAATAGTATTCACTGGTGCGGACTTTAATCCCCACCAGGGAATATCGCATCCATAAGCCATCACTTATAACTATCCAAATTCGTGACCTCCAAGTAGCTGGATTACAGGACGACGCCATCGTCCCAGTCTTGTAAATGCCCAGAATGTAACTAACAGTAAAATGTCCACTTTAAGTTAAACTTATAAACTATCCAATTAAAGAGTTAAAACACCATAAAAATAACTTGAAAATCTTGTTATAAATATAGTGAAATGGTCGTGTAATGTTGCTTGTGAGTGATTTCAAGTGATTGTTTACTTATTCCTGTTACCACATGCATCACAAATGGTTTTTGGCGTCACCAACAATTTGCCTCTCCACATCAATTGTTGGTCTTATACTTCCAACGTCCTTATACCCTGCCATACTTAGTACTTCATCTGACACGATAGAGTAACTTCCCAGCAACTGTTAGCACACTACAGTTGAATTTTAAAGCAATAAAAATGAAGAGTAAACGTTTAACTGTAAAATTAAATTCAAAAAGTAAAAAAAAATTCTTATCAGAGCAATTAAAAATTGAAATCTGGCTAAAGTATGTTAACAAAAGTTTGTTTACACTTTACACATACATAACTACAAAAGTATTTTTACACACACGTCACTACTTCACTATAGGTATGGTGAAATCTTGATATATGTAAACATACTTAATTTGTAGTTATGTACCGTATAAACATACACAACTATGTAATAATTTTTCACAATTTTAAAATGTTAATTAATTTCAGGTACCCTAGATAAAGTAATTTTTATGGCACACAGCGCTATGAAGCATAAAATATGCCATAAAACTTTCCACAGCACGTGACAACATTTTTAGATTGATGGGAGGGCAAGAATATTTAATTTTTATGACAGAACAGTAAAAAAGTAGCATCATAACAGTTTGTCTTTTTTATGGCTTGAATGTCTCGTTGTGTGAGATAGAATGATACATTTGAAGCCTATGAAGAAACTGAAAGTTTGAAATCAATTAAAATAGAACATAGTATTTATTTTTAATTTTATTATTTCCAACTGTTGAATCAACATAAACTAAATTTTTAACTGTAAAAAAATTCAGAAAGAAAAAAAGTTCTTTCTCACCAGAGCGATGTAAAAATGGAAACATAGCTAAAACATGTTTACTAAAGTAATGTTTACACATACATAAGTATTTTTACATGAACATAAACGAAATTTAACTTTAACCCATAATCTTAGTTTAACTTAAAATTTATGGTTTGAAACTGGACCCTGCTGCTATTGGTTGGTTGGCTATTTACATTTTCTAAAGAATCAGCTGATCTTAGACAGCAACAAAGCTACAGCAGGCATCACATCCATTCTACACTCATCCTTCATTCCTATTCTCCTTAAAATACACCTTAGTAGCGTTGGCTTCTTATAAGCTGGTTAACGGTAAAAATTGTTTTTCCTTCTGGAAAAATTAGGCTTTTCACCAATTTATTAAAAAAATCCTAACATATATATTTTTTTAATTTACCGTCTATGCTTCAGATAAGTGTTGCACAGTCACTTGTTCCATTAGCGCCATAACTCTGGTCACACAATGCCAGCTGTATTGCTTTGTCAAGCTTGGACGGCAACCAATCTCTGTCCTCAATTGGTTCTCATTTCAACCCTTACACTTCTTCTCACAAAGAATCTCATTTCTGGACTGGAAATCCACAGAACTAAAATCCACAATGGCCTTACTTTATATGAAGTCCTTTGAGCACGAAACTATCCAATGCTATCTCATGGAATTATGATCCGCATACTAAATATTCTGCCCTCATAGTCATATTGACGCCGAGTATTGACGGTTTAGGGCAACAGGCGATAAAAAACTTCTATTACCATTTAAAACCATTTAAGACAAGAAAATACAAGTTTTCTATCTCTTGCATGAATTGAATTGAATTGAATTTGAATTGAATTGAATAGTGCATGTATACCATATTTTGACTAGGTAAAATAATTTGCTTATTGCGTAATTTGACGAATCCATTCATTCTCTAAACTACAAAACCAGATTGGAAAAACATAAACTTATATTTTGGTGCTATAGTAGCTCTAGAATAAAAATTTTACTATTAAATAAAGTTTTTTTTAGTGCATAGTCAATTTTTAACTCAACTTGTGAATGAGAAATGAAGTATATTAACTTCAGAATGAAAAATACAGCATCTACTATGTGTTTTACAATGATTTATTTGTAATCAGTTAATAAATAACGTAATTTTGATAAAAATATCTTTGCCTAGATAAACTCAGTGACTGTGAGAGTGACTTATCTCTAGTTATTCTGTACAAGTTGGAAATTCGGTTTGACTTTTCTTGAGTGTATACGTTTTTAAAGTAATTACATTGTGTAATTTATGGGTAACGGTAGTTCACGAAAATGGCTGTTCATCTAGTCTAAAATTTACAACAAATCAAGTCTATTGTGAAAGTTATCATTTGAATAACTATAAAAGAATCAGGGATTTCGATACACATATTTAAAAAAAGAAAGTTACAAGAATGAATTTCACTGGGCCAAATGATGGATCAATACGTAAGTAATGTCACAGACTATTAACATCAAGCTATTTTATTCTGTAGTTGAAAGTGAAATTGTCAAATTTTTATGTGACTGCACAGAAGTTGGTTTTCTTTGTAAAACTTCAGAAAACTTTGGTGGTTGAGTTGCCCAATGACTTAACCAATGATCTCAATTTACTTCCATCTACAGTTTCTTGTTTAGTCTGAGGCTCATTCTACATGGGGACAAAGATGCAACCATTTTGTCACACTTATGTTGTGCGTTTTGTGTACAGGGTGAATCATGTAAGGTGTCCTAAATCGCTTACACATAAACGATCAGTCCTGAAAACTTGAAGTAAAATTTTATTTTCCTCTAAATTAACACCAAAGAATAATGTAAAAATATTTTTAATTCCGTGTAAATACAAAGTGCTAAAAAATTGGGTCACCAGTTTGAATCTCAGAAATTTGAAACATAACCTTATGTCATGTTTTACATAAATTAAAAAGGTTTATTTAACATTTTAGTGAAAACAAAATTTAGTTATCTTTATTCATTATAAAATGGCAACTATTGTTATGGTCAAGTCAAAATAAAAATTTACCGAATGCTTGAGATTGATGTTTACAGATACAGAGAATTGATGTAAAAAATTTGCAACGGAAACCTTTACAAAACATAGTTTAACTTATCCGTCAATAGAAAACTGTTCCTATTGCCAAGTTGTTTTGATGCTTTTGGCATTGAATGGTGGTTTGTCAGTTTTCTTGAAGATGTCCTTTGGCAATGGATGTTCTCATTAACCAGCTATAAATAAATATATTGACAATCAATGAAATTTACTTGATAATCTAAAGAGAGCAATATTTTTATTAGTCAGTAAAAGAAGCAACGTATCAAAGTAACTAATTTTTTAATTCTAAACCTTCATAAATTCTTCTTTACAATAGACTCCACCAAGTTACAAAGTTGCACTTTCATTGTAATTTAAGCACCCAAAAGTAATCTTGCTTTAAACAATTATTTATTGATCATATTAAGATATTCATAGAATATACATTGTATTTTTGTTAAAAGAAAGCATTTTCATTGTAATAATAAGTAAATAAATCAATTTATGAACACATTTAAAATTTTAAGTGTTCAAGATTTTATTTATTTATTTACTTTTATCCTACCGGCTGAGAAGGGAAAAAAAGACTGGGAAGCATGGGAGGATTTTGACGTTTATATCTGAATATATATGAATAAAGAATATATGAACATATATGAATAAAGATGTTTCTATGACTATGACTATGACTGTCTGGCGGTGCAAGATCGCCTAAAGGTTGATGTAGGCAAAATACCAATATCAAAACTGAAATAAAATTTTAATTTTAGACCTGAAATGGTAGCTTATTTTTATCTAACAAAATCAGACTGTGGAGTGTACCCTCCAGCACCCTCTTAAATCCATCCCATGCTGGATGCTGAGAAGCTAGAAAAGGGTTTTTTGAAAAACAAAGAGATTACTCTAAATGGATAAATATTCGGCTCATTGTTAAATATGTTTCCTAATGCGACAGCCACTGACCGAGGGCCGACCAAGGCCTACATAGTGAGCCGAGAGGAATGGGGAGCCATGATTCCCCAATCGTGGAAGCGTCTCAACTTGCCCATAATGAAGGTAAATCAGTGTCATATTGGCCACACCACACTCAAAGGTACAGGTAGGGACATGAAATTTTGAAAGAGAAACTATAAAATAAAGGGGATCGTCTTTTTGGTTTTTAATTTTAAATTATGTCAGTATCTACAAATATGTTTTGTGTAATATCACAGGAAGTTAGAATAAAAGTCCTAAATTAGTAAACAATATTTGTCCACAATTTAATACAGTATTTTCTATTTTATTCTATTATTTTACACATTTGAAAACAACCTTATTCTATAAGCCAGAATGAATTTAAGAGTTAAGATATCATATTTTTTTAGCCAGTTGTAAGCAGAATATGATCTCAAATTTAACTGTTTTGAATGATAATAATTTATTGACTTTTAGTTTTACAATGGAACTTTCATAAATACAATTTATGTTTACTATGAATGGCTTATATTTATGATTTACTATAAAAAGTGACTTTATTTTTCTCTCATTTTTGTTATTAGTGTTTGCTCATTAGTTATTGCTATGTTTGACTATACTGTATAATGTGGTTTTAAATCATCACTTATCTTCAGTCCAACATGTAATTATTTTGCTAATTTTTGAATTCGAAAAACAATTAATAATTGAGAGGATCATTTAAAAATTTTGATCAGATTGAAAACTCCTTAGGCATAGTACTACCAATACTATAAAGGGAATTGTTTATGTTAGTTTTCAAATTTTGATTACACTGTGCAAAAAGTGGAATGAAGGAACACAATCATCAGCGCTATTTCTACTCTAAACTTCAGGGAGGAAATTAAAATAACAGTCTATAATGAAGAAAGGTAGAGAAGTTTAGGACGTTAGGGAGGGAATTTTTCTTGTGGAGAGAAAAGTAATTCTATTTTTGTTCACACATTAATTTAGAACAGTAATACCGTAGTTATATGAAAGGTAAAAAAAATGTGCTGATATGTTTAAACGTTTGCCTGCCGGGTGGAAGATACATTGAGAGGTACATTGAGCGGTGATGGTCCAAGGTGTCATTCACGGTGGACACGGACACGGATCCCTGCTCTACACCGGAGGAGTGCACCGCCACCATGAGGGCCATCCAGGAACGGCACATGAGCCGGGACGGCCTGCCCGACATCGCATACAGGTCAGTACCATGCACCGAGATACTGTACGGGTGGAAGGTACATTTAGGGATGATGGTCCAAGGTGTCATTCACGGTGGACGCAGACACGGATCTCTGCTCCACGCCGGAGGAGTGCACCGCCACCGTGAGGGCCATCCAGGAACGGCAAATGAGTCGGGACGGCCTGCCCGACATCGCATACAGGTCAGTACCATGCACCGAGCTGCTGTACGGATGGAAGGTACATTGAGAGGTGATGGTCCAAGGTGTCATTCACGGTGGACACGGACACGGATCACTGCTCCACACCAGAGGAGTGCTCCGCCACCGTGAGGGCCATCCAGGAACGGCACATGAGCCGGGACGGCCTGCCCGACATCGCATACAGGTCAGTACCATGCACCGACATACTGTACGGGTGAAAGGTACATTTAGGGATGATGGTCCAAGGTGTCATTCACGGTGGACGCGGACACGGATCCCTGCTCCACGCCGGAGGAGTGCACCGCCACCGTGAGGGCCATCCAGGAACGGCACATGAGTCGGGACGGCCTGCCCGACATCGCATACAGGTCAGTACCATGCACCGAGCTGCTGTGCGGCTGAAGGTACATTGAGAGGTACATTGAGAGGTGATGGTCCAAGGTGTCATTCACGGTGGACACGGACACGGATCCCTGCTCTACACCAGAGGAGTGCACCGCCACCGTGAGGGCCATCCAGCAACGGCACATGAGCCGGGACGGCCTGCTTGACATCGCATACAGTTCAGTACCGTGCACCGAGCTGCTGTACGGATGGAAGGTACATTGAGAGGTGATGGTCCAAGGTGTCATTCACGGTGGACACGGACACGGATCCCTGCTCTACACCGGAGGAGTGCACCGCTACCGTGAGAGCCATCCAGGAATGGCACATGAGCCGGGACGGCCTGCCCGACATCGCATACAGGTCAGTAACACACACCGAGCTGCTGTACGGGTGGAAGGTACATTGAGAGGTGATGGTCTAAGGTGTCATTCACAGTGGACACGGACACGGATCCCTGCGCTACATCGGAGGAGTGCACCGCCACCGTGATACCGGGACGGCCTGCCCGACATCGCATACAGGTCAGTACGGGCCACCGAGCTGCTATACAGGTGGAAGGTACATTGAGAGGTGATGGTCCAAGGTGTCATTCACGGTGGACACGGACACGGATCCCTGCTCTACACCAAAGGAGTGCACCGCCACCGTGAGGGCCATCCAGGAACAGCACATTAGCCGGGACGGCCTGCCCGACATCGCATACAGGTCAGTACCAGGCACCAAGCTGCTGTACGGGTGGAAGGTACATTGAGCGGTGATGGTCCAAGGTGTCATTCACGGTGGACACAGACACGGATCCCTGCGCTACATCGGAGGAGTGCACCGCCACTGTGAGGGCCATCCAGGAACGGCACATTAGCCGGGACGGCCTGCCCGACATCGCATACAGGTCAGTACGGGCCACCGAGCTGCTATACAGGTGGAAGGTACATTGAGCGGTGATGGTCCAAGGTGTCATTCACGGTGGACACAGACACGGATCCCTGCGCTACACCAGAGGAGTGCACCGCTACTGTGAGGGCCATCCAGGAACGGCACATGAGCCGGGACGGCCTGCCCGACCTCGCATACAGGTCAGTACCACACACCGAGCTGCTGTACGGGTGGAAGGTACATTGAGCGGTGATGGTCCAAGGTGTCATTCACGGTGGACACGGACACGGATCCCTGCTCCACACATGAGGAGTGCACCGCCACTGTGAGGGCCATCCAGGAAAGGCACATGAGCCGGGACGGCCTGCCCGACATCGCATACAGGTCAGTACCGTGCACCGAGCTGCTGTACGGGTGAAACTACTCGATGTAGCATCCAGGAGAGGCGCAGCTTTACTTTAATATTAAATCAAGTAGACAAGCGCAACAATGTGACTCACAGTGGAGTCTCACTATTCCGAAATTACACTAAATCCAGACACATTTTGACTTAAAATGTTGACATTTTACAAAAAAACTGTAGTATAATCCCAATTGCCTATATTACTTGGAATTTACAGTTACTTGCGCAGTTCCGGTACTATTATTGCCACTTTTCTGTGGTTTGATCGTTGTTGACATATTGCAATTTTGTATTTATATTTACCGTTATTTAAAGCCGTTCCAAAGCTATTGAACCCTTCCTGCTGACCAATCGTCATTAAATTCCGGTATCGTAGCCCTGATTGAGTATGGGTAGGAAGTTGTGTCACTACAATATTTTGAAATTACTATAATTTCCACATACACAGAAAATTTGCTAAACCAAACAAGGTTCCGTCCCGATTACTTCGAGTTTGCATGACTGAAATTAATGTAAAAAAAATTGAATATATCAACTTTAGTTTATTGCACTAAAGCTTAGGTTGATACTTGAGATACTAACCAATCTAAGTTGATTTATCCGTAGTATATTAAGAATTAGAGTGGCTTTTGTGTTGAATTAGTACATTTTAAGAAGACTATTGCTGAATCGGAATAACAAATAAAATGAAACTTTGTCTTATGTAATGAATAGGAGAATAAAGTCAAATGATTGTAGTTGAAACAATGTATTTTTTGTAAATATTTCAGAATTGGCTCACTTGCTTCGCTCACTCGCCTCCATAAAGAATTTATTTGCTCCACTCACAGGTTCATACTTAGTTGCTTAGTTCATACTTTTATCTTCATCATTGACTGGCAATACTGGGTAGGTTGTATAAAAAAATACTATTTAGGTACAAAAATTCAGAAGTGTGCCACAACAAACAAAAATTATAAATGTCTTGAATGAGAGCCAATTAGTGGATCTTACATGCATGAAGTAATTTCTTGACAAGAGTGGAAGGGTACTCTTGAACCAGTTCTTAATGCTTCTAAATATCTTGTCGTTCGGATTTCTCATATTAATAGCACAGAATTAGAAATCTATAAAAATATGCAAGTTAACTGGGATAGAAAATAAATATATTATTTTTAATAAGTTTTAAAATGCAATATTTAATATGTTGGATGCATTAGAATTTTATAAATATTCCTAAAATGTTATTACAAAGAGCTGTTGCATAAATTATTTAGTCAGAATTGGAGTATGGGTCCACTATTTTGTTTTTATGTTCCTTCGTGCTGAGACAAGGGTTATTAAAAATTCTATCATCGTTTGTGATCACAAATACGGTACTTTAGATCGAAACATCCAATTTTAGTTTAATTCATTATGGAGGTATAGAGTGCTGCCTCTTATTTAGTTCGTAAACCAGGATGATCAAATCATGGAACAGGTAAGGGGTTTTTATATAGTTTGAAAAAAGGTCAAAATTAAGATTTTCAAATTTAAATATTTTTTTAAAAAGTTTTCGGAATATCCTTTTTTTAAAACTTAATAAACATTTTAATAATGTGGTTTTTATGTAAAGAAATTTTTAGTGGTTGCTAAGAAACTTCTAAAACATATTCATAAATTTTATTTTATTAATATGAGAAATGGATAGTACTTAGTTTCAAATTAATTGACTGATTTAGCATTGCCTAATTGTACGTTTCCATTAATCCCCCTCATTTCAGCAAAAACTCAAGGCATAATATTGACTATAGATACACAAGTATATATTGTGTATCTATAGTCAAATGCTAATATACTTGTATGACGGTATGTTAATAAATTCAATTGGAAAATAAGTAAGTACCTAATTTCAAACGTGGTATTCATAATGTCTGCCTTAAACTTTATAAGAGTAAGTCTCATAAACATTTTTCATATTGTGTTCAATAATAAATAATAAAATTCATGATATAGTTTTTCTTTTGGATATTGGGAAGCCTGCGTTATTGAAATACGAATCATTTAAATGCGGAATATCAATCTTGATGTTTTTGTGACAGTTTTCTCGTCGGAGGAGACAAGAACATCTACGAGGGACGTGGATGGTACGCGCGGCCCCAGAAATGGAAAACGGACCGGGACTGCCTGGATAGAACCATCGACATCGCTCTCATTGGAAGATATGGCTGTGAGTACCACCATCTCTGGAATACCTAAATATAATAATACTAGCATACCCGGCACTCTGGCAGTCGGCATAGCTGAGAGATCACTGTGTGTGACAGTGCAGCTGCCAAAGTTGTTGTTTGTTTAGCACCACCCGGGGAGTACGTGCAACTTTAATGGAATGCTTTGAACGCGAACAACATCACCCTCCACTTGTAAGCCCCCCTTGGAAGCCCCCCTTGGAAGCCCCCCCACTTTGTAAGCTACTTACAAAAAATGGCAGCTAAGGTGAGAACCAGGACTAACATTGTCCATCACCGTGCTGGCTCCACATGGGGAGCTAACGCACAAGTTCTGCGAACAACTGCTCTGTCATTGGTATATTCAACTGCTGAGTACTGTGCTCCCGTATGTGTGGTTAAATAGTGTGCATGTTAGAGAGATCGACGTCCAGCTAAACAGGACCATGAGAGCCATTAGTGGTACACTCATGGCAACCCCTGTACCCTGGCTCCCGGTGCTGTGTAATATCGCTCCTCCTGAAATTAGACGAAGGGATGCACTCATTAGGGAATACACAAAGATCTTATCTGCTCCACAGCTGCCCATCCATGATTACCTACCCCAGAATGTGGGCCGATTGAGGTCCCGAAAACCACCTCTACGAACAGCCTCCCAGTTGATGGACACGAACTTCACCATCCATACAAACTGGACTTCCTCCTGGGACGCTTTTCAAGGTCGGAACCACTTCTTGATAGCTGACCCGACCGTAGCGGTAGGTGGTATGAATCTTCCTCGGAAGCAGTGGACTATACTCAATCGTTTCCGCACTGGAGTGGGTAGATAATTATTGGAAGTACAAATGGGGAATGAGACAAGACCAGTCATGTTACTGCGGAGCAGAGTATCAAACTATGGAACACATAGGAATGCACATCAGTTGCCGATCTAAAACCCTAATTTTACTGTACTAATAATGCATAAAACAAATAATAAGCTTGTAATTAAACAAGTACAAATATATTTCTTGTTCTAATTATTTTGGGCTCCAAACAGATTTTGACTTAATTATTTAAGTAACTCTCAACCTACCAGTAGGTTTAATCCTTTGTAGTGAGTTAGCCCTTTGTTCTGGACACAAAACAATAGGGTTTGTTAACAATGAAGCCTTGATGTGTTTAAATAGCAGATTTGGCTTTAAACGCTTCAAGTTCTCAAGGCGAAAGGAAAAACTCAGCTTGAATAACGCATAATAAAATTTAGATTACATAGGTAAAACACGAAAATAATTGTCTTTGTTTCGAATAAATATTTATAAAAAAACTGTAATATAATTTATAAATGTTCTGATTGTAATTTAATATGTATCATCTTGTGTGATTCTAAATTTAATAATCTAACTCTTCTAAGCAACCATAGGGATGATGTTTACAAATCAACTGCCAAATAATTTATTTTTATCAGATCATACAACCCCACATTGTTAATCACAATGTGGATGTAAAATACTCAATGACATTAAAGGATTATTAATAAAATGCATATGTATTTGAACTAAACTCAGTTTCTTTTAGATATGAAGCCATTAACATTATAATATGAATTTTCATTCAGGTAACAAAGGTTGAGCCTGAAAGGGTCTGTGATAGTAGTGGTTGATATTTAATGCGGAAAGACATTAAATTTAATAGGATAATAGTGGGTATGTTGGTATACGGTTTTCAAAAGGAGATGAATATTGTATTAAATGTATTGCGATGCCGAAATCAAAATGTGTATTTGTTGCAGCAATTAAGTTACTGCAACATTATTCATTTACTTTCGTAGTAACGAACAGCCTCGACAAATAATGTTTTTTTACTCTAATGAGGAAAAACGTCAATGCAACAATCAAAAACCAATTTTTTTCAAAAGAAGTATGATGATAGTTTTTTGAAGTTTTATGAACTTCAATGTTCAACTTGTATATGAACTTAAATATTTTTAAAATATTTATTCGATAAAAACACATATTTCAACATAAAACATGATTTTTAATAATTCAGCAAATATTACTGCAGTATACAATTTTTCCAATTTATTTCTTTTTAACACTTTTTTAACACCTTTACTGAAATGGCGACCTAACTCAATTTTGCAGCTAAAGAAACCTTAAGTTCATATGTTATACGCATGCCTTTCATATCATGTTATGTGCTGCCAAAACCACATTACAATGCAATGATTCATGAAACCCAGCACCAATATGTTTACCTGTCACCAAAAATATGGAAACCATAATTGTAGCTTTTGATTTGATAAATGGAATACTTTTGAATATAGTGACTCAAACTTTGCACGGTTAAGTTTAAGAAGCCAAACATTTTAGGGGTCAAAAAGTTATTTCGAGTAACGGAGTAACCCTTGTTGCAGCAGACATGCAGACATGTAAATGATAAATTATTACGCAAATTTCCAATGACATTGGACGATTTATTTATTTGTACTGTACAACAAATATGTTAAGTAAGGTTTGGGAGCTTTGGGGTGATAAAAATTCTATAAAGTTATAGTGATAAGTAAGTAAAACATAATTTTTTTCGATTTCAAAATAGATTTTATTACTCGGTACAAAGGCAAAAAAGATTTAAGAATATTTTCTCGCTGCATAAATAAAAGATTATTTTTTCACACTAAATAATATATTTAACCTCAAATGATCATACATGTTAACAATGACTTGTGTTACCGACTGTACAGTTCATGACGAAGAGTTCCCGTGGGCTTTGTATGACACGGCCTGCGAACTGATGCTGGAAGGCCAGGATAGACTGCTGATGGTACAAGACCTGAAGCCGATGTTCCCCAGCGACCAGGAGATAGATGAACAACGAAAAGAGAAACAAAAACAACAGCAGCAACAACAGCAGCAGCAGCAGCAACAAGGACAACAGCAACAACAACAAGGGCAACAGGAGCAACAAGAACAACAGCAGCAGCAGCAGCAGGAAAAACCACAACCACACCAACACCCACCACCACCACAAGCACAACAAAATAATGTTTTTGATATCAAGCTGTAGTTCTATCTGTAACGCTACCATCATATAGACAAGTCACAGCTACCACCAAATCATCCAATATTTTATTCAATCACACAGCACACAAGACAATGAAATAGTTGAATTTAAAAACTAATTGTATTGTAAAAATATTGTTTTAAAAACATGCTCTACAGGGAGATAAAATTCAATACTAACTTTCAAAATTTATACAGAAGTTTTTAGCTATTATGGTACAAGCTCTGTTGCATTCTTCGTCATAAAGTTTAAGAATAAAATATTTTGATATCAAATAATAATTATATTATTGTAAGCTCGTTCCTCCAGTCATTCGCTTTCAATATGAGCTTGTTTGCTCTGTATTCACCCCCGAAGGATGGCCTCGTTGAGTATACTCACTTGCATCCAGTATTAGCTTGTTTTCTTCTCTCGGATGGCTTCGTTCGCTTCGCTCACACCGCGGAAGAACGAGTTCACACCACTCACTGCATCCAGGATTATCTTGTTCGCTTCCATTACTTGGATGAGTTAGTTTCGAACATACTCGCCTCTTAAAGGAATAATAAAAAAATAAATTATTTAGTTTTTACTTGTGTTACTAAATTGATTAAATACTGTCCGTTTGTGTTGTCATGTGGGTTATTAAACATTAGTCCATAAGAAAGAATAACATGGTGAATAAAAAAGCCCGTTGAAAAGTTAGATACCTGAGGTAGGACCTAGGTAAAAACTATCGTTTTTCTATTGTTTTATTTGGCCCCAAAATAAAAATGTACCACCATTGTTGCTTCCAATGTGAACGGTTAATAGGAGAATCAATAATTATTAAATCATGACTTTGCGTTTTACAAAAGTAGATAGGTTGCCTGTTTTAACACATAATAAAACAGAAATTAATTTAGAACTTTAATAACTGCATGACTAAAAACACAGTAACACGTTCCTTTACTTGTTCAATTATAAAAACAGAAAATTAAACTGAAGATACTCAAATTGAAGAAACTCACCTTATTTGAAAACAATATAACCTATGTAAATTAAAAACGAATCATATTGATGGCATTATTTCTTTAAGAAAGTTATTAAAGGCATACCACCTACACAACTAGGAACACAAACACCATGAATATTATAATATGAATTTTCATTCAGGTAACAAAGGTTGAGCCTGAAAGGGTCTGTGATAGTAGTGGTTGATATTTAATGCGGAAAGACATTAAATTTAATAGGATAATAGTGGGTATGTTGGTATACGGTTTTCAAAAGGAGATGAATATTGTATTAAATGTATTGCGATGCCGAAATCAAAATGTGTATTTGTTGCAGCAATTAAGTTACTGCAACATTATTCATTTACTTTCGTAGTAACGAACAGCCTCGACAAATAATGTTTTTTTACTCTAATGAGGAAAAACGTCAATGCAACAATCAAAAACCAATTTTTTTCAAAAGAAGTATGATGATAGTTTTTTGAAGTTTTATGAACTTCAATGTTCAACTTGTATATGAACTTAAATATTTTTAAAATATTTATTCGATAAAAACACATATTTCAACATAAAACATGATTTTTAATAATTCAGCAAATATTACTGCAGTATACAATTTTTCCAATTTATTTCTTTTTAACACTTTTTTAACACCTTTACTGAAATGGCGACCTAACTCAATTTTGCAGCTAAAGAAACCTTAAGTTCATATGTTATACGCATGCCTTTCATATCATGTTATGTGCTGCCAAAACCACATTACAATGCAATGATTCATGAAACCCAGCACCAATATGTTTACCTGTCACCAAAAATATGGAAACCATAATTGTAGCTTTTGATTTGATAAATGGAATACTTTTGAATATAGTGACTCAAACTTTGCACGGTTAAGTTTAAGAAGCCAAACATTTTAGGGGTCAAAAAGTTATTTCGAGTAACGGAGTAACCCTTGTTGCAGCAGACATGCAGACATGTAAATGATAAATTATTACGCAAATTTCCAATGACATTGGACGATTTATTTATTTGTACTGTACAACAAATATGTTAAGTAAGGTTTGGGAGCTTTGGGGTGATAAAAATTCTATAAAGTTATAGTGATAAGTAAGTAAAACATAATTTTTTTCGATTTCAAAATAGATTTTATTACTCGGTACAAAGGCAAAAAAGATTTAAGAATATTTTCTCGCTGCATAAATAAAAGATTATTTTTTCACACTAAATAATATATTTAACCTCAAATGATCATACATGTTAACAATGACTTGTGTTACCGACTGTACAGTTCATGACGAAGAGTTCCCGTGGGCTTTGTATGACACGGCCTGCGAACTGATGCTGGAAGGCCAGGATAGACTGCTGATGGTACAAGACCTGAAGCCGATGTTCCCCAGCGACCAGGAGATAGATGAACAACGAAAAGAGAAACAAAAACAACAGCAGCAACAACAGCAGCAGCAGCAGCAACAAGGACAACAGCAACAACAACAAGGGCAACAGGAGCAACAAGAACAACAGCAGCAGCAGCAGCAGGAAAAACCACAACCACACCAACACCCACCACCACCACAAGCACAACAAAATAATGTTTTTGATATCAAGCTGTAGTTCTATCTGTAACGCTACCATCATATAGACAAGTCACAGCTACCACCAAATCATCCAATATTTTATTCAATCACACAGCACACAAGACAATGAAATAGTTGAATTTAAAAACTAATTGTATTGTAAAAATATTGTTTTAAAAACATGCTCTACAGGGAGATAAAATTCAATACTAACTTTCAAAATTTATACAGAAGTTTTTAGCTATTATGGTACAAGCTCTGTTGCATTCTTCGTCATAAAGTTTAAGAATAAAATATTTTGATATCAAATAATAATTATATTATTGTAAGCTCGTTCCTCCAGTCATTCGCTTTCAATATGAGCTTGTTTGCTCTGTATTCACCCCCGAAGGATGGCCTCGTTGAGTATACTCACTTGCATCCAGTATTAGCTTGTTTTCTTCTCTCGGATGGCTTCGTTCGCTTCGCTCACACCGCGGAAGAACGAGTTCACACCACTCACTGCATCCAGGATTATCTTGTTCGCTTCCATTACTTGGATGAGTTAGTTTCGAACATACTCGCCTCTTAAAGGAATGATAAAAAAATAAATTATTTAGTTTTTACTTGTGTTACTAAATTGATTAAATACTGTCCGTTTGTGTTGTCATGTGGGTTATTAAACATTAGTCCATAAGAAAGAATAACATGGTGAATAAAAAAGCCCGTTGAAAAGTTAGATACCTGAGGTAGGACCTAGGTAAAAACTATCGTTTTTCTATTGTTTTATTTGGCCCCAAAATAAAAATGTACCACCATTGTTGCTTCCAATGTGAACGGTTAATAGGAGAATCAATAATTATTAAATCATGACTTTGCGTTTTACAAAAGTAGATAGGTTGCCTGTTTTAACACATAATAAAACAGAAATTAATTTAGAACTTTAATAACTGCATGACTAAAAACACAGTAACACGTTCCTTTACTTGTTCAATTATAAAAACAGAAAATTAAACTGAAGATACTCAAATTGAAGAAACTCACCTTATTTGAAAACAATATAACCTATGTAAATTAAAAACGAATCATATTGATGGCATTATTTCTTTAAGAAAGTTATTAAAGGCATACCACCTACACAACTAGGAACACAAACACCAATATGAGGTTGCATAACGCCCCTTTCACACATCACGGTTTTGCCCGTACGATTAAAAATCGCACGAGGGTCATTCCAATAGAATCTTATGAGACATTTCACACAGGCACGGCGACGGCTTTTAACTGGCTTCCAATTACTTGTACGGTGTGACAATTACTTGGACGGTTTTTAAATCGTGCGGTTTTTTCAGCACGGCTAAAAAAAAGTGATAAACCCCTTTAAAAAATTACAGTGAATAAATCATGTGTTTTAAAAACAATAATCCCAAACAGTTTTAAAAACTTGAAATTTATTCAAAATGTAAGATATTTAAATTTGAGCTCAAAAATGGAGCTTAAATAGTTAAATAAGTAAAATTGTTTAGTTTTAATTCCAGCAAATGGTGTTATCCCTAAAAGGCAGAAGCTCCGGCTTTGATGATTAAAGTGATGAGAAAATAATTGGATTGGACGGGGTTCTTTGTGAAACTACTTAGTTATATTGTAACTCATGACATAATTGCTTTTCTTTTTTTGAAATAAGGACACTGAAAATGTTTAAAAACTCATTACTCGTAATTTAGTTAAACTGGTTAATTTAATATAAGCTATTAGGAAATATAAAAGGTCTTCTTGAATTTGCAATAATAAAAAAAGTCAAAATATTCGTAGCGATATTGAACAGTAAATTAAATTAAATAGTTGGAGGATCTTTAAGGATGAGGTAAAATTTTGAATGATGAAATATGAAAGATTTATGAAATATGGAATTGAAATATAAAGTGTACTGTTGATCTATCAATAGTCATCCAGCCAGGGAGACATGTTAAAAGTTTTTATTTTTAAATTAAGAATAAAGATGATTATACCCTAACAATGCAACTTTAAAATTATACAAAATACAAAACAGTGTATAACTACTAGGCTATACTAAAGGTGTACAATAAGGTTTCATGTCACAACTAACACCTAATTGACATAATAAATTTGTTTCTCTCTCCAAGCATCCTCAGATGATTTGACCCTTCACCTTCATTACCCTGTGTAAGCCTGTTTATATTTTACTTTTATTTATTCAGAAATGAAAACTATAACACTCAAAAATATATTTAGACTTATACTGCAAAGAATACAGACGGTAAATATATGAAAAGATGGATAGTGGCAATCAATTTCGACCGGACACACCGATCATCATCAGGCCAAAAAGAAGAATCATTGGCGAAGAATAGTTAAGAATTTGGAGAAAATTGTTAGATTAAAAAAAAAATTTATTATATGGATACTACCGAAATTTTTGGAAACCGCATTAACTTTACATATCACAATGAAATTTGATTTTTAAAATCAGTCAAGATAAAGAAAATACATTAAAAAAATTTTACAAAATGATTATGCCATGTGAAGTAACTTAAATGTTCAAATGCTGTATATTTAAACCCTCTTTTTATTTTGTTAGTGTTTACAATTAAATAATTATTCTTAATTTAAATAAATAAATCCTATACTATAATACGAGGAGTGTCTGAAGGGATGTGTGTTCCATGATCTCGCAATCCAGCAGGTAGATTTTGCTTAAACTTTGCATTTAAGAGTGTTTTGGCCTAAAAATAAGTTAGAAACAGCCTTTAACCCGGAAAATCAATTTTTTTGTCTAAAATTAAGTTTAAAAATCATAATTTTTAACATTGTTCTTATGGTTTGTTATTTTGGTAATGAAATGACATCTAAAAGTAAACAAAAATAAAGAAACATTAATTTTAAGCAGTTTTTTTTTTAAACAGCTGTTCAACTGTGAAGAGTCTTATCTATACTTATTTAATACGCTAAGGGGTTTTTTTTCTTGAGAACTCCTCCTACAATTTTCAACCGATTTTCAAGTTTTTGGTGTCGTTGGATAGGGCTTGGTCTGAAGTTGTTTTCGCCAAAAACTGATGAAAATCGGACTGAAAATAAAGGCACTATTCACCATTGAAATCTCAAAATTTCCCATTTAAATAACATTGGGATTAAATAAAACATTTTAAACATCTGTTAATAATCAGCTGTAAATACGTGTAGTTTTGGCGATTAAAGATATTCACAATATTGGGTTGGTCGGATGTCATTGATTTACAGCTAAAAGTAAAATTTGTATTGCATTAAAATAAACTGCTCGATTTCGAGCAACACGTATACTAGAGTAAATTTAAAACTTGATTTCGAAAAGTGAAATAAAACCAACGAGCAAGGCTCAGTTAACCTGGTACTAATGTTATCAAAAGGGTTGTTAGGGTAAAGGCACATTTAGTTTGATTTTGTGTTTTTCGATTACCGGTACCTTTAATGAGAAAATTAGTGGGATATATATTAAGTTCAAGAGTAAACAAAATAAAAAACTTTAAAATGTGATAATTCAATAATTATTTTAACTTTTTGAAGCTAAACAACATACCTATACACTATACACACCTATAACACAGTATTTTTTATACACAGGGTGTTCGGAAACTCTCTTCCAAAACTCCATGTGGTAATCCCTTGGATTAAAATGAATGAAAAAGGTTCATAGGGATACCATGTCCTAAAATGCTTAAGCCGCTAGCCGCCATTTTGTTTTTTACAATTAATTATTTTTATTTCCATAACAGATGGGTTTATTAAGCTTATATTTGACATGAACTTTCATCACACATATTTTCATTTCAAATAAAAAAGTTATTTTACCCAATGTGTATTTTCAAAATGGCAGCCATTTTAAGTTTTAAACTAAAATATCTCAAAACCGGTCAACTATATAAAAAAAATGTTAGAAAAATCAAAAAGTTGAAAAATTGAATCATATAACCAATGATACCAAGTTTGTAAGGATCTAAAAACAAATGGTGGAGTTATTGTGATTTATCTATTAAAATAACCTTAATTTGCACGAATTATAATGTTTTTCTGCCAAAAAGTGGAAACATCTCTGATATTTGTTTTCAAACCCTTACAAGCTTGTTATCATTGGTTATACGATTTAATTTCTTAACTTTTTTGCAATTTATGAATTTTTTATAATATTTACCACTTTTGAAATATTTGACTTTAAAAACATATAAAATGGTCCCATTTTGAACATGCACATTGGTAAAAAATAAATAGTTTTTTCCCTTGAAATTAAAATTGGTGTAGTAAAGATCCATGCCAAAAATAAAATTAATAAGCCCATTTAAGGAAATAACAGTTATTAAGAGGAAAAATCATCATGGAAACTGGCGACTTTACAAAACATTTTACGAAATATGTTCCCATTATGTTTTGTGCATTTTGACCCAAGGAATCACCACAGTTTAGGAATAGAGTTTACAGCCTGTATACAGCTAATTTCTAATTCTATCAATCACTCTAATGTGTTTTAAATAAATTTATGGCTTTAATACCACGTAAAATAATGTAAGGTTCGGTCGAGATCTAGAGGAGCAAACATTGTGCACAAAGACTTAAGTCAGACTTGGGTATCATACCGTGAGGTATGAGCATTCAATTTTCCAAGCCAAAACCCCCTTAGGTGTTCTATTCTACCTGAACAGCATACCCGTTCCAATGGAAAATATAGTTTTTGTACAATTATGGGCAATGTTATGTTATACTTAAATCATTATACATTTTAAATGGTTGTTTATATTTGCTAATTTCCATTTCAAACTTGTTTTAATTATCTTAATAAAAACTAATTTAACAATAAGTATATTTAAATGCTACTGAACACTTTTTTACAGTTATAGGTTAAAAAATATGCTTCAAAACGTTTCCACTTCTTTTAAATTATTTTATGGAAGTTTTCAAGATAATTTTATATTATGTTGAATACTAATTTCAGTATTTGTTTACTGCTTTGAGATATACTAAAAAACATAAAGTTACATAAATTTTGCTTGAAAAATGTAAATTGAAAGCAGCAATTTCAATATTTTAATAGTTTAATTAAATGGGTTTATGTTATTTGTAACACACTTATTCCCCCCAAAAAGATATTGATGAGCTCATATTTAGGTTTAACTAAAAGATATATTTTTTAGTAGATTTTACTACTTTGTTTTTCGTTGTGAATATTTTCATGTATATTCCCAAGTAGCAAAACAAACATTTTGAAAAGTTGATAAAATTTTTTTTAAATAAGTCTTAAAAACATTTTAAAAAGTAGATAGTTCCCCAAATGAATATTTTGAAAATTTTTCAAATAGTTTTCAATAATGTTTCAACACAAAATTAAAAACATTTCAAAATATTTAATTTAAACATTTTAAAAAGTATTTAAATTATTTTCATCGAATTGTCAATAACAACCCAAAATTGTATTAAAATAATTTTTTATCCACAATGAAAACTTTTGAAACGTTCTCAAAAGTTTTTAAAAACTTGTTTATCACAATTAGAAATATTATTTCAAAGGTTTTACAATCTTGAGAACAATGAAAGAAAAATGATTTATCTTTTTTACAGTTTATAATAGCTTCATATTTTGTGGATTATCAAGATTGGTAGTCTTCGTACTGTTAGGGAAAAAGAAACAAATAGGAATCAATTACATGATTTACTAACTTGTGATATAGAATGATCAGAATGTAACTACCCATTTCAATACTCTTCTATTTTGCATGGAGACAGGAAAGAAGTTAAAACCATAGTAATTTTAAAGTAAAAAATATACTTTGGTGAAATATTTTAAACATAAGCTTTTCTGGCCTTTTTAAAGCATACAGTGCCCATGACTCTTCAGGTTTTATAATTGTTTTCCTCTACATAGAAACACAGAAAGTAGAAAACTTGGTTCAATCTACATAAAAAAATAACTAAAATTGTGTTCTTACAAGTTTCAAGTATACAATTCATTTTATTTCATTAATTACTTTGTTCCAGAACACTTATTAACTAACACTACAAAATTTTGTAAAAAGTTTTTAAAATTAATTTCTTGAGTTAAAAGAACAATTAATTGCAATAAAAATTGCTTAAGCACCAAGCCTAAATATAAACGTTTTAATGGATGTAACGTGTTTTAAAATAGCAATGGCTCTACTAAAAAAAAGCTCACCAAACAGGTGCACAAATTAAAAAATATTTCTGCTTTCTGATATAAATTTAAATGCACAATAACATGATCTTAGTAACATTGCAAAGCAGACGATGCTAATTTTTAAACAATAAATTTAATCCTTGAAAGAAAACTAAATAATGACAGTTCTTAAAAACATTCTACAGTATTCATAGTTCATAAGCGTGTCAAAAGATGGCTGGAGCATCTAAAATAATATGATATCTAATTTTTATAGGATTTGTAGAATATCTATATGTTTGATAAACTTAAGTACGTATGGTCATAGAATGTAGCCTACTCCATGTTAAATCGTTTCTCGTTATTATACACCAGGATGAAATAAAACAAACTAATTTGTTTTGAAAAAATGTTGTATTATGCTGAAAAATATTAGGTTCAGCCATCACAAAACATAAAATATATAGGCCTATAACATTTTAAACATCTCATATATAACATTTTATAACATAACATTTTTAATATCTCATATTAAATTTGGCAACAAAAAATTTATAAATAAAAAAGCTTTAAAAAATCAAGGAAAAATGTAAAATTTTTATGGTAACTTTTACTTTCATTTTTATGTGACCTAAAATAAAACTAAAACTAAAATAAAATTACACCCATCCGATGTTTAAATCCTTTGATAACTTTCCGTTGAGCAGGCACCATGTTCAGTCCATATCCAGCGTGTTTTCTCTAAAAAAGACAAAAAAAAAAAAAATATATATATATATATATACTGGTACTTATTATATAAAGATGCTGGATTTATGATATATTCTTGTTACCCCAAAATGTGTCTCACTGTGGGGTAATAAGAGAATAGGCCGATGAACTCTTTTCATATGTAAATCTTTTGCTACAGGTACCGTAGTTGTTCTGCTCAGTTGCCTAATTTATTTCACATCAAAAATATCAAAGAACATGTTGAAAAACATTTATCTAGTTAGTTATTTTTAACAGAGCATATAAGTTAACTAGTGGTTTCATTTTGAGTTAAGGTCCTTACCGCATCATATCGTGGTTGAGCTGCGAACATTTTTTTTAATACACAAAAAGTTTTTTAATAATGTTTTGATAAATTATCAAGTGTTACAGTCTCATTTAAGTGGATAGGCCTATGCTAGTGAAAAAATATTAAAAACTAATATAATGAGAATAAATAAGGTGACCATTAAGTTGAATTTATAGTTTACTAAGTTAAATGTTCGTTTTTGTTTTAAAGGAAGCTTATATAATAATACGGTAAATTGAGGTGATATATTTTCCGTTTCCACTTATATCCTCTTTCGTGCATGTCTTAATATAAAAAAACTGACATTAGGGTACTCTAGCTTATTAGGCACTCAGTAAATCTTTATTTGTGTAATTTTCCACGCCAATTTCGACGGTTTAATATTTTATTTAAAAAACTAATTATTTTTAAATAATAATATTTTACCCCTAAGCTTGTCTCAATACTAATGCCCCATAAACTTCTGAATACATTCAACTAAGGAAATAACACCTTCATCTCTTATTACTCCACTTGGGGTAATAGAGAGAAATCAGTGGGGTAATTAGAGAATTTTTTTAATTTTGCTTACATTAATTATAGAACTTCCAAATTTATTTTTCAGATTCATAATTTGGACCTGTTTTTACATGATTTTCTTCATTCCTGTATCTATAATTGATTAAGAGCTACAAATTAGTGGTTCTCTTCTCTTATTACCCCGCAGCTTCCCCTATATGAAAGTAGATAGGCTTAACATGGAATATTTAACAATTAAAAAATTGTTACCATTGCATTTTGTTACCAAAATTAGGCTATAGGCTAAAAATAAAAAAGTACCAAGAAAATATTTTATATAACTTTGCACTCCCCTAAAATAATTTTAGGGCAAAACTTCGTTATCCTACTCCACCGTTATTATCGATGTTAAAATTTTGATTTTGCAATAATAACTTGCTAGGCCTATGCTATACAATTAATTACACAATACGATTACAATTTTATCACCTGATTTGGTTTTCTTCTAAGATAATTAAACATACCTTATGACAATAAAGCAAATATATTGCAAACAATTAACTAAAAATAACAAAAACAACTACAAGTTTTTAAAAATGTTTGCTATTGTGCGTTTTAAATGTTTCCAAACACCATTGATTTGGTTGTTATAAACGTAGCTGTCAATAAAAGTTACACAGGTTTGCGGTTAGATTGTTAGGCTAGATAATTTATGATACATTTATTATCTCAATATTGTTGCTGATTCAATTGTTTTCATCGCATAGTTGTACAATACCAAATCAAAATTTTAACATCGATAATGAAGGTGGAGTAGGATAACGAAGTTTCGACAGTTTTGGATGCACGTAATCTAAATTCCAAGATGGGCTATACATTTTGTTTAGACTTTTATGGAGAACAAGAATTAAATATAAGTTAATTAGGCCTAATATAGCCAAGAAGCATTTGAAAAAAATATATGACGATTAAAACAAAAAATGTTTTAAGGTACTCACCCTAATCTCTTAAGAACACATGTAAAATCAAGCTAATAACACTACTCTAATTCCTACTCAAACTATGGTTTAAAACTCGTTGAAACATATTAAATTATTCAAATAGGCCCTAGGCTACTGTAAAATAAGTATAAATAAAAATTTTAATCATTCATAACCTTAAAACAAAATTGATAAAATACGTATTTGGCTGCACTTCCGCAGACGCCCGGTGGAACTATCGAATGAAAATTATCGAGATGTACAATCGAATTTATCCATAATTCGTGTAAGTTATATAAAAATATCGGGTCCAACTGAAGAGATCAAATAACATCTGCCATCACTCAAACCATAGAATTGTCATGGAGGGCCAAAAAAAAGAAAGAAAACAGGACTCAAATAATCTAACATCTAGCCGAACGCATCTAGGCCTAGCTGAATACCTCTTTAAAAGAAACGTTTAAATGTCAGCAGCTGATCTATTAATGCATTTTTTTAATGCCACAAAAAGTTTATATTCCAGTACCGGTAATTGAAAAAGAGGGCCATGTTTCCTTCATAATATAGGCCTAAGATGATTTTTAAAGGTTGAATCTTTTGTTATTTAGTTTTTTGCTAAAATATTGACTGTAGGTTATGTTGAACCTAATCAAGTTTGGTGTTTATAACTTTTAATCAACTTAGTTATAATAAAATCTTTGCGGCGAAACTTCGTTATCCGTCTCCACCGTTATTATCGATGTGGAAATTTCGATATTGCGATTGAAACTGAGCGATGAAAACAATCGAATTAACAACGATACTGAGAAAAGGTATCATAATAATAATCTAACCTAACAGTGTAACCGACAACCGTAAACCTCCGTCACTTTAATTGACAGCGATGTTTATAACAACTAAATCAATGGTGTTTGGAAACATTTAAAATGCATATATTCCCTCAATACAATAGCAAAAAAAACCTTTCTGATTTGTATTTGGCAGCATTAGTGTGACGCCATTTTAGATCTGCTTAAGTCTGCGTCTTCTCACAGTTTGAATTTAGAGATACAGCTACACAACAAACTTGGTTAGTTTATTTTGTGCTGTTCTTTATTACAGGTTACATTTTTTAGCTACAATTTTTACTTTTTCTTTTGTTGTTAGGCCTATTTACAGTTACTTATTGGAATATATATACGGTATTTGTTTTATTACCGTATTATTTTAAAAGGTTTATTTCATTATATTAAACGAGAAACTAAATCAGGTAATAAAATCGTATTCGTACCGTACTACCGTGTAATCGTATCATCGATATAATAGCAATATTATCGCAATATCGAAATTTCCACATCGATAATAACGGTGGAGACGGATAACGAAGTTTCGCCATCTTTGCTAAAAACTTTTAGGCCTACTTTATTTATAAACTACCATATGATACCTACATTGAGTTACGAATAACCTATATTCATAAAAGATACAATAATTTACCGTTTGAATACGACCAATATATCGATTGACTAATTTCGATAATATAATTCGATAATTTTCATTCGATAGTGTCACCGGGCGTCTGCGGAAGTGCAGCCAATAAACATAACTAGCCACTTTCCGCAATTTGAAATGGGTGTTTTCAGATATGGTAGCTTAGAACCTCCCAGTAACAGTGGTAGCGTTCATGGCTGAGTTTCTGCCATTCACTATTAAGTTACACCACGTTTACTATTTAATCATTGAAAAATCAACGCTAACGCTTGAAGGTCAAAAAGTTGGGCTGAAAATCTAAGTTTAATGCTCGGAGGGTTTATGATGCTTTCTAACAACTGGTCAATATTAGAGAGTAACAAGGCTGGGCTTTAAAACATAAAAAATGCCAGTAGAGTAAATAGACACAAGATTTACATCGTTAACTTATACACCGGTACCTACTTAAAATTGGCTCTAGGGCCTACGTGTTTTCCACAATATACGCATGAAATGTTATCAAAGCTTATTACTTAAAAACAAGTTATAATTTTGTACATTAGGACTAATGTATATTTTTCTTATGCATGAGGTAAGTTATTTAAGGAATGGGGAGGGTGGAACCCAGTGTGTGGGGAGTGTCAATTGTGTCACATTAGTGTGTTAAAATTTTCACTTTTTATAATTTACATTGGTTTATAAGCAACAAGTAATAAAATATATTTTGAGATTTATGGGCAAACATTTTTTTTAGCCTACCTTTGGTAAAAATTATACCTATTTTCAGATAAAAAGTAAGTTTAGGCCTATCCTGTGTTACTTGAGATTTCTCCAAGAATAAGTCGTGTACAACGTTTCATGATAGTACGTTGAGTAGTTTTCGCTTGAGAGCCTAAACGGACATTCACATTTAGTAGGGATTTTGCCAATCTGTCAAACCAGCTGATAACCCTCAAAAGCAAGTAGGCTATGGGTCAAACAATGCACTGTGTAGGTAACTCTAGCCTATTTTTATATAATGGATAAAAAATAGGGTAAGCTCTTCATTTTAAAGGCGGTTTATCTTAGCTCTAAAATTTGTTGCCTCAATTTCGGGATAAGTTAGGCGCTCTCAAGTGACCCGGAACTCATAAGTTAGTTCTTGTTTGCTATGTTATTTACCACGCCCAGAGTGTCGGCTAGGCTATCTCAAAGCTACCACGATCAAGTTAAGCCTAGTTCACTAATAGGACTTACCTGCTGCTGCTAGACATGCTCCTGGATACACCCAGCAAATAAGCTGAAGTCCTGGACGAACACTCAGACTTTTAGAAAACACCGAACGACTAAACGACTTAACCACTCAAGTTCAAAGTTAGCGTCGTTAGCGAAAGAGAAAGGCTACAAAATGGCGACGGCAGCGGTGAGCGGTGAAGAAGTGAGGGAACCAACAAACGAACTCAAGGCCAACAACAACCGAATTCAAAAGACCAACTTTCAAGAGATAAACTTAGGCCACAGAGACTGGAATAAATAATAAAACAATATTAGGGTGCACGAAAAATTCGCAAATTCTGTATTACAAAATTACAAATAAAGAGATTTATAAGATTTGTGTTCATATATTTGACCATTATTCCAGACATCAATAGTGTCAAAATAGACACTGTGTTAGGAAAGTAAATAAAATAATTAATTATATTATTACATCTCATGATCTCAACATCTCAACGGATCTCAAAAAGTTTTCACAGACGACTATTGAGTAAGTCAAATCTCTATTACTTTTCAATTCGCCTCTGATGTTTAATTCCTCATTCATAAAATTCAAAGGAATTTCAACAGATTATGGTCAACCAGTACTTATATATTTTTCAACATGTTTTTGAAAAGATTTTAAAACGTTCTATCAAATGCTTTCAAAAAGTTTACAAAATATTTTTAAAAACATAGTCAAGTTTTGATTTAAGCAAAAATTTTAGCAAAAAATGTCTTTAAAATTTTTTTAAAACACAAAAAAATTATTAGAAATAATAAATTATTATTAATAACACAAAAATGTTTTTAAAAATTTCTTGAAAAGTTTTCATTGTCAAAATGTTTTAATATTTAAAATATTTTCAAATAGTTTTTTAAAACATTTTAACAGCATTGTTTTAACTGTTTGATGGGAAGAAATTATTGAACACTTTTCAAAAAGTTTTCTGAATGTTTTTAAATACTACTTAGTTTAAAAAGTTTTTAAAAGCTTTGTCAATATTTTTAAAAAGTTTTCCTTGCTACTTGGGTTATAGCAACACGTGTATTGGAATATTATTCATCGGATGCTTTTTTAACAAAATATTCATCGGATGTTTTTCTCGACAGGGACATAAGGCATGTATGCCTTAAATTAAAAATTTAAAGTTAAAATTTATAAAAATACTTTTTAACATAATT
The DNA here is from genome assembly GCA_030545055.2 of Neoaliturus tenellus. Classification (NCBI taxonomy): domain Eukaryota; kingdom Metazoa; phylum Arthropoda; class Insecta; order Hemiptera; family Cicadellidae; genus Neoaliturus; species Neoaliturus tenellus. Next base: position 10,787,950 of record CM061532.1, on the reverse strand, counting down.
TTTGACAACAGTGAATTAAAATGTCACGCTTTGAGAGAATGACTCATACGCTGGTTGAAGATGGGGGTGAATTCTCTGATTAATATTTATTGGGCTTTTTACGGAGGATAAAGACTAGTTTATTTTTTATGTAGGCTAGAGAAAATTGCGAATAATGAATGTTGTTGGCATGTGTAGTTTCTCACTGATTCAAAACAATTCCGTAAAATTAAACTGTGTATTAATAGACTAACGGCCAGTTACTTAGCCTTGAATATGTGTTAAAAGATTTCAAGCTAATACTTTGAAGATAAGATAAAGGTAAGTTTTTTTGTGGGGGAGAGGCCCAAACTATTGTGCTAATGTGTGAGTAATGCATTTAAGCCCCCTACCATAAAAAATATAATACACATACTCACGAATTTTCAGAAAAAAATCTGGACACCCATTGCAATATAGAAGAGAAGTTTTATAAAACGAAAATTGTTATATATTAAAAATTATGTTCTATCACCAGGCAACCAAATTAAAAGATTTATTATAAAATACAATTGAAGTCTCAATAAAAAAATTTCAGTTTTCTATTTTCAAAAGTTTTTAAGTAAGGGATGAAGCCACTGGCATTTAATTTCGTGTGGATACCTACATTTTTGTGTAAATTTTATTATTGTTATTACAGATAACATAGAATATCTTGGCCTCTGGCATACTTCACTTCTGGATTCAAATTGATAAACATATATGGTACTAAAATCTGCCTGTAATTTCGTCACTCCACTCCAATTGTTTGAGCTGTAAACAAATGTCATAGGTCAAGATATTCCGTGTTATCTGTATTTTATTTTGCATTTTTCAATTATATTTTACATGATTTTTAATTATTGTACTTTGTTTTGGCTATTTTACAGTTTTAGCTTTGGCTTTTACCCATTTATATTGGTTTGTTATCAATCACTTTGAAATATAAAAATAAATGTTTTGAGTTTAAATGAAAAGAAATCTAAAATACACATAATTTTTAAAAAAATTGTGATTATTTTAACTTTTTTTCCAAGTTAAAGTGCTTATTAAAATAAAATACTTTTTTAAGGTAGGTGTTTACTAAGTAAACAAATATATTTTGAAAAATAAACTCTTTTTAACTGAAAAATTAATTTATAATTATTTTTCCAATAATAAAAGTTGTATTTCTTTGTTTGAAATTAGCGTTTGAAAGAAAACCCGATATCTTAACTGAATAACTCCGCTCATTAGCTAAAGTATAAGAATAAGTTCCAGGTGAACTCCCCATTGAAGAAGCTTTTAAGAAAAAGCAAAAGGCGTGAAAGATAATAATTTCTCGGTAAGTAGATTAATAAACAATTTGAAAGGTTTTTAATTAAGACGTTTTTGTTTGTTCTCCAAGAAGTGTAAACCATTGTTTTATTAGTTATTGGCCTAATATTTACTAACGATCAGTCCAGTAGTCTCCATGGTTTAGTCTCTCCTCTGATCTGATAAACACAATATATAGTATTTTACGTGTGAAAATGATGGATTTTGAAGAATTATTTTATTTTACGTATTAAAATATAAAATGTTATGTAAAAAGAAAAATGAATCGTAAATAACAATACGTAAGAAGTATTTAGTAACACATGCTGTTATCAACATTTAAACTATATACACCCAGAGAAACCTGTAAACCTCTCTTCAGACACTTTGGCATTATGACTGTGCAGGCAATTTTCCTGCAACAGAATCTTTTATATGTGAAAGAACACATTTTCAACAAAATTTATGACAGGAGAGAGGTCCATAATTACGAAACGAGGAATTGTCAAAACCTCATCAACTATAAGCCTAGATTGCAAACATTTTACATGTTATATAGTTTTAATAGTAAGTGCCCCTGAAGTGTTTTAATAGTAAATAGTAAATTATACGGGTTTTTGACGGAAAATGTACTTTATGATGTGGAAGACTTTTTTTTTTTAAATTATTTTAGAGGTAACATCCGTTGAGTTTTTATGTTATGTTATTTGTGCATATTTAAAAGTAAGTTTAGATTAAATTGACAAAGTCTATTGCTCTGTAAAGATGCTTAAAGACCAATAAAGATCTATTGAATCTATTGAATCATTTGAAATGCCATAGTCTTGTAGTTAAATAAGATCATAATGAATAATGGAATTTATCAAACAGAAGATATACTATACATTATTCCAATAGAATGTAAAAGCCCTTTAGGTTATACCACTGAAAAGTGCATAAGTCAGACCTTGGCTACTGTACCGTGAAGGTTATGAACATCCAATTTTGCAGCTCACTAAACATTTAGGTGTTCGATTTTACTCAACAGATCACTGGATATAAGTAATAAATCATTGATGATACAACATACATTTACGTGATAATGTTAATGCAGTAGGCCTACTGGAAAAATCATTTTACCTATTACTGTTGCTGCATCAATAATGAGATTAAAAGTACATAAAGAGGTACAATGTAAAACAAAATTTAAACCCGCAGCTTAATGAAGTCTTTAAGTTACAGGTTTCACATTAAAATGCAGGTTCTAGAGAAATGAGAGCTCACTACATGACGCAAGTAGTGTTTTAATAAAAACTAGTATACTTTTTGCTCGAAATCGAGCAGTATATTTTGATTAAGTAGAGTATGCAACAATTGTATTCAGCATTTAAACCAGTATATATTTAGATATTTAGAAAACTCACTTCGCTTGGATTCTAACTTAAATCTTACTCTTGGCTTTATGACCTTCATAATGCAATAGTTGCACAAACTACTATTAAATTTTATAAATTGGTTTATCATAACAAGATCATAGTAAACTAAATTTTTTACATATAAATGAATGCACAAAAAGAAGTTTGATGCTACTGTATGTTAAAATAAAAACATTTTAAAGCCATTTATGTTTTTTATAGAAGAGATTGGTTTCCTTCAATTCATGATTTTAATTTTAGAGCGTTGAAGAAATAAAACATTTAAAACAATATCGACAGTAACTTAGAGCAATATAACTATGCATGATAAAATATTATATCATTATTAATTTTTGACTCTGTGGATTGCTCGATGTATATTACCAATATTAAAAATCTATCCTTAGCAATCCTTTATTTTGCATGAACAAATATTAAAGAATTGCCAAGGCAAGGTTTTAAATTATTACTGAAATATTACAGTTTCAGTCAATCATATTGTAAATAAGACTTAATACTTTCTAAAGCTCTTAAATTCTTCTTTGAGTGATTTATAAGTTCTCTTTTGGGTAAGAACTACTGAAACGAGAAAACACACTTTATTAAAAGTCTCTATTGTCTAAATTTAATTGAATACTGTATAAATCAACCTCTTATTTCTTAACATAATAGTTATTAACAATTATGAATAGGACATAAAAACTTCTTAATTATTCAATTGTAACACATGAATAAACATGTTCAATAATTAAATAAAACAATATCTCCCAATCAATAGATTAAATGGCCAGAACGACATGAACTGTCATTAAAATATTTTATAGTTCTAGGAACTGTATATAAAGCCCCGAGTTTTCCAAATCTGACAGAAGCATTCTTGGCACGATGATTGGCTTCCAGCTGTGTCTGCCCTTGCTGATGGTGATTCTGTTGAGTCTGGTGGAGGTTCGAGCCATGGTAAGTTTCTACGGTATCCGACAGTGCAATTTAATAGAGTAGTCTGAATTGAGAAAAAAACTTATTCTGTTATTTTGAATAAACACGCAGTGTTGCTAGCAAATGCTCCATAAAATTATTAAATTAAACCAACTGAATAAATTAACAGAATTTATTTACCATCTAATGAGGGTGTTAAATGCCTAGTTATATCATATTACTTTTCAAAGAAAAAATTACTTAAAAGAGTTTATGTTTTACTTCACTAACTGATAATTGAAGTAAATAACCTACTCGTATATTTTCCTATTTTTATAAGAACTTTATTGTTCATCTATTATATATTTACTTGACTCACAAGAATAAACATGAAAACTCTACTGATTTATATCAGGTTAGTCTGTAGTTTCAAAATATTATATAGGTTTTACGCTTAAAAAGTAATCAGATTTTTATCTTTTATCATGGTTTCTTAATCTGACTTTGAACTTAGAATGTAACCTTTGAAACGAGATTGAAAATAATGCCAAAAACTGTCATCAGAACTTCTCTGTGATCTGATATGATATTCAAAATGTGGCCAGCAAATGTATTTAAAAACATTTCTCCGCATTTTATCATATGTAAAGGTATAATATTATTCATATATGGAAACTGATCTCAAAAACCGCCAGACCGATTTTATCTTATAGTTCCAAATAATTTATTTCTGAGATTACTACAAAATACAAAATCAAGATTCTCTTCGTCACGGTTGCCACTTATTTTGACAACACAAGAAGTTTCTTTTATTTTTCCAAGCTTGTTCAAACCAATCACTATTAGACTTAAATCTTTAAATATTTAATAGAGATCCATTTTGAGATATCCATGTATCTCTGCATGTTAAAGATTAACAATTGTATTGTTTAACACATTTGAAAGTTCAAACATGTTTATCGATTATTGACCTGTTATTCCAGCCTACATACGGCCTATATGGAGGTGGCCAGTATCCGTACAATGCACACAACTATCCTCAGAACTATCCGTATCCGCAGTTCGTAGAGGACTGGGGAGCCGGTACCTGGGGAAAGTAATCGGAACGCTCCAGAACGCTTCAAAGTGCTGGAAAACTTCAAACATTTCCATCCAGAACTATTGTAAACATCAATGTTGTAATCACAAGAAAATAAGTTTTTGACTTAATTTTGGTTTATATTATTTATTTAAACCCTGCCAAAAGACAATTTCTAGGAATAATTAATGCAAATTTATAATAAAATAGTAAAAAAATAATAATTTTTTAATAATTCAACCTCAAGGTGAGACATACTTTCTTACTTACACGTTTTTCTCTATTAAATTTTCAAAATATTTAAGGGGTAATTGATAGTGTGATAGAAAGAATAACGACAAAAACCACTAGAGTTGAACTCAGGAAGAAACTTTAATTTCATTAAACGATTAATACGTTTGTAAACATATTCCAAAACTATGCAAAACGATACAAACCTGTTATTATATAAGTAAGAACACTATATGTTTTAAAAGACTTATATTTATTGGTAATTGGTTTTAATTTGTTTATGTAAACAGTATAAAAAACAAAAGAAAAAAAACAAAGCTTAAAGCAAGACTTAAGAATACTTAAAGTAGTTTTGATTTGTCAGCAAGACCCCAGAGCCACTGATACAAATCCATATTTGATATTACCTTTGACAATAAGACTGTCCCGGAACCCTCTGGAACCCTTTTGAATATTATTGTTCCTTGCATGAAGACAAGGAAAAATCACACAATTAGGGGCCTAAAATAATTCGTTAAGCCGAAACCGCCATTTCTTTTTTTACACATAGTTTTTTTTCGTACCGGATAGAAGTATTAAGTTCATATTTGGCATGAATTTTTATCACTGAAAATGTACAGTATAACACTGTACATTTTCAGGAAAAACTTAATTATTTCCATTATATATATTTCAAATGACGGTCATTTTTACTTTTGAAACTCAAATATCTAAAAATAGGTAATTTTTATAAAAATTTTACAAAACACAAAAAAGTTGCCAAAGTATCTGGATCTTTTTTATAAGAGGGCCTCCACTACAAAATTCTTCTTAAACCGTAATAAGTTAGTACGAAATACGTTTTGGTGGATTAGAGGGCTATGAATTTATTTATCTATGGCAATACATTTAAATTTGTTGCTAAAACGGTAATACCATATTTGTGTTAAGTAAAAATTAAGCAAAAAAACATGTTACTAAATTTTCTTAAATGTATTATGTTGGGTGTTATCTGCGATATTTCCTACAAAATGAGCAGCCATAAAAACCAAAGAAGTGCAATTTCAAACAAATATATTTATATAAACTCCTAACAAAATCACAAGGGTGTAGTATCTTCATTTCGTGTTGTTTTTCAAAGATGTACGTATATTCTTTGACGTTGCCAATCAAAAAACTAAGGTAACAAAACCATTTAAGACCACTTTGTCTAACCTCAATATAATCTGACCTATACGGCTAAAAAATGTATTAAAGTCAGAATATTATATATTTCAATAAATATTTGAAGCTATGTATTTTTTAAATTTAATTTAACGTTCTCTTTCAACATAAATGCAGCTTCCTCGACTGAGTGTGAGACTCTAGATGTAGCTGTGATAAGCAATGCAGGGCAGTCATGATAAAGAGTAGTCATAGATCATTGCTTATCTCACCTCTCACATCTATAACTCCATCTCTCTGCGTCAAATCCCTCAGGCCCTCTAATGTCTCTCTGCCAAACGTTAGTTTAATCTTTGGTTTCCTACTTATTAAAGTCAAATCCCAACGCTTAGACCGTTAACACATTTAATCAATTCAAGAACGTAGGTTTAACTGTCTGTTTTCGTGTGAAAAACGTGAAACAATTGGTTTTTTCATATATCATTTATTGTGAAATAATTATAACACCATAAAAATGTATGTTTGGTTGGTAAATGTTTTAAATTAATATGTGAACATTAGATTAACTAAAAGTATACTTAAATGATTTATGAAATATATTGTTTAAGAATTTAGATGTCATGCAACTTGGTTAGGGTCTATTTATTGCTTTTTAATAGTTATGTGCTTACATTAACAGGTTTTTAATAGTACCAGAGTGTCATGGACTCTTTGACACTAGTCACTTCATTACTTCATACCTGTATGTTGTGTCTTCATTTAAATTTACATTCCTGGAAAGAGAAGAAAATTCATTAACATTTACCTTAGAAATTCAAGGAAATTCTTCTAAAATTATCTAATGTACAATAATTTATTTAGATAAAAAACCTCATCAGTTATAATTTTTTATCAACTAATTACAAATAATTATTTAATTTTTACGGGCACAAAATAACCGGTAGGTATCTATTTGGGTTTGTGTATGTTCCCATGTTAATTAAAAAGTAATGTAATGAAAAAACCATCATGTTCCGTTTATCCGTTTGCCTGCACTATAAATAATTCTTTATCTGGGCAGTCCAGCAACGCTCTATCGCCCACCCTCCACATCACAAATCCACAGAATCCCGTGGGATTTGTGGAATAATCTCCCCGCAGGATTTGTCAAACTAAAACATGAACTGAATGAACTGAATCCAACACAAACTGAAGTTATGTATATATGTAGGATATATATACATAACTTAATACGTTCTTATAGTTTATATTTTTTATTTTATCTGTACTTTTAGTGGTAGAGTATATATTGTTAAAGTACCTAACCAGTAGAAAAATATTGTTAAAATAAAAACATTCACCACCATTAACAATAAGTCTTGTTTATTGATATTCAAGTCAAAAGTCAAAGCTCTTTATTTGCCGTAAAATTTATACAATCATGGGCAAGTGTCATATATAAAAATAACAAAATTTAAAAACATATTTTTGAAGGCTAACAGGCTAAAAGAAACAAAACAGTCTTTCCATCCCTTCAATTATTGTACATAATCGTAAATAGAATAATATTCCTTCGAAGCCTACATACTTTCCTTGATACGAAATAAAATCTAAATATTTATATTTAAACTAGAATATGAGTACTTACTTAGTTTAAATTCTTAATCTCTTTGTGTTTTCACTCAAATTTTCAAATCCAAATTATATCTCAACCAAATCATGCAACAGTTGATTTACAGTTAACATATAAAGTTACAGTAAACACACAAAAAAAATCATAAAAATTAATAAAAATATTAAAGTTTAAAAACTATGAATATTTTAATACGTTAAGAGGATAAACATTTAATTAAAGAAGAGTTCTTGAAAAAATATAAATACTAATTTTAAACACAAAGGTTGCTATGAACAATTTTCGCAATTAATGTAGCTTTTCAAGTAATCGTGATCTATTATTCTTCAGGGGATGTTTTTGTTTGGCAGATCTGTAATAATGAATCGTAATGACGATTGTTTTACCCGGAAGAATTTTGTATTTAAATCAGTTACGTCACTCACAATGTTGATTTGGCATCTGGAATATTTGATTAATGTCATTAATACTTTCTAAAACTATTTTTGTTAATAACATTGTACTTTTTTCATTTTAAAGTAATATTGGATTTTTTTATTCCCTAAAAGGAGGAAAGACTTTATGCTAAAAATCTTGTAAATTTATAACAAAAATAAAGGGGTCAATTATAAAATTAATTTGAATGAATTTTTCATAGCTTAAGAAAAAACTCCCCATTAAAATCCATGAGTTTTATGTATATCGTTTTAAATAGGATCTTTTTTATATTTAATATAAATTTTATATTAATTTATTAATTATATTAATTTCAATGGCTTTTAAATAAATAATGCTCCTGAATATTTAAGTGTATGTACGTTACTTCCGTTTTTTCCTTTCATATTTAAAAATAAAGTTATTTTCATTATTAGCATTTTTATTTTAGATACCAAAATGCATCAAGTAATTTTTTTAATGTGTAATTTTCACCTAATATTTTACCTGGGAGACACCAACTAATGATCTTATTTATTGTCAGAGAAAACCAAACGTGTAGCCCTCAGGGCCAGTCCTGCTTATTTTGGACAGGATTGTTTATATTCAGATTTATTGGACGCAAATGTTTATCTGTCCTTCCATTGAGTGGAAATTTTCTGAACGTAAATAACTATATCAAGATCAGAAAATGTATAATATATTCAAACGGGTTGTATGTGTATGCATTTTCACACTCAGTTTTATAGAAAAGTAAAAAAAAGAAATAGATAGATAGTAAAATTACTTTTTGCAAGAATACTTAATGTTTGGGTCTAAGTATTAAACGGCATTTTAAACTACGAATATTTATTATTTATTAACATTTATTATTCGAGAGAAACACTCAAGTGTTTTGAGTTAAAACATAAATAATATATATAGTTTACAACTTTTAGACACAAAGCCAAATTTGGCTTACGTCTTATTTTTAAATTGCTAAAATAAAAGTCTTTTAATTTATGAACTAAAAATATGAAATCTTGTAACTAAATATATTAAAACACATATTAATGTATATATTACATATTAATATGTTAAAAGTGAGCTTCCATATTTTAAAATTGTATATGTCATCATTATTAAATTGCATATTTGAATATTATCTGAAGAACCAAATAATTTCATCACAATGTACCAGACATTTTGCACTAAATATTAATGCATCTATTTAAATTCAGGTTTATCTTCAATTTCGCTAGGATTACTTAAAAAACCCCCCGTCGCAGCAGACCTGCGTACTCAGCGAATTTCCAAATTAGTAATATTAATTTTGACAAGATAAACCTGTAAACCAAATATGATCACACGCTCATAAAAATAGGAAATAAATGTCTAGTCTCCTTATGATAAATATAGGGAATGAGTATGCAGGTATGCTGCCATGGGGAACACCAAAAGTAGGTTTTTAGCATAAAAATTTTTTATTTCGACCATATGAAGCCATATACTAAGTTTCATCAATATCTGTCCATAAATAAAGAAGTTTGCCTATTCTCCATATGATTAACATGGGAAAAGAGTATGCAGGTTTGCTGCCATGATAAGCACAAAAACCAAGATTTTTTACCATAAATGGATGAATCTCAACCAAATGAAGCTGATTACCAAGTTTCATCCAAAAATATTGGTTAATAAGTGAAATATTAACACATCCTTATTCTCCATAAGATTAACATTGGAGCCCCAAAATACAATGTACTGTCTTTAGACATTTTAATATCTCGGTAACCAATGGAGATAGAGCAAAACTTCAAAATACTAAATTGTGTGTTTTTTTTAACTAAATCCAATGGTTAAAATAAAAATTTAAAAATTTTAATAATTACATATGAAAAATGCAAAAAAACCCATTTTTGGGGTACAAAACCCCCCAAAACTACCCCTTCCGATGGGTCGATATGTCTGGTTTACGAACTCATCCGAATAAACGTAGGATTACACATCTCTACCAAATTTGGTGTCGATCGGACCATTTTTACGAGAGTTATCGTGTCTAGGGACACACATATATATACATATATACATACATATATATATATATATATATATATATATATATATATATATATAAGTACGGGACCCAAGATAGATCCACTCCTCGAGGTGGTGGGGACATGATATCGTGCGTATAGTGGTACTCCGGTGACACCTTTTGAAAAGCGAACTCCGGAGTACGCTTATGTGAGAGTCTTTACGTATAAAACTTTACGTGCTTGCAGCCCTTGCCGCTCTCTGTTGCAAGACGCGCACGAAAAGGAGGGGAGGTAGCCCCTGGCGGCAGGCGCCGAAATCAACCAACCCTTGCTATCCAGCCGTCCGCCTGTCCCAGGCGTCCGCCATGTTGGAGTTCGTTGTTGTGACGCATTACACGAAGGGACGGACTTCACGCATATATCCTAAAACTGGTTTCTCACTGAGACTGAGGGCCCAGGCACACGTGACATTCCTGGCAATCGCCGGGGCCCGGTTTTGTAACAATAGGTGGTCCTCGCTGTTATTTCTGTTGTTGAAAGGTGCAGTCCCTCGGTGAATTTGGCAACCTATTACTCATTACTTAATACTATTTCTTGTAACCCATCTTAAAAAGGTCTTATTTGGAAAAATTTTATTCCTATTGTATTGAACAATCCAATACATGGTGAAGCTACAATAAAAAAAAAAAAAAAAAAAAAAAAAAAAAACAAAGAATAACACATATATGAATACTATCAGAAACAAAAATAAGAGGATTATCCCGTTAATAAGAAAATTGTCAATTTTAAATAATCATTAATTTATTAAAATGTCTTTTAGCACTAAGCATATTAAAATATATTTAAAAAACCCCCCGACCATAGACGAAGAAACTCATAACACAGACGGCCGTCACTATTTTCAAAGAATAAGAACAATGATAATACAGTATGGCCGTTACCATGTAACCTGCGTATAATCTGCATGTGACAGTATAAGTTTTAAACGGTACACTGATTAGAATGTATTGTTTGGATACAAAAAAATAAATAAATGAAAAAATAAAAATACTGGCCTAAATCTTAAGAGCTGTAGACCAATTCATGCGATGTTTTGGGTTGTTTTGAAAAAAGTACGCTTCATCCAATGTTCAGGTCGAACAAAAAGCGTCACTAGTACCCCCCAAACGGAGCTGTCAAAATAGACCACTTCGTCTGACGGCCGGCGGTCGGTGGCTAATCGCCGCGGTAAGCCGTCGCTGTCGAATATCCCCCCCCATTCTTAGCGGGATGGGTCGTAATGTGATTATCATATAACTGTTTACATTATAAACTTTATTAAATTAATTTGAATTGCGTTGATGTACTCGTATCCTCATACAGTATAATTTAAAATGTCCTTGTCTTGTCCTGGCTGAGTGAGATGGCTGGTTGACGCATGGAAATGATTTGTTGTTTTGAAAGTCAGGAGTGGTAGTCTTGAACCCCCATCCCAAACCCTTTCTTAAGTTTGGCATTCTCAGGGAATTCTTAGATTTCTTCATTTCTAGGAACGCAGATGATCAATATGTTCAAATATCCCTATAGTTTAAAAATAATACCATCTTATTCATACGGTGTTTAAAATAAAAAAAGTGTTATAAAACATTACGAGTCCCTCTTCACCTTTGAGTTAATAGCGTAGTTGGCGATGTTAATCATACGGCTTTTGGGCAAAACACGGTATTCCATTCAATTGTTTTCGGATGCCGTTTTTCAACCGATTTTCTTCAAACTTTGTAATTTTTTAGATGAATGGTTATAGTAGGTCCCTCATGCCTTAAATTTCTGAAAATATGAAAATATTTCTCTTAGTGACTTCTCAAAGTAACTCAATTGTCCTTACTTGTAAGGTTGTTTCTAATAATATACTCTTTATTTTTACTGAAATATCAGGAATGATAGTCTGCGATTACTGTAGAGCGTGAACCATAATCTAGAAAAAAATATTTATTTTACCAATACCTTAAATATCTCAAAACACTGTCCGAAACAGGGGAATGCGGAGGCATGTTTCCAGTGTTTTTACAAGGGTGAAGATGACTCATAAATTTAAAAATCAATTGAGTGGTGGAAATTGTATTAGAATAGGGGGCCCGTGCGCAAATTGCGCATTTTTTAATTCTGTATGAGAGAAACTCACCTACAGTTCGTGAATGTTGATTATGAAGTGACAGAGATATATTTTAGTTTACTATCTGGCTTTAAAATTCATCTGAAGGTAATCAGCTGTTAAATTACTAAATCACATTAAAGGTCTTGTAATGAAAGTTGGTCAAAATTTTAAAGCGCTCTCTAGAAATAAATCAACAGCCAGGGGACGAAGCCCGAAACGAAATTAAGTTTTTAATCATCATTCACCCACGTGTTACATCATAAGCTTTAAAGTGACACCTCAGTCTTAAAAATCGGTTAAGTAGGTAGAGAGAAAAAGGGGTGTTACATACGAAACCCTTATATAAATAAGTATATTAGTTACTGGATAGCACCAATAGTAATTAAAATTAATTTAGTCTAATACAGTTCCCAATGTAAACATATATTCAATAAGCCTAGAGCAAAACATCCCTTTCAGTTAGGGTGGAATATTCTACCAGAGCGGTAAGTCACCGACCATCGGCCGTCGGTCGGATGAAGTGGTTTATTTCGGCAGCTCCGTTTGGAGGGTACTAATTACCCTTTTTGCTCAACCTGACCATCAGATTAAGTGTACTATTTTTAAAACACCTCAAAAATCGGATGAAGTGGTGTATAAGCAACCCTTAGACGAATAAAATTAGGGATTTCACCGGATAAAACACCGGATTAAAACCGGATTGCTTTAAAAGTTCAATTATTTTATTGGTATTTAAAATTACTATTGTACATGTTGCTCGAAATCGAGCAATTTAGTTACTATACAGATAAAACATTTCATTTTCTATAACGGAGCAATTTTCATTTTCCATAGCAACTCTTGGTAAACATTTTTGTAGGCCTACATCTACTTTGTCATCGTTACCGATGGCATAATTATATACCGATGGTATAATTCAAGGATAATTAGTTACAAGTAAAACGGGTTCATTATTTTAATTAAAAAAAGTCTTATTAGTATTATAGTTGGTTTCTTTACGCATTATTAGCTAGTTCACATATGTTACATCTATTATCCGTTATTCAAAACCAAACAGGAGCTGATGAATCGGAATGTAACGAAACCCTTGCACTCTTAGGTATTCGCCTTCACAAAAGACTTCTAGAATTAGGTGGTTAAAAAGAGTAAAACTATTAATCCATAATTCAAAACCAAGGAGGGACCTGGGTAAAACGACGACGGGTCGTCGGAGCAAATTTTACCTGCGGCCTCACCATACCTGCTTTGCGGGGGTGTGACATGGTATCGTCGCCGCGGCTTGAGGTGATTGAATATGAAATTATAATTATTTGTGAGACAGATGTCCCGCAAACATATTACTTTATAATATAATTACTGAGGTACGTTAGAATGTTTAGAAAATGTTTCAATATGAAATTATAGAAATTATAGTTATTTGTGAGACAGATTCCCCGCAAATATATTATGTTATAATATCAAATTTCAAATTAAGGTGTCCTGATTATTTACATATTAACATTATATGGTCCCAGAAAAATAACTAAAATAACGACTATCCATAACGACAAAACGAAAATCACTCATTAAATAAATTAAAACACCTTCGAATGAAAAATGAAACATATACTTAACTTAAATACAACATAAAAATAAACACAGCATAAAAAATGAAGCTTCGACAATGAAGCGGCTGAAATTCACCCTGTCATCCAGCTCCCTGGTGTTGACGGCGGGCTGTTGATGGGGCTCCACGGGAGGGGAGAAATATTGGTTGACCGCATTAAGGGAGACATATTCCTTTCCCGGCTCTCCAGGTTCCTTCCTGGGGTTGGTGGGTATGGAACGGCAAATTCAAAAGGTTGTAGTCCCAAGTCGGAAAACAACTCCTCAAGCGGTGGGGTGTCCAGCTCTTAAGACATCTCCATCTAAGTCGGGTACAGGCGGTACTGAGGGGTTGCTTGCCTCCTGGGTCGTTGGTGGGTCTAGTGGTTTGATCCCCAGACAGACCGATGGGGATATCGACGGCTCCGCACATGGTTCATCGTCTATGGCCATCTTGTCAGTGATCCACACTGTTATCTCCGACACTTTGCAACCGCGTCGGGAACAGCTAGATACCACGTCTCCATCCTGCAATGGTGTGCCGGGAACTAAAAGAGGGGGCGTTAGTTGTATAACCGGATTGGTGTTAAGCTCCACACTACACCGTAGTGATCGCCTCGGTGTTCGGGAGGGGCTCAGCATCATCAGTACAGCCGAAGGGCTCCACTGGAGGGCCGTCTCGCGGTTTGGGTTACGAGATGGAGTGGCGGGGCTTGGTGGCGGTGCCGACAATGCGACCGCTAGCGACTTTATTAGGCGGAAACGATTTTTCCTCCTTATCGGCTTTTTTTCTTGATGAGGTATTTTAATGAAGAATGCCCGTGAGCACCATATTTAATTGAACACTGAATGAAACAGACAAACAAATCGAATAAGTAACTTTATATAAAGATAACACGGGATAGTATTTACAATTTCGTTCACTAGCGGTACTAGCAGATTAGTACACCTTATTCAACAACACTATTTAGGTCCTTTATATGCCAAGTGCCAATTTATTTATTGTCTCTGGGATCCTTGAGCCCATACACCCGCGGTGACAGTTTGCGTTTGATGAGAAAAGGGCCTGAGTGAGTGCTTAGGCGTGAGTGAGGCGACAAAATGTTTGGCGGCAGACGATAACACATAGTTTTTCTTTCAAACTTTGTGGCCTACTTTAAATTCCATTGGTCGCCTACGCAAATCGTAATAGTGCTTCTGCAAATTACCTGCTCAGTTAATATTTTCCTTTGCGGCATTCCGGACCTTAGTTAACGTTGAAGTTAATCGCTTTACGTACTCGGGGAAGGTGATTAGATTAGGGCTATCCTTATCGCAAGGCTCCCACCTTAGAGACTTCGGTTACGTGATCTCGTGGCCAAAATTTAAGAATGCCGGCGAAAATCCCGTAGTAGAGTTCCGGGCCGTATTCGAAGCAAATATATTTCTGAAATATATCGATCCCATTTCTTATGATCTTCTTCACAAAATTGCCGAATAACTGTCTTAATTGTTCGATTTTTTTGTTGAACAGGATTTTCTTGGGGCGGATGTCTTCCCGATTGCGGTCAGTACTGATTCCGGTCAGTCCCGATTGCGGTCAAGTCTAGTTTTATGGGGGCTGGTCGAGGTTCAGGTGGTGGAAGGGTGTCCAGATTGCGGTCAAATTTTGAGAGACCCCTTCGTCGCGTTCTTAGAATACCTTACCACTTATATAACAGAATGATTTGACCGTAATCACAAATGGAGTCTAGTTATATTTAGAGCGGCAAGGATTCTGAAATGTGGTATATGTTGCTGACTCATATTTTCATGTGGTAGTTATGTAGTAATAATACATTGCCATTGTCAGTAAAAAAGGTTTTCAAATTTTACCATTTCTCAGAATGATTTAATTAAAAGTTAGAATTTTAATTAGTTTTATAAATTATAACTGTTTTAAGATAACTTATTTTGTTAAAAACTAGATGACTGTATACAAACTGCAAAATATAAAATTGATTAAGTTTATTGGACTTTATTGGATTTGTTCGATTTTAGAAATGTTTACATTAACTTGAAAAATGCCGTACCATTTTGATACTCACAACGCTATAGGTACAATACAAAAAGTGATTTTCTTATTTACCTTAGACTATTGTCCCAATTTAAGCGGTATAAAATTGTCATGTAAGTTAAATTATTTAAAAATTTAAGTAAAAACATGTAAACTTAACTTTTCAATAACTTAAAACTGATTACAGTACAAATTTTCTCAAATAAAAGTCAGATTTGAGACAGGACTGGGGAAAATTGCTGTAATGTAATAGACAATGGCTGTTTCATTACCGGGTAAAACGATGTAAAAATTAGTACCCAAAACGTCACTAGCCTGATCAGCTGGTACATGTTATTCTTATGGACATCAGATTGATTACGTCACCGGCCTGACTCAAAAGCGGCATTTTCCAACATCAAAGGAATGAAACAGCCCTTCTTTTGTTCATATGTTCTCCGCAGTCCTAGATTTGATATATAAAATTTATTTTCTGTGTTTTTGCCTATGAATTCATAGCTGCATTTCAGTAGGTCTAATTGTCCATTAAAACCGATTCACCAGGCAATTGATTCACAATAAGTTTGACTCCTTTAGTTGACTCATTCCTTTCGGCATATAGTTTAATTTTGTATTACCAATCTAAGCAAATCAGAGGCACGCTATTTTAGTATTGAGTGTTATCTCCAGTATTAGAATATAACCTCCTTGGGTGGATAGGTTTCTATGATGAGTTTACGCTTTACAGCTGTTCACTTTCATATTAATCAATTTCCTTAACCATGTTAATCAAAGGGAAAATGGTGAACTTTTGAGGGGACTTATGGCCCTTCCCCTTAAATGAATATTTACCAATTTACTTTAGAAACAACTTCAGGAAAAGCTCTATCGAATGACACAAAAATCATAAAAATCTGTTTAAAAATGTGGGAGGAGTTCCTTGTTCAAAAAGCCATGTCGCGTATTAATAGATTTATAGATGTTCAAACGTATACTATACATGTACAGATTGATTTGTCAATTAGTATATGTACATTGATTTGCTGTATGTGCAAAAATTCTGTTTTAAAGAAAAATTCATAAATTTTATTGATTACCCAAACAATGTGTTAACGGTGCTTTCAAATGCACATTTCGAATGGATTAAATAATAAAAAAAGCTTCAAAATATGCATCTTGCAGTTGCGCATTTACCATAGCCCTCTTGTTTTGCTGCACATGGTTCCTGGTTAACTTCCCCTGCAGGTGACATACCTGCTGTATGGGTCCGTCGTTGTGCATAGCCTACCTGGCTGGCTCGTTGTGCTACTCATTATACATGGGGTTCAAAAATGTGACCGCAATCTGGACAAATGCCATTCTATTAGCCCACGACATTTTTGGCTTGACCGCAATCTGGACAGTTTTACCCCTGACCGCAATCAGGACACAACCTTGGGGCGAAAATGCCGGCGTGAATTTAATTTCAAAGCCGTAATCTTTCGATAAATCTTTAAAGACTTTACTACTGTACTGGCTGCCGTTATTACAAAGAACCGCGTGACGAAAAATAACTAGATTTTTTTACGCTTCGCCGACAGTATTAGCGGTTGCCCGTCTAAGAGTAGCAAACTCTAACCATTTCGTAAAACGATCCTGGAAAAATAACAGATAACAGTTTCCTTTTGAAGAACGTGGTTGAGACCCGATGAGATCAGTTGCAACCTCCTACCACGCACCTGCAGTTGGTCTGATGCCCATTGTACCCGTGGTTTGCCGCTGCTCCACCTTGTGTCGTTGGCAGACGTCACACTTATGCACGAACTCGCTCACGTCCCGCTGCATCACGGGCCAGTAGTATTGATCTGTAACACGCGCTAATGTTTCTCGCGGCAGTGACCGGCAGTTGGGGTCGAATGACATTTTACGAGAACGCGATCTCCTTCGGGGTCGCGAACGCATAAATTCCATACACTGTAGGAACTTTTGTTTTGGTCCTTTTGGTTTTTGTAAACCTTCGTTCGCTGCCTTCGGTACAGAACAGGGAACTCACTCCACTAAAGGAGGAGCAGGTTATTTACAAGTTGCGGAATTCCCAAGGCCGCCGCACAACAGATATGAACAGTGACACGTCAATAATAACGAGAACACATACTTCTAACCACTTGGCCGCTGAACCGTATAGCATAACATGAGCATAATTGGGGACATATAACTTTAATTTAATTCAAATTTGTAAAATTATAAATTTGAACTATATTAGTCGTTAACACAGTAAGTAAATAGACAAATGAATGCTGATGCTTGGTGGTAAATGTGTGCGTGCATTATTAATTACTACCTTTAATGTAAGACATAAGTTATGATAGGTTGAATAAAAGATCCAAACGGGCTTTATAAAGAAAAGCCACATAATTTAATACATAAATGACCACAATGTCTTGCAAAATCAGAGGTAGTATTTAGGTAAAACTGTTAAACCTGAAAACTGCTATCACAGAGTAAGGAACCTTTAAAGGCTTCTTACTCTGTGCTGCTATCCACAACACAATAATCATTGCATATTTCAAAATAGTAGCCCTGTCCTCCACAAAACTGTTTAGACAAGGTAAACCACCCGTCCTTCTGGGAAATGAAGAAAGCGTCGGTAACCCTTGGATTGTCTTTTCAGAGCCACCCGACGCGACGGGGAACCCCGTCTCTCCTCAGTACATAACTGCTTTTGTGCCGACACTAAGTGGATTTTCGGAAACCCTAATATTTTTCGGCGGCCTTGTAAATTGTTGAATACCATTTCGCACCATTTAACTACTTGGTTTTTAAACTAATATAGAAAACGTGACACTTGGAATAGATTTTAAACTGCTTTTTACCGATTTTAAATGGATCTTTTTTAACCCTAAGGTTTCCGGCGGCCATGTAATTGTTTACAATTCCGCACTATTTGCTTAATCTGTTACCGTATCAAACTCATGTGAAGTAGCCTACGTGACACTTTCAATAAGCTGTTAAAAGCTTCTTACTGGTATTCCTAATAGTTCTGGTGGTCCTTTTTACTACAATCTAAAATAAAACTGATTTCAATTTATTTAGAAACATTTAAGACAAAGAGGAAAATTAAAATTATAAAATATTGTTATCAAAATGTTTAGTCCGGTAGAAACTTTAGGCACTTAGCATCACTCAATGTTTATTAAATAACAATAAACAAAACCCGAGTTGTTTTCCGTTTTTTCCCTTAAAAATATAATACATTTTAATTGGCTGTTATTTTTTACTCGCTCATACTTTTGAATTCAGACTCATATATTACTAGTCTATATTTAAACGGTGTTATATTTACCTAAAAAGTTTTACCAGCTGCAAAAATCGAATACAAAATTCGCTTTCGGCAATTCATATGTTTGTAATGCTGTTACTATTTTTAAAATCTATGTTTTAGTACGCTTTTCAATACGTTTTATACTGCATTTCAAATTAACTTTCTGTTGTTTTGAAAATTAGAAGTTTAGTATGATTTTCAATACGTTTTTGTTTACTTTAAATTAAATTATTAGATTGATAAATTGGACATTTTGTTGTGGGATACCTTTTTAACCAGTTTTATTGTACAAATTGATTCTGGCTAACCTGAAAATACTTCTCCCATAAACTTATGAACCGTGGCTTGAAAACGTTAACATCGTTTAGCCTTAGTCATATCACTAATATTGCTTCAACGTGAAAAATAAAACATATAGTCCTAACAACTACGATCCACCAGTGTAATATTCTGTAAAGCATTGCATTTATTATTATTATTAATTACATCAGCTAGTATATTATAACAGTTTAGGCTATCAGAAAAATTAAAAATGTAGTTTGCCTACAAACCTAAGCGTATGCATCCACCGGACACTTGCAGGGTACCACAATAGCTTTTGGTTAGCAAAACACAATTTTGTTTTTGTGGTTTTCTTGCCAGGCCTCGGTATGATTGGTCGAAGTGCGAGTATGTTGCTTTTTTACAATAGCAATTAACATGGCAATAGCATTTTTTACAATAACATTGAACATGGCATTTGTATAAATTATTTATATAGACTATTGAAAACAAATCAAGACATTAAAAAAACCGATTGCTTCAATGAAATCAGCATAAAAACCTCGTATAAAATGATTGGTAGCAAAGTCACTTTTAATTTCTAAAATATTTTCGATTATTATGGCTGATCTAAGATGGTGACTGAATTTTTTTCTGATTCGACCCATAATTTTAAATGATTTTTCATTCTAATTTCAGTGCTGCAATCTGTTTTGAATAATCTCAACTCATTTTCATTGAACTTGGCTTTTTAGGAACCGAATTTGTTAGAATTATGATTATGGCTCTTAAATTAAAAAGATTTATAAAATTATGTGTTCATAATCTCATATTTAAAGAAATTTCCTTCCCAATGGCGGGCGTCGGACATTGTCTATACGCTTTTCGCCTGCTAAATAATTGTACTAATGTGACTTTTAAAATCCTATTTTGTCAATTAATAAAATAATATACAGGGTGTCATGTAAGTAAGAACGAAAACTTAGTAATTTGGTTCTTTGGGTCAAAATAAGCAAAAAAGTTATTATTTACACAGATCCTATCTTGCTCCTTGTATACTACCCAGTGTTCGAAAATTCGAAGAAAAAAATAGAAGCATCATACTTAAATGCTTACATCTTAAAGAATTACAAGCACCAAGTCTTTGAATCATGAAGAACAAGGGGGTGAAACTAAATTTTTTAAGTTGCCTGATTTCAGTGGTATTTTTAATTTTTGTTTAAAAGCTACAATATAGGAACAAATTTATTTTCATCATACAGTATGGAAAACAGCCGTTTTTAGTTCTCGAAATCGTACACAAAATCATTTTTTTAGGTTACCTTGAAATAGAGAACAGAAAAAACATAGTGTAAATTTTTCAGTTCGCTAACCTCAACATTTGTTTTGATTTCATTCATTCTTGTATTCATTTGTACTAGAGATCTCCTACTGGTCGAAAGTCGAACAAAAAAAGTTGATCTTGAGCAAATTTGTTTTAAAATGTTGTATAAGTGAAACATCTGTTCTTCCCGATTTGCTAACATTCGTTATTACAACAGCTGTCTTATGATTCAATCAATTATCCTTCACCCATAAGATTATTGAAACTTTGAAAGCCTGTAGGACGTAGCCCTAAGGGCGGATGAAAATTATAATGGGATTCTGCTCATCTACAGGACTATACCTTTCTAACGGTATACTCGGACTCCCCCTACGATGCACACAAGCTGAGAAAAAAGGAGGAAATTAAACATGCTTGCCTATTAATATATAGAAGATGCTAAAAGTGTTGCTCCCGTAATTTTGAGTTATGTTTGTAAACAACCGAAAGGTAAACATTGATAAGGTTTACCCGTTATCAAGTTTTAATTAATTGTATATTTAATTAAAATATAATTAATTACATTAATTAATTAAAATAATTGGATATTTAATGCAATTAATTAAGATACAAGTAAACAAATAGTTTATACATTAGCTAAGCGGTCTTGAATAATTTAAATGTACGAATAATAGAAGCTGTAACAAGTCTAGTAACACTTGAAATTTGTTCCGCTTAGCGACTCGGTTAGGGAAGGTTGACTGGACAATGATGACCACACAGGGTAGGTATGACTCAACGCCGAGCGTCCGAGCTGCCAAAACCGGTCGTGCATGGGCGGGGCGAACTCCCTGCCTGCTAGTCGCTTAAGCGGTAAATAGCCTATTTGGATCGGTAACACGTTGTCCCATTAGCATATTGTCCCAAGTCAAATTTATAAGAAAAACAGTAAAAATTTGTCCCAATTGTTTTTACAGTTGATTAAATATGCTAATGAGGTAGCATTTTGTCCGAAGAAAAATTGACAAGGGTTAAGGAACGCAGCTTAGGTATATAGTAAAAGCAGGGCCAGTCCGATGGTTGTGCCATTCATGCAGGCCGCAGGGGGCACCGGCCTGGGAGGGTTGCAGATTAAAATTACGGTGCTATTTTATACTTACAAAAATTAACGCCTTAACAACCATGTAGCCTATATGTTTTATAGTGTGTGTCAAAACGCCGCTAAAGATCAGGGATACACGGGACGGCAAAATTCCCAGAAGGCTGTATTTTGAGAGTCCGAACACAAGACAACGGCGAAACAGCCGGGCCTTGCGAGACAACCATGTTACTCATTATATTAAATTTATTCTCACTTGAAATTATGCTGTGTTTATTCAAGAAAGTGGTTTTCTGTGTCCTAAGACATAGGAAAAAGGGTAGCCGAAAGGAGAGTCGGGGATTCATAAATGACATGGAAATTGGTGTTTTTGTATGTTATATTGCACCATGAAAGGCTGTACATTAATTTGGAAGTAAAATTCAATATGAGCTTTTTATACTCATTCCATCTGTCGAATATTTTAAAAGAATCTTAAATCACAAAATATGAAGTATATCTATTTATTAATATGTTCAAAATCCAGAGTGCAGGAAAATGGCATGTGGTTATGTGCGGGGCCGAATTTAGGCATGGGCCACATGGACCCGTGCCCAGGGTGGCAAATTTTCAGGGGCAGCAGATTTTTTAGGGATTAGTTTAAATTATTCTAAAATATCAAGAGCTGTCCATGCGGTTACAAGTGGCGAGTGCGCTGAGCGGCGCGGCGTACCACAGGTAGAAAAGGGTCAAATGGAATTTGCGGGGAATTCCTCGCTTCGGCAGGTAGAACCTCCTCAGGGAGAGCGGCTCTGAGTAGAAGAACTCTCAGGTGACTCT
Organism: Neoaliturus tenellus; assembly: GCA_030545055.2. Taxonomy (NCBI): domain Eukaryota; kingdom Metazoa; phylum Arthropoda; class Insecta; order Hemiptera; family Cicadellidae; genus Neoaliturus; species Neoaliturus tenellus. The sequence goes on along the minus strand of CM061532.1, from coordinate 10,765,340 downwards.
GACTTATCTATGCACTAGCATTTTCAGTGTCTCTACATTAGTTCACTAGTACAGTAAATATAAGATACCGTAGAATATAATTTTACTCTTTATGGAAAGTGATGTGTCAATTGACACCGTCCACGCTGATTATTTGGTTTCACTAAGGTTTCTACACTGAGTAAAACTTAAAAAAGTTCAATGAGCATTTTAAACACTAAATAATTTATCAGATTAGTGTTAGAGTCACTAAGAAGGGGCGGCATCCAATTTACAGGCAACCTAAGGCACGATCCTCGACTCCATAACAAATATTGACATTATTAGGCTGAGCGTCTTGCCACTTCAGCGTATCCACTCTGGCCAAGATCAAAATCCCGGTGGTCGCGGGCTGAATATCCCATTTATTTCATCCCACCTATTGTATAGATATAACATTTTATCCCGACGCTTGCGTTTTGAGATGTTTTATCTTTAAACCCCCAGTAATAAGTTATCTGCTGATTTTCATTTTGGTTTTTGTTGACTCCATTTAAAAACAAAGAGCCACTGATGGTAATGACACAATATTTTTCCATTTCATTTGTAGGTCTGTTTATAAAGCAACTAACGTAGCTTAGGCCTACATTGCGAAACTTGTGTTGTAATTTCTCATATTTTAATATCAACTATACAACAATTGCCACGTTCAAGGGCTCTAATATCAGGATAATGATTCTATAAGGCTATTTTTCTTTGTAGCTAATTTTGGTGATTTCATTTTGCTGTCTTACGAACCAATTTACTGAGTTTTGAAGATTAGCATTTAGCCTTCTTACGTTTAAAAGTTCTGGTAGTTTTATTACTTTGTACGGAAATATTATTTTGTGTATTGGTAGTAGACAAATTAATGTACGACCGAGAAAAATTTTAACTTGGAGGTATATGGTTTTTAACTTTCGTTATCAATGAAGTCGCAAAAGTTTTGAATAATCGTTTATTTTCTTCACTATTACTATCTATTTTTTTTAGATTTACCTAGACCATTTATCAGTTTTATAATAAAAGCGATATCTTGGAAAGGTAGTACCAAAGGATATTAAGAATTCTCTGTTCATTTCAAATAACATGCAGTCTTGTTTGTTCAATTATTGATTCATTATATTTATGATTGGCTAATCAAGAAAATTTAATAGTCTTATATAATCCATAGTGTAATAGTAGTTTTCATCACTAGGAGCAAAAGTGGATCTTTTTGGTGCGCAATCGTGTTTTAAAAACGAGGCGCAGCCGAGTTTTTAAAATCGATTAAGCATCAAAAAGACACTTTTGCTCCGAGTGATGAACAACGTTTTTTATCATAATGCTAAATTAGACTTTTGATCGTTAAAAATATTAACTATAAAGTTGTATTTTCCAGGTTATATTTACAAAGTAAGCAATATGCAGTGTTTACTACAAACAATGCTCTTCATAACGTTTGAATTCCTAAATTCTGCTCCTCAACATCAATAAATCAATAATAATATAATTAGCAAACAGCTGACTTTTCAGTCCTAGGACCTAAAAAAATCTCCAGATGATTTTTCAGTCCTAGGACAAAAAGAAACGCTTTTGGTACTATTGAGAGAACAAAAAACAGGCTGATTTCGTGCAGAATGATAAAAACGGTATTTAACTGTGTTGAAAGAAGTTTATTTGTGACATGGGTGCTGGTTGCCGGACACGTTATCTATCTTATTGCCATTATAATGGCTATACTAATATCATTGACTAAGTACACTAACGTGAGTAGACTTCTCATAGCATAGGCGTGTGTGAAGGTGGTGCTGTCTCGTGCGGCGTACATGGAAGTAAACGTAACAAATAATAGATACATCAGTATTACCACTCTTCTCAACTAAGGATGAAACATTTTATAACTGAAAGTTGTGTTTATGTTTTGGTAAAGTGTTTTTGCAGCACTTAATTCAGCTGAATAATAATAAAATCGATGGCAGCGACTCTGGTGCCCACCGAACTTCAAAATTGTTGCCTCAAACTAAATGCATTGGACGAGAGGTCTATTCACGTTAGAGTACATAGTCAATGTCAATATTCTCACTAAATTATGATACGGTGATCTTTAATTTTTAAAACTTATATTTTCACTTCGAGATTCAGAAGTAAGAGGTTGAGGCCAATAATTTCAAAAAATGTTAAATTGAAATTAAAACCAGTGCTCGATTTCAGGGGGAACGCGGCGTATACCTTTAAAAAAATAATTAAAAAATTTATAAAAAAAATAATTATTTTAGAAACTAAGGAAAGACTTAAAGTCAAGTATATAACTTAAAGTCAAGAATAGTTTGGTAAATTTACGTTAATAATATTTTTAGTTTCATCCCATTAATTTAATTTAGTTTTCTTTCAAATAATATTGGATGTTCAATAAACAGTTTTTAATACAATATGATGTTCTTCTTAACCCAGATATTTTTTAACTTGCAGAAAAATTAGGCCTTATCTAGATTTTACATTGTTAAGTTAGTCAGTATGAAACACTCCTGCTCCCGAAAGGCTTAATGTTTTTTAATAAATCTTTAAAACTGTATTTTGAGTGTCATAAAAAAGGTGAAAAAATAATCTCAGGTACGTTAAAAACGCTGCAACTTAAGAGTATTATTTTTAAATCTTCCGGGGGAGGGCCCGTGGTGAGCCAATTCCTTTACAATTCCCTTACCTCTTTTTCTTACCTCTTTTTTTAGAAATCGAGCACTGATTAAAACTATTACATGGAATTATTGGGCGAAACAAAGGCATTCATCTAGAGTCGAATTCTTACTATATGTATCAAATTGGGCTATTAATTAACAGTCCTGTTTAAGGAGAATGTCGGCCTTAATCAGTAACAAGACTACAGGATCGCGCCACAATCATCCTACGCATCTCTCCTTCATACTTGACTTAAACTACGTATTTATTGTAGTTAGGTCACCATTTCTTTACAGGTATTAAAGGTAAAGGTATTAAAGTAACGAGCATTCTTGGTGCCAGTGATCGAGCAAATTTGATCAAGACAATCACATGAATTTACTAAACATTTTGTATATTTGAAATACTAACAACGTGTATTTCTAAATCAACTACACCCGGCTAACCCAATATTGTGATTATCAGTAAAAAATGTTGTTGTCCCAAATCAATTGCAATTTTATTGTAATGGGAAATTTACTAATACCAATCATGGATAGTGCCAATATGACAAGTCCTATTATCATTAATTTGTTACGAAAACAAGCCCCGTCGTATGAAAAAAAAATTGGGAATCGCTTTTAAAAGAGGGTTTTACTAATTTAGTATTAACAGAAGCTACTGAGTAAGAATGTACACTTTTTTATACATGGATGGTAAAACATGTCATGTTTAAATGCTATGTTACAAGCAAGCATTCACTCTGGTAGGCTACACGCGAACGGCCGACGTGCGTTGAACGCGCGGGGAAATAAAACTGTCATTTTTCCCGCCCCTGTGAGATCTGGCGGTCTATACCTGTCCGCGGCCGCGTGGGTATCCGATCGTTCCTCCCTTCCTGGAGTCGACCCTTATAATCCTCACTAATGCGCAGGGGTATTCGATCAGCTCGAGGAGGCCCAAAATCACGTGGGTATTTGATAGCAGCCGAAGTTTTAAACCACCCCACCGGTCTCACAAAACAATGAGGGCCGGCCTCCTCCTTACAAATACTCTACCTCAAGGAGGCCCGGCTAAATTCGTGCATTTATCATTGTATTATTATTATTATTATTATTAAATTATTTATTATTATATTAAATTATTATTCATTGTAGTTATTGTAATCGTTGTAATAAATTTATTGTACTCATTGTAATTATGGAACCGGTGGAAGTAATTAGAAAACGTTGCCTCGTCACTTCGGAGGTCACAAACAAGACCTATTGCTCCTTTTAGTAAATAGGAACTCAACAAAGGATGTACCCAGTATTTCCTTTTCTTTATAGTTAGGATATAGTTATAAACTAGGAGTGCAAATACTACAGTTTTCTTTTATATTCCTCAATTATTTACCTGAATACTAATCGATATTTCGATACATAACATGAATTTTCGGTAAATTTTAAAAAATGCACATGACTATTATGGCAATTTGTAAATATATGTTGCTAAACGCCTAAGTCAACGCCAAACTAACGCTAAATGTGAACTGACTATTTGCAGCACGGCCGAGTTGACGTAGCATGCATGCAGAGTGTTTTGGCTCGTGTGAACCGGGGCTAACTATACTATATACTATGTTCAACGTTCGCCTTTCAGTACAGGCCTTATGAGTGTTTACTATCCTATTACTTGCACTTTGCTGGATACATTTGTTAACTACATTTATAACAAGTGATTATAAAATCATCAGCTGATTATTATGTAATGTGGTTAGTACCGTGCAACTTTATTTGCCATTTGATTTGAATGGCTTATGGAAAATCCATACTGAAAGGTGAACCGAGTAACCGAGGTGAACGTGGAACCGAGTATAACTTGCAACTCGAAAACAATAGTAAACTAGGTTTACTCAATTTTGAAATATTACGGCAGTCTCAATTTCAAAATACATAAACAAGACAAACTGCCAAATTAAAGAATTTAAACTCACTTTTCACTAATAGAAAGAATACAATGTAAAATGTCTCACGTAACTGAATTCCACTCATTAACTCCAGCACGAGTCACCATGTTATAGAGTAAAATACACAATTAGGTCGAACTCCGAGAGTTGGCCAAAAATAACCTCAATCACCATGCTCATACAAGGTTAAAATGTGTCAGGTAACCGAACTCCTCGAGAGAAATAACCTCTAATACTTGCCTCATTATAGAGTAAAATTCATGAATTACTCAAACCCGAGATGAGTCAAAATTAACCTAAATATTTTGGATTAAATAGATAAAAAAAGTGTACATAACCAAACTCCGAGAAGAGTCAAATATAACCCCAATATTTCTACTTATATAGAGTAAAAAGTGTCGCATAACCGAACTCCGAGAGGAGTCAAACATAACCTCAATCTTTGGGCTTATATAGAGTAAAAGGTGTCACATAACCGAACTCCGAGAAGAGTCAAATATAACCCCAATCTTTCTACTTATATAGAGTAAAAAGTGTCGCATAACTGAACTCCGAGAGGAGTCAAACATAACCTCAATCTTTGGGCTTATATAGAGTAAAAAGTGTTACATAACCGAACTCCGAGAGGAGTCAAACATAACCTAAATCTTTGGGTTTATATAGAGTAAAAAGTGTCACATAACCGAACTCCGAGAGGAGTCTAACATAACCTCAATCTTTGGGCTTATATAGAGTTCCCTTGGAGTTCGTCCTACTTCGTCTATATGTCGGAGTACTACCTACTGAGGTAACGTGAATATATATATATATATATATATAAATTTTAATGACTATTATTTTTGGTCTCTGGGCACCTCAAAACGAAAAAGTAACATGGTCCCGGGCTTAGGTCTTACCATGAGACCTACGGTAATAGCTTATTCCCTATGGGAAATTCGCTAAAAATTAACTATTCTCTGAATTCTGATGAATGTTTATGAAGACTTAAGGATAGTAAAAATATATTTTTTATTATTTTTGCAGGTTTATAAGAACACATAAAAAGCGTCGTATTTTCAGACACCAAAACATTCACATGGAATCCAGATACTAATATAAAACTTAGTATACAATACAAATCTATAGAGAAAAGTGATTGGTTGATCTAACTTTTTTTATAAGTTGTTATAACCAATATCGAGGGTTTTTATATCGACAACTAATAATGTGTATTAATTTTATTAAGTTTGACTAGTTAAAAATTACAAGTTGGAAGAACCACATTTATTGGTTACTTTAACTAATTAACGTAGATGTTAAAATAACCCATCAATCATTAAATTAGTTGGTTTAAGTAGTGTGTTTTGGTTACTCCTGGCCCGGAAGTGACGTCACCGGAAGCCACATGCCACGGCACGCAGCTTCCGGTGGGCCAGAAGTGGGGACAATAGATGTTGGGGTGGAGATGGTGAGAGCGTCGGCGGTCGGTTGAGCGAAGAGTGCGCATAAAATAGAAGTTAGTTCAAAAATGAAATTCGACGGTGTTAAAAAAAAACTCTAATAGTTGAACGAAACTAGAAGTTAGTGTAAAACTGAAATTCAACAATCGGGGTGTTGAACTAAATTTGCGCATAAATTAAAAGTTGGTTCAAAGCTGAAATTCAACGATTGGGAGTTGAACTAAATTTGCGCATAAATTAACCGGGGTTGAAGTAAAACTTCGCATAAATTAAAAGTTAGTTTAAAATTGTAATTCGACTGTGTTAACAAAACTCTAACAGTTGAACGAAAATAAAAGTCAGTTGAAACATTGCGCAGCCATATCAAGAGAGAGAGAGAGAGAGAGAAGGTAGATAGAAGTGTTAAGTTCCGCGGATAGAACGAGAATGAAGAATGAAACATGACGCGTCGAAATATATGCGTGACTGTAGATGTCAGTTAATGGGGGGTCTAGAGCTTCCGGCCTGTCAGATGGTGAATTAATCAATGGGGGGAGTGGAGATGGCGCTCGGTTGAACTAATATTGCGCATAAATTAAAAGTTGGTTCAAAACTGAAATTCAACAATTGGGAGTTGAACTAAATTTGCGCATAAATTAACCAGGGTTGAAGTAAAACTTTGCATAAATTATTAGTTAGTTTAAAACTGAAATTCAACAACTGGGAGTTGAACTAAATTTGCGCATAAATTAACCGGGGTTGAATTAAAACTTCGCATAAATTAAAAGTTAGTTCATGTTAGCTGAAGAGTGTACAGGAGAATGAAACAGGAATTGTCGTGAGCCCGCTTATATAAAGAAGGGTGGGGGTAAAATATGAAAACCTGCTGAACACAGTCGATAGGTGTAACAAGTTCGAAGTTGTGGAAATGTAACATTGAACGCAAAATGTTGTGAATAACACTATCGTCAACGCTAACTTGCGAAGTTCTAGCAGAGTATAACGGGTTAAAACTTAATTTCTTCCTTACTTTTGTTAAATTAGTTTTAATCTTTGAAACAGAAGGTTTGGAATTACTTCGTAATATATGTTGTGTCCGCAAAAGTTTCAATTTTAAACATTGCGTATCCATCACAAGAAGTATATCAGACGTGTAGAAGTCAGAACAAGACAGATGAATGAGATATAAAGTCGAGCACGCGAAGGTGATTCAAACAGGACGACATGTGCTAATGTAAATGAAACTCCAGGTTAGTAGCAATTAGACTTGTATAATGAAGTTGGCGAAACGTATATGTAATGAGTAGGAAGGATGCGAACAACACAAATGCGAGTTAATTAATGGTCGCGGCGCGATGAACAATCTTCTTTTATAACGGTTATCGCGTGAGAAGATCGGTTCCGCATGAGCGCCCAAGTGGAACCTCCCGTGTTCACTCAAGCGGAACCCCACCCCCCCCGGTGACTAATCAAGCGGAACCCCCCCGGTGACTAATCAAGCGGAACCCCCCCATAAAAAATGGAGATTAAATCCCCCCCCCCCGGTGTTCACTCAAGCGGAACCCCGCCGGGTCGATGACCGGTCGATGACCGGTCACGACCGGTTGCTAACCCCATCTAATTACCACACTTCACATCCCATGCCAGCCATGAACTACTATTGTTTGAATGAAACAGAATTAAACATGGCAGCCACCATGGAAAAATTCTAACCTCAAACCTTGGTTTTACGTCACTGCGCATGCGCCGCACCCACTCCTTCGTTTCATTTTTATGCTGCTATAACTTGTACAGGAGTGAGCCAACTTCACGCTACTGCGCCTAGTCGTGTATTACTCACTTTAGCGCTACTGCGAATGCGCCTAGTCCTGTATTACTCACTTTAGCGCTGCTGCGAATGCAACGAGTTCTCCGGATCGGAATCACTCCACGCTATTGCGCATGCGCCGAGTCCTGTATTACTCAATTTAGCTCTACTGTGCACGGAAAGTTCTAACCTCAAACCTTGGATTTTACGTCGCTGCGCATGCACCACCCCCATTCCTTCGTTCCATTTTTACACCGCTGTGAACTGGAGCGGATTGAAGATCGTACTGGAGTGAAATGAGTCCCCCACCACTGCGCCGATTACCCCCACCACTCGAAAACCCGAGGAGCGATACGAGCCCGATCTTTGCGTCAGTCGTCAACGAATTTTCATAGCGAAAAGTCGTTGACGACTCGGTAAGAGGTTCAAATATATAGTAGGCCTATATATATTTGAACTTCTTATACTACGTTGCGTTCTTTAATGCAATGTGGTATGTGTGTGTGTGTGTGTGTGTGTGTGTGTGTGTGTGTGTGTGTAAATATTAGTTGTAAGTTGCACTTAATTTAAGAATTAATTTGCGCATTGCGATGTTAGTTATAAGTTGTGTTTAGCGTAAAGGTGTATTAATTTTAAGAATAATGATGGTATTTGGTTGTGTTGAATTATTTGATATTTAATAATGATGTGTTGTTAGTTTTAAGTGTTGGTATTAATAATTAATGTTGTTGTTTTGCCTTTCAGCTAGATGATAGGGGGTAGATTAAATGTAAATTCAGAAGTTCGGTTGAACTTCACTTAGAAGGGGTGGGACATCCGCAAATTGTAGGTAGCGGACTAGGTTTTTGCATTTTGTTTAGGAATATGATGGGTGGGATTAGTTGGGTGGGTGTTAGAGTTGCGTTTCTGCATTAGCTGTTCCAGTTTCCCTTCGAATTCACGGTTACGGATGGACCCGGACCGGCCCGTTACGGATGGACCCGGACGGGCCAAACAAAATTGCGTCGATGTCCCTCGCAGAACGTAACTAGTGGGTTGGGAGTGGGAACCGTTAGGCAAACAGGGTGACATATCACCTTGGTTCTTTATAAGTCTTGAATGACCTTGACCCACTTTCGGAAGGATCAATGACCCCCCCCCCGTGACTAATCAAGCGGAACCCCCCCCCCGAAAATTAAAATGCCTATAACTCGATAATGGATTAACGGATTAGGACAAGCGATACATCATTGAAAAGGTTTATGTAAGACGAACATTTTAGTTAAAGAAGAATTTAGTTATCTTATTTTAGTCGAAAGTTATGCGAATTATTTGAAATAGATACCCCCTCTTTTTCCTTCCCTCCCACCTTCCCCCACTTAACGGCTGTTAACCCTTCTCATTAGCATACTGTTATAAAAGACGCATCGACCACGGCTAACGTTTCATTCTGTTTCCAGACGTTACGCTGCGAACTGCGAACAGAACTACCACAATGTCATCCCTGCCGACTACAACTTTCACTACAGCCTGCTCTTCTATTACAAGTTCAACTTCTACTTCTACTACGTCTTCAACTCCAGTCAAGAAAACTCTTTGCTTGAAAAATGCTCCCGACTGGTATAAGTGCAAGCTAGAGCGTTGTGTTTCTCCCCCATTATTTTTAACACTCTAAGTCTCGTGATCTACTTTTCTGAGGCCGTTGTACAGTTATATGACCTCTCCGACTTGCATTGTTTGCCGGTGTAGCTTCATATAGCGTGCAAAGAATGGTTCCTAATGAAATCTCATCAGCATTCAAAGACAGAGACTGTTGTTTTGCAAGTTAATTAGTCTTGAAATAATGAAGTAGGAAACGTATAAGTAATGAGTAGGAAAGATATGAACACCGCGAATGCGAGTTAATTAGTGGTTGCGCCGCGATGAACATTTGCCTTCATTATCACATAACGACTATCTCGTGAGAAGATCGGTTCCGCATGAGCGCCCAAGTGGAACCCCCCGTGTTCACTCAAGCTGAACACCCCCCCCGTGACTAATCAAGCGGAACCCCCCCCCGTGACTAATCAAGCGGAACCCCCCCCGAAAATTAAAATGGCTATAACTCGATAATGGTTTGATCGATTACGACAAGCGATACATCATTGAAAACGTCTATGTAAGACGAACATTTTAGTAAAAGAAGAATTTGGTTATCTTATTTGAGTTAAAAGTTATGCGAACTATTTAAAATAAATACCCCCTCTTCTTCCTTTCCCCCCACCTCCCGGATCAATAATCGGTCACGGCCAGCTGTTACCCCTCTCATTAGCATACCGTTATAAAAGCGGAGCAAGCGTTGTTTACTTCTCATTCCGCTTCTACACTCCACTCTTGTTGTTTCGTCTCTGCTCTTTACAATATTACTTGCTTTAAAAATGCCTCCTCGTCTTAGTGAAAATTTCAGTTCTTCCGAAATTTCTGATGTTTTTGAACAACCTGAAGACACTTTAAATAACGACAGTGACAGTGAAGATGATGATGATGAAGATGATTATTATAGCGTTAAAATTAGTGAAGAACTGAAAGTTATAGCAATTGATCCACAATTCCCATTCGATACAATAGAAAAATTCATGTCTGAAGCTCATAAATGGTTGGATTCAGGATCTTACGTACGAATCGGCTCTTTTATATTGTATGATGATTGTAATTCTTTTCTTGTAACACCAAATGATAGAGACCGCATGCGGCAGTGGGCGCAAACAATGAAGGAGTGCTACGAACAAGGTGTGGATGTTGGCGGCTATTTTACAGCGCAAGTGGTTTAATAACCAAATTACCCTTCCCCCACCCACTTCTCATTTGCATACTGTTATAAAAGCGGAGCGAGCCTTGGTCACTCCTTCATTTTGCTTCTACATGCCGCTCTTGTTGTTTCGTCTCTGCTGTTTACAATATTACCTGCTTCAAAATGCCTCCTCATGTGAATGACCATCTTAATTCTTCCGAAATTTCCGATGTTTTTCTACAACCTGAAGACATTTTAAATAATGATAGTGAGAGTGAAGATGATGATGTTGATGATGTTGATGATGATCATGAATATCCCGTTAATCTTAATGAAGAATGTGAAGTTATAGAAATTAATCCAGATTATCCATTTCATACAATAAAAAAGTTTATGGTTGAAGCTCATAAATGGTTAAACAGAGGATGTTGTGTACAAATTTGCTCCTTTATATTGTATGATGATAGTGATACTTTCCTTGTGACACCAAATGATAGAGACCGCATGCGGCAGTGGGCGCAAACAATGAAGGAGTGCTACAAACAAGGTGTGGATGTTGGCGGCTATTTTGAAGCGCAAGTGGTTTAATAACAAAATTACCCTTCCCCCACCCTACACCTTATCCCTTCCCAATCCTTATTCCTTCCCCCTCCCTATTTTTAAAACCCATAAAAGGCGGGCTATGAACCTCCAGGTTTCTAGTCTGTACTTGCACCTTGTGCCGTCAAGATGCTTACCACTTTGTCTTTTAATAGTATTACAGGCACTGAGCAGATATTCTATAGAAAATTTTGTTCTCTACTTGATAAACCGCAAAAACTACCTCCGAATACTTTCACCTACAAGCTACCTCTGATGGACAAGGATGATGTAAGCAAAATACCATTAGTTCAAGCGAAATTTCTGGAAGAAAAAATCTTGTTTATGTAAGAGAAGTGTATCATAATGAATATTCAAAAAGATTGGCTTAAGAATTCATTAAGGAACATGCAGGACGTGAAAAAGAACAGTATCTAGGACCATTTTATTTATATCTTTTTGAGAATGGAGCTAGTGTAAGGTAGAAATAAGTATCAAATTAATGTAATTCTCCCTATCAAATTTGTGGGGTGAGGGTTTGAAGTAGATTTGCGCATAAATTAAAAGTTAGTTCAAAACTGAAATTCAACAATTGTTGGTCGAACTAAATTTGCGCATAAATTAACCGGGGTTGAATTAAAAGTTCGCATATCTTCCTATCAAGTTTATGAAGTTAGAATTTTGTTTTGCTGTAAAGTTATTGAAATAGTATTTGTATAAGGAAAATTCATATTGAAATACATGTTGTAATTTAGTCGTAGAGATGTGTACTGTACGAAAGCTGGATTTATAGTGAGTCGGCGCGACAAATGAACTTGTATTTATGCAGATTGTTAAAATGGAATAAAGAGATGATAGTAGCAAAACGCTCGAAGTAGAAAGTGTGAATAATGTTATATAAGGAAATAATAGTTAAACAAGGAAAATATTGAAAATTCAAACTGGTATTAAAAAATATAAATGGACAATCAATTTTGTAGAAGGTTAATATTTTGTTGAAAACGTTTGATTTCCTTGGGTAGTGAAGAAGAAGATGAAATAGTGGTGGGTGAACCGTTATAAAAGCGGGACCGTGAGAGCCCATTTCATTTCTCGGCGAAATTTCGAAGAGTAAACATCTCAACATGTATCATTGTGATAAATGTTCGGAATCGTTTCACGATGAAATTCTATTAGACTGTCATAAAGAACTAATTCACAACAACGCAGAAGAAAAACAAGAAGAACAAGAAGAACAAGAAGAACAAGAAGAACAAGAAGAACAAGAAGAACAAGAAGAACAAGAAGAACAAGAAGAACAAGAAGAACAAGAAGAAATAACAGCAACATCTTTAACTACTTTACCGAATCTACAAGTATTTGCTTTACCCGGTAAGGTAGTAATGCATCATAAGATTCAAAATGAAAACTTGAACTTAGAAGAATTTATTAGAGAAGCAAAACCAATCGTAAGTAAAACTTTAAAAGAAGAATTGAAAAGATTAAACTTTCTTAAATTTAGTTTACTACTAGAAGCTATGTTTATAAATGTACAAGAAGAATTATCACCAAGAGGATTCATAACAAAAAACCGAACCATCATGGAAAGTTCAAACATTGATTCAATAGTAGAGAACTGTATAGAAGAAATATTAACCAAAATTCAGGAACACGAAGGAAGAGGATCCGGATGGAGTCTTTCAAGTATTGAAGGATTAGATATAAGAGTTCAAAAACATGGATATGGACTAAGGGGATCTAGTTATATTCCTTTGCCTAAAAGAATTGAAGATACAAAATCTTGTATTAATGTTAGAAATGCAGACAATGAATGTTTTCGTTATGCAATGACAGCTAAATTTGTACCAAATAATGCGTATAGACCTGACCAGGAATATGAAAATCAAAGAAATAAGTACAATTTTCAAGGAATTACTTATCCTGTATCACTAGAAGATATATCAAAATTTGAGAAGAAAAATCCCGGTACGTCTATCAATGTTTTTGCATTAGATAGTTCAAACAAAGTGTATCCTTTACGTATTGCAAAAGAAGAACTACCAGATCATGCGGATTTACTACTATTAACGCGAGGAGATGTGTCTCATTATGTATACATAAAGAAATTCGACTCTCTTGTTAACAAGCAACTTTCAAAAAATAGAAACAAAAAGTTGATTTGCAAGAGATGTTTTAATTTTCAACGAGAAGGAAGACAAGGAAGGGAATGGTTACAAGAGCACAAAAGATTATGTAACAATAATTATGAAGCAAAGATTAATTTACCTGCGGAAAACAGAGCATTCGTTTCATTTGAAAAAGTTCATCATCAATACCGTATCCCTTTAGTTGTGTATGCGGATTTTGAATCAACACTTGTTCCAGTTGAAGAAGAAAATTGCGAAGCAAGAAAAAGTGTAAAGTATCAAATGCACAAACCAAACAGTTTTTGTTTAATGGTCAAATCAACATTATCAGAAAAACATTTAAACAGATATGGATTAACTTCAAAACCTCTCTTATATCTTGGTGAAAATGCGGAGAAAATGTTTCTTGATCACCTATATTCAATAGCTGGAAATACACAAAGATTATATACAAATATTGTACCAATGAAACCGATGGACGAAAAAGAAGAAATTCAACATGAAAATGCAACTCGCTGTTTCTTGTGCAAAAATGATTTTACTATTGAGAATTATAAAGTTAAAGATCACGACCACCTCACAGGTTATTACAGGGGTGCTGCTTGTAATAAATGCAACTTGAGCTGTCGTTTACCACTATTTATCCCTGTGGTTCTGCATAATCTTAGTGGGTACGACGCTCATTTTATAATACCTGAACTAGGAAGAGACGACGGTAAAATCGATGTGTTAGCTGAAACTTCAGAGAAGTTCATAAGTTTTTCCAAAGAAGTTGGAAACGTCAAACTAAGATTCTTGGACTCCTACCGATTTTCGCCGTCGAGTTTGTCCAAACTTTCTGAAAACCTAAGGAAACAAGATTTAATCGAAACGAAGAAGATTGTAAACAGCGACAAACTGGATCTGGTACTTCGAAAAGGTGTTTTCCCATATGATTACATAGACAGTTTAGAAAGATTTAATGAAACATCACTACCTCCAAAAGAAGAATTTAAAAGTAAACTGTACGACATGGATATATCTCAAGATGATTATAATCACGCATGCAAAGTATGGAACGAATTAGGATTTAGAACATTGGGAGAATATTCAGATTTTTATGTTAAACTAGATGTGACTTTATTATGTGATGTGATGGAAGAATTTAGAAATACGTGTTTTGCAGCATATGGATTGGACCCTCTTCATTCCTACACTTCGCCTGGACTAGCGTGGCAAGCCATGTTGAAAGAGACAAATTGTAAAATACAACTTCTTACAGATATAGATATGGTTTTGATGCTAGAGTCAGGAGTTCGAGGAGGATTGACGCAAAGTGTAACACAACATGTCAGGGCAAACAAGAAGTATTTGCCCGATTATGATGCATCAAAACCAACAACATTCCTGGGTTATTTCGATGCAAATAACTTATACGGATGGGCAATGTCGAATCCCCTTCCATATGATAATTTTAAATGGATAGAACCTGAATCAATTGGAAACATAATGGATATACCGAAGCATGGTGAAACAGGTTATATTTTTGACGTCGATTTTGAATATCCCGAACATCTTCACGATCAACATTATGATTTACCATTGCTTCCGAAGACCGAAATTTCTCCAACTGGAAGATGGCCAAAATTAATGATGACATTAACCGACAAGTCTCGGTATGTTGGACACTACTGGATGATACAACAGGCCTTAGACTTGGGATTGAGAATTACAAAAATTAATCGAGTACTACAATTCTCTCAATCTTGCTGGTTAAAACCGTACATTGACAACAACACAAGAAGAAGAACTGCCGCTACATCAAGTTTTCAAAAAGATTTTTTCAAACTAATGAACAACGCAATATTTGGCAAGACTTTGGAAAACAAAAGGAAACATAAGGATATCAAATTGGTAACTGATCAAGTAAAATTACAGAAAATAGTGCAACAACCAAACTTTGGTACATCTGTAATTATTAATAAAAATCTAGTTCTTATTTCCATGAACAAGAAGTCAGTCACAATGGATCGTCCTTTGTATCTTGGAATGTCAATCTTGGATATTTCTAAAACACACATGTACGAGTTTCATTATAAGAAGATGGTTAACTATTATGGAAGAGAGAACATTGGTATTGCATATATGGATACGGATGCACTCATTTACTGGATTAAAACAAATGACATGTACGAAGATCCACGCACCTTTATATATAAAGATGATTTCGGCTTTTCCGATTATCCTAAGGAGCATCCAAATTACGACTACGACAGAACAAGAAAGTATTGGGAAAATTTAAAGATGAAACAAATGGTGTGCCAATGATGGAAATTGTAGCATTGATGTCCAAACTGTATTCGTTTCAACTGTACATAAACGAAAGGAACGAACATCAAGTTACGAAGAAAGCCAAAGGAATAAAAACCTCTTTCCCGAAGAAGAACGTACAGTTTGAACATTATAAAAGATGTTTGTTTGAAAATGTTGAAACAACTGCAACATTTAACACCATAAGAAGCTTCAACCATCGTCTTTTCAGTGTGAAGCAAACCAAATCGGCATTGAGCTACAAGGATGACAAAAGATACATCCTTGAAGACAACATAAGAACTCTGCCATTTGGACATTACTCTCTAAACCCTATCGACCAGTAAACCTATTCTTCGTCCTCTACCTTCTTCCTTTTTCCTTTCTGTAAAGAAAAGAGGATATGGCGAGCCCAATGCTATATTCTTTCTTTTTACACTAATATGAAATGGTCTTGACCTATATTCAAAACTATATAAAGGAGAATGAACTATTCTACGGATCAGTATTTTTACAAGCGGTGTGCAAGCAACACCTGAAGATGGAAAGTGTGAAGGACAAGATTGTAAATGAACTACATAAACCAGCAAGAAGAAGATTTCCAAGAAGAAGCACAATTATTAAGGGAATGAATGATCTTTATCAAGCTGATCTCATTGAAATGATACCGCACAGTAAATTAAACAAAGGTTTTAAATATATTTTAACAATTATAGACTGTTTTACTAAAATAGCTGACGCTTTACCATTGAAGGATAAGACTGGTAAAAGTGTTACAAAAGCTATGGAAACAACGATACAAAGAAATAAATTCAAAATCAAACATCTACAGACCGATGATGGAAAAGAATATTTTAATAAAGACTTTAGAGCTTTAATGAAGAAATATCAAATAAATCATTATTCTACAAATTCTGAAGTTAAAGCTTCAATAATTGAAAGATTCAATAGAACATTGAAAGGAGCGATGTACAAACAATTTTCAAAACGAGGATCATACGTGTGGTATGACATATTACCACAACTTATAAAAGAGTATAACAACAAATATCATCGTACCATCGTACCATCGTGCAACCAACTATACCTGAAACTTACTTATTAAAGGATAACAAGGGTGAATTACTTCAAGGTGGATTCTGGACATGAATTGTTGAAATCAACAGTCGGCGATGTATATCTTGTTGAGAAGGTTTTACAAAGGAAAAAGGATATGGTTAAAGTTCGGTGGTTAGGATTTGATAAAAGTGAAGACTCTTGGATTCCTTCAAAAGACTTGGTATAGTAACTTAATAGCTCATTGTGTGTTTAACCTTGACACAAGATGGAGATTGTACAACAAAAAGATCGATTTAATATCAATAATATTGATGAATTGACGGTTGACAATGATAAGTTAAATCATGGTAAACATGGTGAATTACTACCAAATACGATAAGATGTTTAATAACTGGTCCTTGAAATTGTGGAAAAACAAATGTTGTTTTTAACCTTATAACTAATCCTAAAGGATTGCGCTTTAACAATATATACATTTTTTCAAAATCATTGCAACAACCAAAATATCAATTATTGGATAAAGTACTTGCAAGTGTACCTGAAGTGAATTTCTACAAGTTTAATGCCAGTGAAACAATTATGCAACCAAATGAAGCAAAACCATTTTCTATTTTTATTTTTTACGATGTGTCTTGTGAAAATCACGACACTATAAGGAATTACTTCGCTATGGGAAGACATCATAATATCGATAGCATTTATATTGGTCAAACATACAGTAAGATTCCAAAACAACTCATAAGAGACAATGCAAATATGTTGATCATCTTCAAGCAAGATGAAACAAATTTAAAGCATATATATAATGATCATGTAAATGCGGATATGCCATTTGAGAAATTTAAAGAAATGTGTGGCAAAGCATGGAATGAGAAATATGGCTTTCTCGTTATTATGAAGGAAGAAGATATTAAAAATGGTAGATATCGTATAGGGTTGGATAAATTTGTATTTATGCGTTGAACTACCGATGCTACATCTAGTTACACGTTGAACTTCACAGTGTAAACATGGTGAATCAAGAAAAACTATTGAAAGAAATAAAATCACTCAGTGATTCTATTAGAATGAAGAATCGTGCATTGAGGATGGGTTTAAGTGAAAAAGAAGAATTTCTAGAGACTACATTTAAACCTATTACGGAACCTTTAAAACAGATATCAGAAACTATCGGTAAACCTCGTTATGAAGGAGATGTTTTACTACCAGTTTCTAAACAAGAAGTACAAGCATTAAAAAAAGAAGAAGATGATGATTCATATACAAGTGCTAGTGAGCAAGAAGAAACAAAAGAAGAAGAAGAACCAATTGTTGAAAAGGAAGAAGAACAGCCAATACCTGAAGCTGAACAGTCTATTCCAAATTTAACTCGATTGAGTAGCGATATATTACAACATGGACCTCTTGGAAGAAAATATATAATGAAAATGCTACATGATATGAAATCAAACCCGAATTTGAGTAGATCACACGTATACGGAGCAAGAATTGATGGGAATGAATTAAAGATCGGCGATTCAAAGCTTGAAATAACACAAGACGATTACATCATTATTGGTGAGCATAGATATAAAGGAACAAAAGGACTATATGAATTAATTTTTAAAAACATACCACTAAGATATTCATCCAAAGATTTAAGTGTTTTTAAGGAGATACTACAAAATACTAACGCTCATAAAAGAAACTACTTAAAGGATGCAATGATTAATCGTTCACGTGCAACAAAATATAACATCGTTATAAAAAAGTTGTTTCCTCCACGAAAATTGCCAACATTACGTACTGCACCAGCGGTGAGACAACCACTGAAAAGAAAATCTTTATCACTTATGGATTTATCACTTCTTGAACAACATGGTAAAAAGAGTAAAGGAGATACTTCAACATCTGGCAAAGGATTGATGAAAAATCTATACAATACGAAAGTGATTTACTACAACGACATCAATAAATTGGTTGATAGAATGAGACTATTGCATGAAGCCATGGAAGCCGGTCATACAGGTTTAAATAATGAATGGGTAGCTCTGATTGACGAACTCAGGAATCGCGGCATAATCTTATAATTGTCCGCGGATATATAAGAGTTGCAGGCGTATAATGTGTCAGTTCTAACATGAGCGTCGACAAGTTCGGACGATACTCCGCGTTAGGAGTGCAAGTTGGAGAAAACAGAAAAAGAAATGGATTACCGCAAACACCCGAAGGTTACTATAACATAAATAATAAACGTTTAAAGTTTGTTAAAGATCCAGAAGAAGATGGAGATGCAACAAATTTAAAAACAGTAAAGGAGGAAACATCTAAAAGCTTAAAACTCGACAACAACCAACTGTATGATGCAAAATCTCACAGAGTTATTAACGTTGCAAAACCAGTCAACAATGGAGATGTTGTTAATAAAGGCTATTTTCTATCTGCGATGGAATACGCTTTACTGTTGGAAAAGACTAAAAGGGGAAAAAAGTACAATGCTTTAAATTATAAAATAACTAATGTGGCAGATCCAACCGAGGATACAGATACAATCAATAAGCGTTATTTGCACTCTGTAATACCAGAAAAGAAAAAAGATGGATTTTCCTTCTATAAATATACTATAAACGATATTGGATATCCTAAAGAAGAAAGTGATGGTGTTAATAAAGATAATTGTATTTTATATAATGGTGCTGTTATTGATTGTCATGGAAAAGTGTTGTCCAATCTGAAAGATGGTTCAACTCCATCGGATGCTGCTACCGTGAGACAAATGAATGAAAGCTTGAAGAAAGGAACATCCGCTTTTGTTAAACAAAATCAGGTGGTGTCAAAGAAAGGTGATGAGTTTATGCAAGGAAGTGAAAAGTTTACCTTACTACAACTACAAAATGACAAGTGGGATGGAAAAAATAAAAGATTGTCAAATATAAGTTTAGGCACGGAAGAACATGATGCTGTTATTTTAACACAAGTGCCACAACTATCAGCTACTGGTGTTAACTTTATATGTGGAGGTAGACGATTAACCCATGTAAAATCTGGTAAAGATGATAATGGTTGTGTTGTTGTGAAACAAACTATAGTTTTAGATAAAATAAATAACTTATATGATGGAAAAAATAGAAGAATATCTAACATATCAGCAGGAATAGCTCCGAATGATGTTGCTACTATTAATCAAGTTATAGCAACCTCTAATAAAGATCCATCTGTGTATACATGAAATGGTAAACGTATCACAAATCTTGATAATCCAACAGATTACAAAGATGCTACCAATGTAGAGTATGTAATGAATCTTGTAGGTAATGCAGTTGTTGATATGCATAATCATATAATTGGTAAATCAAATCACGATAAAATCGAAGGTGCTAAGAGAGAAAAATGGATTAAAGATACAATCATCGATATTTACGGGTAAAGCTTGTGAATATTTAAGTATGGAATACACAAAAAAAGGATTCATTATCATAAAGTAATTCATAGAGTGAAGACGTTGGTTACATAAAACAGCATAATGAAGACCGTATCGCTCAGTCGTCGTCAAGACAGCGGCAAGAGAGGACGTGGTTTAACATCAGCTGCATTATCCCTGCTCAGACGGATTCCAATTGGTGCTGTTGTGAATCGAGCGATAGACGCTTTACCATACGAATTACATCTGCCCGGAGGTTATCAATATTGTGGACCTGGAACTAAGTTGTCAAAACGTTTAGCAAGAGGAGATCCTGGAATTAATAAATTAGATCAAGCTTGCAAATAACACGATATAGCATATTCAAAGTATAAAGATTCAACAAATAGATCAATAGCGGATAAAATTCTAGCGGAAAAAGCTTGGCAAAGAGTAAAATCAAGTGACGCAAGTATTGCAGAAAAAGCAGCGGCTTGGGCAGTAACTACAGCCATGAAGACGAAAGCAAAGTTAGGTGCTGGAAGACGTCGCAGAGGAAGACCTGCAAAAAGAAGCGCTCCCAAAAGAGGTGGAAACATTAAAAAAGGACGTCGTAGAACTCGTAAGGCAAATGTAAAGAAGACTTCTGTTTGGCAAATGGTGAAAAACGGAGCAGGTTTATACCTAAGACCATACCGTGTGTACTAAATGAAAAGAATCAATTGATAATTCCAAATAAAGCCTTAACAAATCATCAGTTAAATGATTATGTAAAATGTTTGAAAATACCATTTTTTCGAGGAGTTTTTATGAAAGATGCATTACCAACTAAAATATGGGAAAATGAAACTGGAATAGTAAATTTGGATTCCACCTATGGTCCAGGCACTCATTGGGTATGCTATAAAAAGCTCGGACAAACCGTTTACTACTTTGACAGTTTTGGCAATCTACCACCGCCGAAAGAACTGCAACATTATTTTCGAAACTCCAAAAACATTTTTTACAATTACAAAAGAGAACAACCTAACAATACTGAAATATGTGGGCATTTATGTTTGGAGTTTCTAGCGAAGAGTGTCAGTCAGCTTTAAGATGTCATCGTATACAGTGTCACTGAGTGGAAATTCATCCACATTAAAAAGTACGCTATTCCAAGCATTGCGTCTATCCAAGGAAAGATTATGGGAAGCGGCATTACTTGATTTGACTACCTACAACTCAATTCCCAATGTTACGGAAGGAAAGAACAATTTACTACATTATTATGAAACTAAGGATGCTTCAGGAAAATACTCAGAATTGAAAATAATTACATTTCCTACTGGAGCTTATGAAATTGATGATATAAACCAATTACTACAGAAACAACTCGGAGAAGAAAATATTACCGTTAAAGGAAACAATAATACTTTAAAAGCAGAAATAACTTCGAAATATTATATCGATGTCAGCTTGGAAAACTCCATTGGCAGTTTACTTGGATTTACAGATACAAAAAAGAAAATCTTAACTCCTGGAACTACTCATTCAGGTAATACAACTGTTACAATATTGAAAGTCAATAGTATCGATGTAACGTGTAATATTATACACGGATCGTATAGAGAAGGAGTGAATCAGCATATTTTACATACATTTTATCCAACAGTGGCTCCCGGTTTTAAAATTGTTGAGAAGCCACAAAACTTGATATACCTACCGTTAAACACCAGTTTCATTTCAGACATCGTACTGAACATATTGGATCAAGACGGTGTTAGTGTTGACTTTAGAGGAGAAACGATAACTATACGGATACACATCAGAGCGGCAACATAAAAGTCGACATGGGATTATCATTTAAACCGCAACGGAAGAGTCGGGAGCTCAGTAGCTCCTCGACATTGGAAGAGTTAACATCGGACAACATTCGTTTTCTACAGAAGATTGGATTGAAACTTAACAACGATGGATATCCTGGATATATCTCAAGGACCGACATTCGACGAAACACTATCACACGCACAACCCTTACACTTCATCAAAATTAAACAATAACGATGAAATAAGGATTCCCATTCAACAACAAGATATTTACACATTACCGTGTGAAAGTTATTTATATATTGAAGGACGGGTATTAAAATTGGATGGAAAAACTGCTTCAACAGTTCCTTTTATAAATAACCCGATGGCATATCTTTTTGATGAAATAAGATATGAGATATCAGGGGTAACAGTTGATTCGACAAAAAAGGTAGGTATAACAACGACATTGAAAGGATTAACATCATTAACGCCGCATGAGAAGAATTCAATAGTCACCGCCGGATGGGTTGCCCCTGATAAAGACACTATAACACCGGATTCCAACGGTCACTTTGATTTTAATGTACCTTTACGATTGCTTTTGGGATTCGCTGAAGATTACAAACGAATAATAATAAATGTCAAACAAGAATTGGTATTACTCAGATCTTCAACTAACAAGGACTTGATACTTGCAGACCCTGCAACTACGGAAGATAAACTGGAATGGCAACTACAATTGGATAAAGTTGTTTGGAGAGTACCTCATGTAAGATTGGCCGACGAACATAGAATCGTATTATTGAGAAAGTTAAAATCTGACCGTGATATTGTGATGCCATTCCGAAGTTGGGAATTCCATGAATATCCTACACTACCTCAGACAGAACGACAAACATGGACCGTCAAGACATCAACTTACTTGGAACGAGCAAGGTACATAATACTCGGTTTTCAAACTAAGCGAAAATATGTTATCACTGCAAATGCCGGTCAATTTGATCACTGTAAAATAAAGAATTGTAAAGTTTTCCTAAACTCTCAATTCTTTCCGTATGACAATTTCAATGTCATGTTCAGCAAAAAACGTTTTTCCATTTTATACGATATGTATGCAAGATTTCAATCGTCATATTATGGAAAGACTAATACACCACTATTATCACCTGACCAGTATTATTCCAAGGCTCCGATAATTGTAATCGATTGTTCAAAACAAAATGAATCGGTAAAATCATCAAGTGTGGATATAAAAATTGAAATGGAATTTGAACAACCAGTAGCGGATGGAACTTCGGCATACTGTCTAATTCTACATGATAAAATAGTTACTTACACACCGCTGACCGGAATTGTGAAGAATGTGCTTTAAAAAGAATTAGTACAACGACTGCAGATTTTTGAGGTTAGAATTATCTGCCTCAATTTTGAGGTTAGAATTTCGTTTGTGAAAAACAAGTTGAAAACAAACATTTATGTGATTGTATAAATTTCAAGGAATTCACGAAAAACATAAAAGCGAGAAAATCATGAGTGGAAAGTTCATTATATCTTCGACCGTCGTATGGGAAACATCGTTCGCAAGATGAGTTCTACTAACGGAGAAGAAAATACACCTCTAATGGATGAGAATAGTTCAGATATAGAAAAACAAGTTGAACGAGAAATGGACGAGTTCCTCAAGTTTAACAAACATAAGAAGAGAGAAGAAGAAAAAGAAGAAGGAGAAGCTGAAAAAGAAGTAAAAAGAAAAAAAGTTGAAGTTAACATTACAACAAATATTTTAACAGAAGTATTTCTTCGAATTTTCTACCCCATTTCTTCATGCATGACGAAAAGTATTTCAGTTGGAATTTTAAAATCATTGGATTGTTCACCGATTGTTATTTTAAATCATGGAAATAAAATGGTTACATTCACTGAAACTTCTTGGGAATCATTTATGAAACATTTACATCTTTTGGAATGCTATTTGAGTAACAACACATTTGGAAGAAGAACAAGATTAAGTTTATTGGAATCAAATATTGAAGTTGATATAGTGAAACATCGTGGAGGACAAATGGTTCGCTTCAGAGATTTAACTAGACATGATGTAAAATTACTTTTAACTAAAGAAGAATTTTACACTTTAAGTTGTACTACCGGTCCCGTCACCAGATATTTGAAACAACTAATATTTTCAAGTGCAATAATCAAAGACTATCTAATCGATACATTGGACAGACAACCTTTTGTTCCAATTTTATACGGTCCCGTGGATACTTCAATTTTTAATCGAATATCCCAAGAAGTGGATATGTGGAGACAATTGAACAACTATCACACCAACTTTAATATCGACGAAGAAGCGCAAGAAGTTAAAGAAGAACAATCGTGTTTGTAATACAAGTCAGTTGCTGACGAGACTTCATCATGAACAAACGGGTTTCGTTTTCTAATGCGCCACATATAATGGAAGTTAAAAGAGGTATAATTGAATTTCAAGCTTTTCGAGGAAATGATGGAAATTTTATTATAAAAGAATTAGTAATTTTGGATATGAACACATCTGTAGTTTATCATTACTTATTCAAACCTCCATTACCATTCAATAGACTAACAACTAAAGCGAAAGTTACAAACAAATGGTTGTACAAACATTTTCACAACTTAAGATGGGATGAAGGTTTTATTAATTATAACATGATGCCGCACATTATGAATCATTACTGCAAAGAGTTCAAAACTATCTACAAAAGAGGATTGGAAAAAGCTAATTGGATACAATCATTTACAAGCAACGAAGTGATAAATGCAATAATAGATAGAGATTTCCAATGCTACTTCAATGAACTTTGTATTTCATCAAAGAGTTTTAAACATCGAAGGTCACAGTGCGCTTTGAAGAATGCCTACCGCTTAAATAATTTCCTTCAACAGAATGGTGGGGGTAATGTCGGTAATAAAAGTGAGAGCGCTACCATGACGCAGCATGAGTATTACTCGAACCTCCGAAGAGACAACATCTCCGACGGACATTATTATTAACAAGAAGATTAACAAGAAGATTAACAATAACATCAAGATGGCATCGCAGAACTTTCTTCAAAATTTGGTTGATCAATTCAACGCTCATTCTAAATCAACAATCTTACCGACGTAGAAATGTTCTGAACTAAAAGAAGAAAAACATTACATCATACATACAATCAAGAAGATGGACACTTCAATTGGTGATGCTATTAATTGCACATTGAGCGAGGCGCCGTATACAGTTGGTGACGAACCGAAGTTTCAAATCTTCCTACCGAAACGGTTTGTACAACTTCTACAAAATGAAGATCTTCGAGTTATTCAACCTGGCGCACTCTATTTAGTTTCACACGGACCGAGTGGAAACAACTCAACTGAACTAACTATTCATGTAACACCTACTACTAACTAGTTTGTACATAACATTGTAAATATATGTGTTTGTAATGGTTTCTCAATAAAGATGATATAAAACAAAAAAAATAAAAGAAGCAACATATTGTTATGTCTTTGTACATAGCAATATGTTGCTTTTTTTAAAAATTCCACGGGATGACCTTGACCCAATTTTGTGTGTTAATAAAAGTGAAAATCAACTTGTGAAATTCATCAGTCTACGACTAGCTTTCGTACCGTACACATCTCGCTCTCTATAACTAAATACAAAACTTCAACATGTCCCTAAAGGTCAAGTGTGCATCTTACGATACCAACACCATTACGAGTTTTGAACAACTTGAAGATTTAACCAACGAAATGCGAGTTTTACTTACCGGTGGTTATCACTTAAATGTTGATGTTAGTGCTACTAATGTAAGGATGTTTACTAAAACAAAATACTGCGATGATGAAGTATTTCTTTCTACACAACCTACAACATCTTCATCGCCGACTGGTCAACATAACATCAAGTTCCACAAGTACTACCAATGTTAAATAACTTTTAACAAATAAAACTAAGGAATCACGTGATCAATGTCAAGTTGATAAAAAGGGTGTGATACTTGGATAACTAATCATTCGCTTCCCAACTCTCGCTGCGTCAACACCTATTTTTAAAGATGTTATACAGAATGATGATTGAACTTGATTGAAAGATCTATGGAAAAGATTACAACACCGTTGAACAAATGACAGAAGATTTAGAAATATTAACCCGAGAAGGATATCAGGCTAAATTAATTTTAAAATTTCCTGAAGTGCATCCACTATCGACTGAAGAACTTATCGCTATGGCTAAAGCGGAGAGAGAGAAAAAGTCTGAAGAAAACAAACAGGAGAGAGAGAAAAAGTCTGAAGAAAACAAACAGAAACAAACTTCTTAAGTATCAATTTTCCTTACATTAGTAAGGTATAATTTTTTAAAACTTCGTTTGGATGACCTTGAAATTACCCCCACCACTTTTCGTAGTACATAAAACTGACTATTCAACACTATACACTCTTATTCTTTCACTGGACTCAGCAGCGTCAACATGGAAAAACAAAATTATAAGTACGAACCTCGTTACTGTTGTGAACAACAGTGTACAGATTTAGGACCAATGATGGTGGACGGGTTAGCTTGCACTAAGTGTGAATTTTTCGGATCTTGTTACTGCAAATGCAAAACAAAACAACTACCACCGCCGGAATTGCGAACTTTCAAATTTTACAAATCAAGATATTTTCATACATGCTGTCCTCAACGATGTTTCAAATTTCATCCTCTCGATCTAGCTCATTGTCAACGCACCAAGTCTCATCAAGATGATTTTTGTACACATATGATAAAAAGATGTAAATACAGGTCGGATTGGTATTCAGATCCTGTTGAACCATCGAATGTGTAATTTCAGTTTTACACTCTTTTTTAAAACTTCAATTGGATGACCTTGAGATTTCCCCCACCATTGGTTTTTTTAGATTTCCCCCACCATTGGTTTTTTTCTTAGATTTCCCCCCCATAAGTCTTTTAGATTTCCCCCACCATTAGTTTAAGTTTTGTATCTTATTGAATCCACCTTTGAATTATTTCACTTCCAACATTCTAACTAACAACATGGGAACACCTTTCGTCAGGTTTCATCATATAATAACTGAGAGGGAAGAAATGGAAGAATTGTTTCAAAACTTGCTTGCTATAATGGATAGATATTATATGAGATGGATCAGAATTGATGTTCAATATTTACGTCCTGGTGAATTATCTTCATCATCACAGAGTGAGGAGGACGAGGCAAATACTCCAGCTAAGATATTTGAATTAAAAGACGAAGAAGAAGAACTTAGCTTTTTATTTAATCATAAGCTCGCCGTTAAATAAGCCCCCTCCCTTGGCGGCGTTCCTCATTTACTCGCCGACTCTCCAACGATGAACAACTCTCCATTGGCACAGATGAATTCTAGTTTTGAAATAAACTCTAGAGAAGAGTTACAAGCTATTTTTAATATTTTACAAGAACTTGTAGATAATTTTACAACTATCAAAATGAATTTGGAAATAACATACGATTGTCCTATTTGTGATAAGGTTGAAAGTTCGGACGAAGACAGTTTACTAAATCTAACTCCTGCACCATCTGACACTACTGACGGTAATAATGAAGAGCAAAATCTTTCCCCCACCACTTCTTTGTAATTCATCTTTCCCCCCCCCCCCCACCACTTTTTTATTTAACCAACATTTCTCGCTTTCACTCCTCATTCCGTCTTCGACTTTTGTACTATCAACATAACTTCTTTTATAATTTCACACACTAACACAATCATGATGGATATGATGGATGAAGTTCCCTTTGTAACTAGAATGGAAGAGGATAAATTGAAATTGGAAATTAAACGATTGGAACGGGAAAACCAACTCGAGATATTACGTTTCTTCAAACTTGTCAAATACGTCATCTGGGGACTCTGCCTTTACCTTATCCTCGTCGTCGGCGTTTACTTTTACAACTCCGTATTTCATCACAAAAATTCAACCTGTATTGCACATTGATTGTATTTGTTTTTGCACATTGATTGTATTTGTTTTTACGAATAAAGTTCAAAAGAGTCTTCTACCTATCCCGCTATCACCGGGTAGTTCAACTCTCAGAACTATTTCCTGTGGTAGCGGGATAGGCTTTTTAAAAACTTACTCGGGGTGACCTTGACATACTTTCCGTACCCCACATTATCAAGTTGCATTTCAGTTTTGTACTGACTTTTAATTTATGCGCAATTTTAGTTCAACCGAGCGCCATCTCCACTCCCCCCATTGATTAATTCACCATCTGACAGGCCGGAAGCTCTAGACCCCCCATTAACTGACATCTACAGTCACGCATATATTTCGACGCGTCATGTTTCATTCTTCATTCTCGTTCTATCCGCGGAACTTAACACTTCTATCTACCTTCTCTCTCTCTCTCTTGTTATGGCTGCGCAATGTTTCAACTGACTTTTATTTTCGTTCAACTGTTAGAGTTTTGTTAACACAGTCGAATTACAATTTTAAACTAACTTTTAATTTATGCGAAGTTTTACTTCAACCCCGGTTAATTTATGCGCAAATTTAGTTCAACTCCCAATCGTTGAATTTCAGCTTTGAACCAACTTTTAATTTATGCGCAAATTTAGTTCAACACCCCGATTGTTGAATTTCAGTTTTACACTAACTTCTAGTTTCGTTCAACTATTAGAGTTTTTATTAACACCGTCGAATTTCAATTTTGAACTAACTTCTATTTTATGCGCACTCTTCGCTCAACCGACCGCCGACGCTCTCACCATCTCCACCCCAACATCTATTGTCCCCACTTCTGGCCCACCGGAAGCTGCGTGCCGTGGCATGTGGCTTCCGGTGACGTCACTTCCGGGCCAGGAGTAACCAAAAAACACTACTGGTTTAACTAATAAAGCAGTTATTACAACCCATAGCAATGAAGTTGAAACAACCCATTGAATTAGTTAACAAAAAAAATGGTTATTGCAACTTATAGTTGATATGTTGAAATAATCCATTAAATTAGTTTAGTTAACTATGAAAATGGTTATTTCAACTTATTCTTTACAATGTTTATAACCTAGAACAGCATATTAATACTTAGGCCTAACCTCAACTCAAGGGCAAGGGAGGCCTACCTCAAAGAGAAAGATCCTTAACCAAACTTTCTGTAAAATGGGCTTAGTTTAATTGATTTTGTATGGGGTAAAGTAGCTATTTTATACCAGCTAAGTACGATACTTAATATACAGCCTACTGTCAGTTGAGATTTGTAAGTTACCATGTGTCTTGATGATATGGTCTAATAAGGTTTTTATAAGTACTGCTAGTATATTTGACTACATTTATTCCTCATCATAAACTAGGTACATGATAATTGAAAACGGGTAAGTATATCACTGAAACTTACCTTCATATTTCCATCCCTACACTTCAAGCAATTCACTCGCCGTCACCACTTTCATCTCGCTCGCACAATCTCAGATTTGGAGGAGGAAGAAGAAAGGTCAAGAATGGAAAAGGAAATGGCGCGCAAAATGCGGGAGTTGGCAGTGACAACTCATTTCAATCAGTTATTATAACCAGTCTCTTTCTCGTGGGTTAGAACAATCCCTAACGACTGTTAACAACAACTAATCATAAATCTATAATATATACAGCTCCATGTGTAACTGACTGACTCACTCACTCACTCACTGATGATCTTAAAGTCCTGAAGCGACCGTTTAAGATAGAGACTTGAAATTTGGCATGGGCATTCTTTGAGATGTTTCAATTTAGGGAAAATCATAAAACTACAACTTTTTTACTTTTAAACTATAAAAAAAATTAAAAAATATAAATTTGTCGGTAACGTAGTTCATGCAGGTTTAGTTCTCGCTCGTTTTTAAATGATTTCTTTCAACTACACCCGTGTTTGATACGAATATTGTATACTGTTAAACTTAAACGTCTTGTGTAGACCACCGAGTTTCGATGCATAGAGAGCGGTTTATTTCACCAGGGCATTACTCGCTTTGATTAAAACAGTATAAATTCCCAAAAAACTACAAATTTTCAACTTTCTAACTATAAAAATTTCTAAAAAGACGAGGTGTCGGTAGGGAAGTACGTTGGTTCTTAAAGATGTCGCTTGGAGCGCTATTATAGTCGCTTAGTTCTCGCTTGTATTTAAATGATATCTTTTAACTACACCTCTTGCCTATATTTATTCTCAATTGGAGGCATAGTTGTTTGCGTATGGTTTTCCCTCTGATTGCTGTGTTATTATTGATAATGAAGTTTACTGAATCGAAAGCGTATCTATACATTAAGTGATGTCCGCTTTGATTTCTATATTAATTGCTAAAAATATTTTAGGTCTTATTACATTTTCTAGACTTTAGTTTTCTCATGCTGGAAAATTTCTTGTAGGTTTTCGCACAAAAAATTATCTTATACAGTAATTATAACTTAATTTTCTACTATTTATATGCTGTCTCTCTATATGAATCCCTAGATTGAATATAGCGCTTCAGTTGATAGTTCTGGTGCAGTTTTACTTTGAAGAGTTGAACGTGTCCCAACACGTTTGACATCCAGTCTTTGACCTATTTGCTACTGTCCAATTAGGCTTAGATTTTAGTTTAGGAAACGATTGAACATATTAAGTTTTAGAACGATTGAACTTTCCATTCTTACCTTCGCTAACGGTTACCTACTTCCGACGTTTTTTTAAGACCATCTACATATCAGATGACCCATCAGGCTGAGAAATATTATAATAACCAATTGAATTAAACTCAATAGAAATTTTCTCGCTGCCACTTTGTCCGTCAAACTTCCTCAATGCAGTGCTCTCACCTTAAGTCTAGATTAACCCTCTTATTGTTGTAATTGAAAACTATTCTATGCTTATCAATTATTGTAACTTTTTCAGTATATTTTAATTTAACCAATAATCCTTTTTTGGCTATTATTTCACAATTTGTTTTTTTTACTACCATTGGTTGAAAATGCATAATGTACCCCGATTTTATGGTTCTTAAGTTGCAACTTTCTTCATTTTAAGTGATTATAGTACCTAATACCCTGCGATCTATTACATACTACTAGGGCTCTATTTTTATTAATTTTCTGAACTAATATATATAACATTTAAAATTAATTGTTAAAGTAATAATTGCTGATTTTTTAATGATAAAATTGTTATCGTTTCTCTATATGGTACATATATGATTCCTGCGTTTCTTGGCCACCCCGTGGCGGAACTGAAGAATCTTAGCCTATACCATATATTTTTTTTATTCCAAATATCTTGATTTTGTCCCTTTTTTCTTCTATTACATACAACTATCCTCTATATAAATTTATAATTTTATTCCACTTTTATCTTTTCAGAATACAGCTATTATCTCAATCATGTGCAATCATAATCGCACTCCAAATTTTTACACAACAACTTTTGAGCATGACTATGCCATGCATGACATAGTTCATTAATATTTCACAACTCCATTATATTTTTTAACGAATTAAGGGGAACTAGGGAGTGGGATTAAACCATGAGCCGTGGGCAAATTTCAAAGCTTATTATTATTTATTGTGAGTAGTGTGTATTGGCGGCTTCTGTTACTGTAGTTGGAGTTGAGCCCTCAACTAGCCTGTTCAGTGTATGAGGTTTTGACAGTAATTTACGGAATACGGAATTGGGGCAACCAATTGTTGGGTTGGACCCTCCATCAAGCTTAACACCTAGAATATTTACATAAATAATATTTATTTCACAGCTAATAAATAAATTTTTAATAGTTTTAAAATTTTTAAAACTATTTACTAAGGAGGGGTATTAAAACCTACTAATAGGAGATTATTAAAGCTTTTTTTACTATTGATTGTGAATTTAGAGTATTAGATGGTTTTGTTACTGTCTTGGCTGTTCAGATCTTGTGTGGAACTAAACTATTTCAAACTTGACTTTTTATCAATTCAAATTAGGGGGCAACTCCTAAGGGGGCATGGGGGCGGAGCCCCCATCGAGCCGTAGGCGAGTCTATAATATATACAGCCGCATGTGTAACTGACTCACTCACTCACTCACTTATGATATTAAATTCCTGAAGCGACCGTTTAAGATAGAGACTTGAAATTTGGTATGGACATTCTTTGAGATATTTCAATTTAGGGAAAATCATAAAACTACAACTTTTTTACTTTTAAACTATTAAAAAGGTAAAAAATATATATTTGTCGGTAACGTAGTTCAGCCGTATCAGCGTAGATCACCGCGTGGTATCGTAGATCACTTTGCAGGTTTAGTTCTCGCTCGTGTTTAAATGATCTCTTTTAACTACACCCGTGTTTGATACATTAGATTTTAAGTAAACATGAACATCTTTATGTAGACGACGGTGTTTCGATGCATTGAGAGCGGGTTATTTCATCAGGGTAATACTCGCTCTGATTTATACAGTATTATGCCCAAAAACTACAAATTTTCATCTTTCAAATTATAAAAAATTCTAAAAAGACGAGCTTTCGGCAAGGAAGTACGTTAGTTCTTAAAGATATCGCTTGGAACGCTATTATAGTCGCTTAGTTCTCGCTTGTATTTAAATGATGTCTTTTAACTACACCTCTTCCTGATAATAAATTATTCTCAATTGGGCGCATAGCTGTCTGCGTATAGTCTTCCTTCTGGTTGCTGTGTTATTATTGAAAATGAAATTTACTGAATCGAAAGCGTATCTTTACATTCAGGTGATGTCCTCTTTGATTTCTATAGTAACTTAAAGGTCGCTTAGGTCTCGGTTGTATTTAAATTATGTCTTTTAACCACACCTGTTCCTGATGATGTTTTCGCGACGGTTTTGCAGAGTAGTGATCTTAAACGTTGTATAAACTACGTTAGTGCAAATTTCAGTTAACAGTATATTGTAATATAGCTGTAACTGTAATATAACATTTGTTTTAAGGATGGTGAAATAAATTTAATGCACGTACACTAAAGTAATATGATAATGTTGATTGAAATGTGAGGTTCTCGTTTCGTTTTATTTAAATTAATTTGTTCATATTGGCTATTGCTATTACTCTTGTCTTTTGAGAGACGATTGAGCGTAGTGCTGGAATACTTAGTTACAATATTATATTATTAATTTTATCATTACAATGGTGAGCTCTACGAAGCTTGTGCGAATACTTTAAACATATTATTTTAGTACTGCATATTTTTTGCTGCAGTAACGCCCGTAAAGTAAATGATTAATTGCTAAAAATATTTTAGGTCTTACTACATTTTCTAGACTTAAGTCTTCTCATGCTGGAAAATTTCTTGTAGGTTTTCGCACAAAAAATTACCTAATACAGTAATTATAACTTAATTTTCTACTATTTGTATGCTGTCTCTCTATATGAATCCCCTGATTGAATATAGCGCTTCAGTTGATAATAATAATAATAATAATAATAATAATCCTTATTGTCATTGATCAATACAGAAATAGACAACGTCAGAGTACAGAATAAAGGTCACTGCATAAAATACAACCATATAAAACTAAAGACAAGAGAAATCAGTACAATTTAAATATTCATCAACAGAATAAAAAGCCATTCCCAAGAGCCACTTTGACAAGCGCTTTTTAAAAAGACCTTTGTCTAAGTTGCGAATATCTGAAGGAATTTTATTAAAAAATTTTATTTGCAAATATCTGTGGCTACTTAAAAATTTACTTAATCTAGCAGGAGGAAGGTTTAAGTCATTAGAGCCTCTGGTATTATAACAATGTATAAAATCTCGTTTAGAATAGAGATTTATATTTTCTTTAACAAAATTTAGGTTTTGAAAAATAAATATAGAAGGAAGAGTCATAATCTGGTGCTGAGTAAAAAAACCTTTACAACTATTTCTAATTGGAATGTCAAACATAATTCTTAAAGCTTTCTTCTGCCAGATGAAAACTTGTTTAGCTCCACTACTGTTTCCCCACAAAAGATTTGCATATAAAATGTGAGCGTGAAAAAAACTATGATAAGTAACTAGTAGCTGATGTTTAGATACACATTGTTTCAACCTTCTTAATACAAAACAGACTCTAGATAGTTTGGAAATAACATTATTTGTATGTGGTACCCAGGTAAGTTTAAAATCAAGTATGACTCCAAGCAATTTTACATGTTCAGTCACTACATGATCTGCCTCCCTACTTACATGTCTTAATGAGAAACATATTCTTTCAGTTTTGGTTTCATTAATAGATAAAAAAATTGCAAAACAATTAATTAAAATTTAAACAAAAGAATTAGTTCTTTACAACAACGCGCAGTGTGTTGCCAATGCTGCACGTGCGATTGCTTAGAATTGCCTGAATGGTGAATTTTCTTCACTCATTATCGATGGAATTCTCATTCTCATGGCAAGTGACAGTTAAAACAGACAGTCTCGTCGTGTGAATTGCATGTTAAGTTATAAAGAACATATAAAGTTATTGAACGATTGAACTTTTCATTCTCTTAGCTGGTATATCACCTTCGCCAATGTTCCTTCCCAAGCTTTTCCTTTTTAAACCATCTACATATCTGATTACCCATCAGTCTGAGAAATATTATTATAACCAATTGAATAATTAAGTTATTGTAGTTATTTCGTTTAGGCTGTAAGTTAGTATGTATGTAGCTGTATTAAGTTGTAGTTATTAGTTATTAAGCTATTAATTTCAACTAAAATTTAACTCAAAAGAATTTCTTGCGCTGTCACGTTGTCCGTCAAACTTCCTCAATTCAGTGCTCTCACCTAAAGTCTCGATTACCTCAATTATTGTTGTAATTTAAAACTATTCTATTACTTCAATTATTATAACTCTTTCAGTATATCAACTAACAATCCTTTTCGGATATTATTTCACAATTTTGATTTTTGACTACTATTGATTGAAAATGCATACTGTCCGCAGATTTTAATGGTTCTTAAGTTGCAACTTTCTTCCTTTTAATACTTTATAAATAACTTCAGTGGCTCAGAGTTTAGTTGCCAACATTTATATCATTCCGACGATTTCCCTTTTTTTACATCTACATATCCAATTATCCGGCAAGCTGAGAAATATTACCATAACCAATTCAATTTAATCAATAATCCTCTTTTGGCTATTATTTATTTTACTACTATTGGTTGAAAATGCATTCTGTACGCCGATTTTAATGGTTCTTAAGTTGCGACTTTATCGGATTTTAAAGTTAAGACTTAATAAATAGATTCATTATTATAGTACCCTTTACACTGTGATCAATTACTTACTACAATGGCTAAATTTTACTAATTTTCTAAACCAAAAACAGAAAAATTTCAAATTGTAAATTAAAAATTGCTAATTTTGAAAGATAAAATTGTCATAGTTTCTTTTTAGAGTTTATACATGGTTCCTGAATTTCTTCGACTCCCCGTGGTGGAACTGAAGTAAGCATCTTAGCTTCTTAAACTTTATTTTTTATATACATAGTTACAATAATTTTAAATACATACAAAAATATCTTTCTTTTGTCCTATTTACCTTTTAATATTCATAGAGCATACCTCAATAAAAACTTGTAATTTTTGTATACCCTTATTATTTTCAAAATACACCAACTACCTCAATCATGTGCAATTATAATGGCATCTCCAAAACTTTAACAAAACAATTTTTAAGCATGATACCTAGAATATTTACATAGTTCATTAATATTTCATAACGCCATTGTATTTTTTACGAATTATTGAGAACTAGAGGGAATGAAACCATGATCCGTGGGCAATTTCAAGCCTTATTATTATTAATTGTAAGCAGTGTGTATTGGTCGCTTCGGTTATTGTCATACCTGTCCAGTACATGGTGGAATTAGCCTGTTTAATACTATACCCATTATATTAATTTTCGAATTCAGGCAAACACAACGAGGGGCTATGGGGGTAGAGCCCTCAACTGGCCTAATCAGTGCTTGAGATTTTTACAGCAACTAAAAATTTGGGGCAACCAATAAGGGGGCAAGGGGGTGGAGCCCTGCGTCCAGCATAATAACCAGAATATTTACATAGTTGATTATAATTTAACAACTCTTAATTCTTATACTAAAAAAGGAGAACTACGAAGGGGTTTAAAAAATAGCTATGGGAAAATTCTAAGCTTTTTATTATTATTGATTTGAATAGTGTGTATTAGCCGGTGTTGTTACTGTCTCGGCTGTCCAGTTCTTCCGTGAAACTATTCTATTTCATACTTGACTTTTTATTAATTTACGAATTTAGGACAACCCCTTATTCGGGGCAACCCCTAAGGGGGCATGGGGGCGGAGCCCCCATCGAGCCGTAGGCGAGTCTATAATATATACAGCCGCATGTGTAACTGACTCACTCACTCACTTATGATATTAAAGTCCTGAAGCCACCGTTTAAGCTAGAGACTTGAAATTTGGCATGGACATTCTTTGAGATGTTTCAATTTAGGGAAAATTATAAAACTACAATTTTTCTACTTTAAAACTATAAAAAGCTAAAAAATATAGATTTGTCGGTAACGTAGTTCAGCCGTATCAGCGTACATCACCGCGTGGTATCGTAGATCACTTTGCAGGTTTAGTTCTCGCTCGTTTTTAAATGATTTCTTTCAACTACACCCGTGCTTGATACCGACATCGTATTCCCTGAAAGATATTCATTAATTTAGCTTAGTATGTTGCTGTATTGAGAGCGGCTAAAAGATTACCAATGGAGAATTTTCTTCTACTATGGATGAAATTTCCATTTCGGGTGACAGTTTACACAGACATTTTCATTTACTGTTTTAGTGATGTTCAGTTAACAGGTTTAGTTCTCGTACTTATATTATTGAACAAATTTAACTACACTCCAGTAAGTTTGAGTTACTATCGCATTCATGAAATAAGATATTTTATAATTTATTCTATTTCGTAACGATCTTGCGTAGCTTTTCCAAGGCAATTTTCTCGTAGGAATATAATTTTAATCCTATTATGGATATTTGAAAACCAATATTTCGACAAATTGGCGTATTTCCTTCCGTCAATTTTCAGGTCATAGTATTGTTATGTTATGTGTTAGATATTTACAGTTGTTTAAGCTCACTTTTGGATGTAACGACCACAAATTCCTTCAAGACATGTGAAGTTATTTCAGTTTTCATGCTCTAGCGGCAAAAACGGTTGGCTTCTAAATTATTTGAGATGGTTTTAGCGAATATATTTAATTTTACTATCTAAGTCGATTCACAGAGATTGAAGAAGGGAGTTGTATTCCTAATTCAAGTTTTTTTATTGCTCTTTCATATACTGCAAAACATTTTATTTAATTTAGCTCTATGTTGCTGAATTTTGAATTTTGCTTCCCCATAAGCTTAAAGATTGTATTACCTTAGGGAATTTTTAAATAACTGGTGAGCAGAACTAACAGATTTAAATGTTAGGTTCTCGTTTTGTTTCAATTTATTTTAGATTACTTTAGAAAACCTTTGTACAATACTTAATAAACAGTTAATTATTATCTTTCTGTTTGATTTATATTCAGTGTCTTATATTAGATTTTTTCACATTTAAAAATTGTTTTTGAGAATGTTTAAATAAGTTTTGAACAAAAAGAACAGATTAAAATGTTAGGTTCTAGTTTCATTTCAATTTATTTTAGATTACTTATTCAAATTCACCCCATGTGAACCTCTCAGCCGAATTTCGCATTCAATGAATTTTCTGTGTAGCTCGTGCCGTGATCTTAATGTTATATACTTCTATTACTTAGTGCGATACTTAATAGACAGTTAATTATTATCGTTCTGCATTATTTATATTCAGTGTTTTATATTTTATTTTAATACACACTTAAAATATGTTTTTAAGAATCTTTAAACGGCTATTGAACAAAACTAACAGGTTTTTATGAATAAATTATTATTTCACAGGTCTAGATTTTATATTCTTATAATTAGTAGTTTGTAATAGTAGGGGTTTTTTGCGAATCTACCCCGTATTTATTATTTCCTATGATTTTGTTTTCATGTTATTTAATTCTTGTTTTCGCTTATTGATTTGAATGTTATTTGCTCTTTCAGTAATTTAAATGTTTTTCTTCTCTATCCTGAAATTTACAAGTTTTTATTTTTAATTAGTTTGTATCAGCCGATTCTTTCATATCGTGGTTGGCGATACTATATTTAGTTCAATTTGTATTTTTAATTTCTTAAGTTTATTAACTAGCATAGCTTGATTTTTTATTATTTTAATAGTAATTTTCACACTTATTATTGGTTGTTTTCTATTTTTTAGCATAATTGTTTTACTTTAATGGGCATATTACATTATTTTTAAAATGTACGAAAATCTTATTTAAAAATACTTAGTTTGAAATAATTTTGATCCATTGCAATTTTAATAGTAGTGCAAAAGTAAGGCTGCTGGCTCACTTCAAGGTCACCTGAGCGATGACGTCATCGAGGTCAATGACCCCACCGATGACGTCATCGATGACGTCATCGATGACGCAATCGATGACGTCATCACTAATGACGTCACATCCATGACGTCACACCCATGACGTCACAGAAATGACGTGCGGATGACGTCATCACCCCTTACGTCACCAAAATGACGTCATCGATGTCACAAAGGTCAAGGTCACGCTGAAACCTAAAATTTTTCGGCACTTTTGCGGTTTCTCGCACTACGCTCCGAGTTTTAGTCCGGTTCCCATGACCTTGACGACTTGGAGCGAATTTGCGATGAGAAACAGCAAAAGTGCCGAGGAAACTTGAAGTTTGCAACGTGACTCTGCCTAAACCGTCATGTGACACCGCTCGGGTGACCTTGAACTAGCCCAGCTGTCTTACTTTAGACCAGTACTACAACCGCGATGTGCACCCTACGACAGACACCGAGCGACTGACTGTCCGGCTCTGTGTCCTCTAGGTATATCGGCTTGAGAGACTAAGACTCTAAACTGTCAGGAATGGGAGTAACTAACTGAATTTTGCAAGGAAAAGTCATTTCATCCAATATTTTAAACAAATCCTCATCAGTAAAACTGACATTAGTCCGTTTTGTATAAAACTTAGGGTGTCCGCGCAATAGTTTGCGCCACTTAGCTAAAGTCGAAACCCTCTTAACTTTGAGTGGTGGACAGTGAGCAACTAATAAAGCCTTAACACGACTAAGTTTCTTACCCAAAGTGTCCCGCGACATGGCGTCTCCTCACAAAAGTCCACACAATACTGAGAGACTGCTTGTAGCGCACGAGTCAAGGGAAAAGAGGTGGGGGAAACAGCAGGAGTGGGGGAAGGTCACAGTGGCGGGGGAAGGTGAGGCTTAACGCTGGAGTATCGCATCACTTCACCATGAGCTGTCCTATAGTCAACACACTGTTCTCTTGGCCCGAGTTGGCACTAGAAGAAACATTTCTGTACAGCTTAGGCTGTGAGAGCCGAGGAAGCAAAGTCAAAGTGGAAATTGTGTTAAACTCCAAGATAAAGAGTCTCCTAAATAAACTAATCGTATCCCTGCAATCTCCTATAACTTTAGAGAAATACCACTATATTAAGCGACACCTTATACTTTGGCAAAACGAAGCGGAAATGGAAAAGATTACAGTAAAATTAATTTAACTCAAAACTTGGACTGGACAGTCATGGCGATACCATGTGGCGTGCAAACGCCACCCTAAACATTACAAGTTAGGTTATTGAGCACCTCTGGTACGATAACCGATGTGCTAGAGTTAAAGTGTGATGACCTTGAGTCAAAACACTGAAATACTACAAGTCGATATCGTCCCAGAGTTAAAGTGTAGTGACCTACATTCAGAACTTGTAAAATTACTTACATATAGAGAGCTATGGAACAGCGAGACGCACCGCATGGAAGCCGGAGACATACTGGCGAAGCGGTGTTGTGCAGCCTAGGGACCCAGTTGTGGTGGGGGTACAGCCAACACTTAGAGTACAAGTGTCGTGGGTGACCTTGACCCACTTAACTTACCTGACCCCCCCCCCCTGACAAAAAGTGCGAACCCCCCCCCCCCCCCGGGCAAAAAGTGCGCCCCCCCCCCCGAACTTTTTTTTGGGAAAAATTTTTGACCTTGACCAAAAAGTTTTTTGCTCCGGACGAGAAGTGCCCCCCCCCCCCCCGAACTTTTTTTTGGGAAAAATTTTTGACCTTGACCAAAAAGTTTTTTGCTCCGGACGAGAAGTGCCCCCCCCCCCGACAAAAAGTGCGAACCCCCCCCCCCCGACAAAAAGTGCGAACCCCCCCCCCCCCCCGACAAAAAGTGCGAACCCCCCCCCCCCCTTCCCCCCCCCCCGGCAAAAAGTGCGAACCCCCCCCCCACCCCCACCCCCACCCCCTCCCCCACCCCCTCCCCCACCCCTGATATCCTGGGTGTGGCAGCCCCGGCGGGGATATAAGGGGGTCCAGCCAGAGCCGGCTCGCAGTCCGCTCCCGCGCGTTGAACGTGAACGACCGGGACGGACCGCCATAGGCATCACTAAACATTGAATGGCGCCTTCAGTGTTTAGCGAAGTCTACTCTAACTTTAAGACTTGTATTAGTTGTAAGATATTGCGCTTGCGTTTGGGTATTGCGAATTGCTTTATATGAGAGTGTTTTACTTATACCCTATGTCTCCTGTGTCTTTTATCCTTTGTGTCTTGTTTGTTATGTGTTTATTGTGTATGTGCTTGTTCCAGCATTGACTACGTTGAGCTCAATTGTGTGTTGTAAGTGTGTTATTTGTTTCTAAAGTGTATACGCTTGTTTTAGCAATCCCCCCTTGAGCTTTTTCAATGCTCAAAGTAAATTGTAAAGTCAGGGAACGGGAGTAGGCCCCCGTGTAAAGCCACTTTTAATAATTGGTAGGCTCCTCTCATGCATGCTTCAATGCGGCTGAGAACTCTCATGCATGCTTCAATGCGGCTGAGAAATAGGAGTTGGTCCGTTTGTACGCCTATATGGGGTAATGAGCCGATGGCCTCTGCACTCGGACCGAGGACGTAAGCCACTAGGGTGTCCTCAGTTAGTTTCCCTTCTGGAAACTCAAAATTATGTAAATGAATCTTTGTTAGCTATTTGTGTTTTTAGTCCCCAAGGCCCCCGAACATTCGTGGTTCGCCATGGATGTACGGGGGCCAAAATTTTTTAATGTCCGTGTGGCCTTGACCCACAAAGACTTGTAAAAATTCAATGCATTGTAAATTAAAAATATTAAAGATAGGTTACGGGAGTAGGCCCCCGTGTAAAGCCTATTTTAATTATCGGTAGGCTCCTGCCAGGCATGCAAAAGGTTGCGGATGGCATTTGGGAGCATGTCCGTTTGTACGCTGGCATGCAAAAGGTTGCGGCGGCCTCTGCACTCGGACGAGGACGTAAGCCACTAGGGTGTCCTCAGTTTGTTTGTTTCCTTCTGGAAACACAAAATTATGTAAATGAATCTTTGTTAGCTACTGAAAAGACAATGCAGTAAATGTTTACAAGTCTTGCGTGGCGAAGGGTACACGACATTGGATGTTGCCTTGTTGTCATAGTTGGGTCTCTTCGGAGGCTACAGCGATGACAACCTAAGTGCCTCACACCCCCAAAGG
This sequence comes from Neoaliturus tenellus, assembly GCA_030545055.2. Taxonomy (NCBI): domain Eukaryota; kingdom Metazoa; phylum Arthropoda; class Insecta; order Hemiptera; family Cicadellidae; genus Neoaliturus; species Neoaliturus tenellus. The sequence goes on along the minus strand of CM061532.1, from coordinate 10,723,988 downwards.
GGGTGTGGGGCTTATTTTTTTAAAGTTTTTTTGTGACCTTGACCTAAATATGTAAAATCTTTCAAAGTGTTTAACAGTCAGGTCTTATTAACACAGTTAATACATTAATGTCTGTTAAAAAATATAACAGTTAGGTATTTGTAACCCACAATTTTGGAGTTGTTTATAGTTGGGTCCCTTGGGAGGCTTCAGCTATGGTAACATAAATGTCTCAAGTGGGGCTTATTTTTTTTAAAAAGTGCAAACCCCCCCCCCCCCCGAACTTTTTTTTGGGAAAAATTTTTGACCTTGACCAAAAAGTTTTTTGCTCCGGACGAGAAGTGCCCCCCCCCCCCCCCCCGGGTACCTTGGGCGTGGTCACCCGGTGGGGATATAAGGCGGCCGGGTTGCACGCATTTCTCATTTTAGCTCCAGCGCTTATGCTGACCGGTTCTTAAAATGTATCGTCGTATACCTTATGATCCTTCGTACTATAATCTGTTTGGTATTAATAGTATTACAGACAATGAGCAGAAATTGTATAAAAAATTTTGTTGTTTACTTGATAGAACGCACAAACTACCACCAAATACTTTCACCTACAAGCTACCCCTGATAGACAAGGATGATGTAAGCAAACTAACAACAATTCAAGTGAAATTTCTCGAAGAAAAAATCCTTGTTTGTGTAAGAGAAGTGTTTCATAATGAATATTCAAAAAGATTGGCCTTCGACTTTATTAAGGAACATGCAGGACGTGAAAAAGAACAGTACCCAGGATTATATTATTTATATCTTTTTGAGAATGGAGCAAGTGTAACGGTAGAAATAAGTATCAAACTAATGTAATTCTCCCAACCAAGTGTTAAACTAGGACTTGAACTTGGACTTGATTGAGGTTTTTGTAGAACAGAGCGGGGGATAGATCACTTTGTGGCAATGGACTAGCATGCTGCTTAGTGGTTTATCCCCTGCTCAAAGGGTATTTTTACGCGACCTTGACCCACATAAATGCATAGTTGGTGGGGGTATAAAAAAAGGGCAAACCAATTGGATGGATACACCACTTCTATACCATGGCTCTATTGCAGTGCTCTATCCCTGCTAAAAATAATAATTCCAAGTGACCTTGTTCCACATAAACTTGCTCAAACAGACATCTTTCAAAATATTTGTACAAAGTAGTGGATTTAGACCAAACATTATTGGTTTATCAAGCCTGTTGAAGAATATATTGAAAATGGGTGTTTAAAAGCCAAATTTACTAAATGATTGATAAACCGGATGTATATGACGTCACCTTCCCCCACCCTTCAACCTCGGGTATAAAGGGACCCGGTTGAGCGCGCTGCTCATTATTGCTTGGACATTCACCGAGTGCACACTCAAAGCCAAACTTGTTCAAAAATGGCTCTTTGCGATATTTGTGGTGAGTTTTTCCAAGATGAAGATATCTTTGTTTTACACCGAGAATTGCATCATGAAGAAAACAGAAAAGAAGAGATTGTTGTAAGTGAAGAAGACTTGGATGCGTTTGATCGGTTATTGGAAAACTACCAGAAACAGATGGACGACTGTGATAGCTATCTACAGTTACACCGAGAATTGCATCGTGAAGAGGACAGAAAAGAAGAGATTGTAGTAAGTGAAGAAGACTTGGATGCGATTGATCGGTTTTTGGAAAAACCCCAGAAGCAGAAGGACTGGGCTAGCTATTTACAGTTAATGCAAAGAAGAAGACCAAGTGTTATTCAATTTGCCGGAGCTGGACCATCTACAGCTGGAGGAATTATTGAAAAGGAAATGGAAGGAAAAAAAGTGGAAGATGTAAAACAACTGCGTACCCAAGAAGAGGATATGGAAGAAGAGGATACAGAAGAAGTGGAAGAAATAAGACAACTGCGCACCACAGCCTTGCCAGGACCAGTTGTAACTCATTTCAAAATTAATAATGTGCAATTGGAATTGGAAAACTTTATAACCCAAGCTAAAAATTTAGTTGTAAAAACATTGATGGAAGAATTGGCAAGATTGAACTTTATTAAATTTGGATTGGTGTTGGAGGCTATGTTTACTAATACCAATGGTGAAAACTCACCGAGAACATTCATTGCTAAAAACCGAACCCTTACAACCACATCTGATATCAACGAAATTTTAGAAGATTGTTTGAATGAACTGCTAATGAAACTCCAAGAACACGAAGGAAGAGGATCTGGCTGGACGCTATCATCGATTGAAGGTATGGATGTGAGGGTTCACAAGCATGGATATGGTATGAGGGGTAGCAGCTTTATCCCTCTACCAAAGAAAATTAAAGACACCAACTCTTGCAGAAATGTTACAAACGGGGATAATGAATGTTTTAAGTATGCGATGCTAACTAAGTATGTAAAACATAATCCTTGTAGAGTTGGTAGGGAATATTATGAAAACGAACACCGCTACAACTTCCGAGGAATGTCGTATCCTGTGAGTCTTAATCAAATTGCAAAATTTGAGAAACAAAATCCAGGTGTTTCTGTTAACGTGTTCGGCTTAGATGATTCGAACAATGTGTATCCTCTACGAGTTGGAAAAGTGGAGCAAAGAAACCATACTGATTTATTATTGATAACTAAAGGCGAAATTTCACATTATGTGTGGATAAAAGATTTTGAAGCATTGGTTGTACGACAATTAACGAAAAATAAAATTAGAGTGACAGTGTGTAAGAGATGCTTTTGTTTTACGAATAAAGATTTGAGACGTGGAGGATCGGAGTGGTTGAAGGAACACCAAAGACTTTGTAATGACAACTATGAAGTGAAGATTAGTCTGCCGCCGCCATCTCGAGCGTTCATCCAATTCAACAAAACAGTTCACCAATATCGGATTCCAGTAGCCGTCTACGCAGATTTCGAATCCACGTTAGTACCACAGGAGCTTCCGGATGGTGAGGTGACTAGAAGAACCAAATATCAACTGCATCAACCTAACAGTTTTTGCTTATTGGTGAAATCGACTTTGCCTGAAGAACAGTTGCAAGACTATGGCTTAACATCCACTCCGATACTCTACCGTGGGGAAGAAGCCGCTAAGCATTTCGTAGACCAGTTGTATGACATTGCTGAAAAGGTGCAACGCTTATTCGGTAATGTTTTACCTATGGAACCTTTGAATCAAAATCAACAAGAAGAATACAATTTGGCAACAAGATGTTATTTATGCAAGAAGAGCTTCAGTGAAGAAAATCAAAAAGTAAGAGATCACGATCACCTGACAGGGTTATACAGAGGAGCTGCTTGTAATTCATGCAATATAAATTACAAACTGCCAAACTTTATCCCTGTCGTGTTACACAATCTTAGCGGCTATGACTCCCACTTCATTATCCCAGAGTTAGGACGAGATGATGGAAAAATCGAAGTATTAGCTGAAACATTGGAGAAGTACATCAGTTTCTCAAAAACAGTAGGTAAAATTAAACTTCGCTTCGTAGACTCTTATAGATTTATGTCATCTAGTTTGAGCAAATTGTCTGAGAACCTAAGAAGAGAAGATCTAAAAGAAACCAGCAAAATTGTACCTGAAGATAAATTGGACTTAGTAATGCGTAAAGGAGTGTTCCCCTATGATTACATAACTTCTGCAGAAAAATTCGAAGAAACCAGTCTGCCACCGATTGAAGCCTTCAATAGCAAGTTAAATGAAAGTGAAATCTCCGTTGAAGACTACAATCATGCTTGTAATGTTTGGAACCAACTAAACATTCAAACCTTAGGGGAATATTCCGACTTTTACATAAAATTGGACGTAACTCTGCTGTGCGATGTGATGGAAGAATTTCGAAACACCTGCTTCTCCGCCTATGGACTGGACCCTCTACACTCGTACACATCTCCAGGATTAGCATGGCAAGCTATGCTAAAGTCAACCAACTGTCGATTGGAACTTCTAACAGATATTGATATGGTGCTCATGATAGAATCTGGTGTACGGGGCGGTTTGACACAAGCTGTAACACGTCATGTCAAAGCTAACAACAAGTACATCCCAGGCTTCGATGAGAGACAACCATCGGTCTACCTTGGTTACTTTGACGCAAACAACCTTTATGGTTGGGCAATGTCAAATCCGCTTCCCTACGCTGACTTCAAATGGATCGACCCGGCCACCATCGGTGACATCTCACAGATTCCAAAGAATGGTCCAAAAGGCTATATTTTGGACTGTGATTTCGAATATCCGGAGCACCTTCATGACCATCACTACGACTTGCCTCTCCTAGCCAAGACTGAAGTTTCACCGACAGGAAGATGGCCGAAATTGATGATGACGTTGGAGAATAAAGATCGGTATGTGGCTCACTACTGGGTAGTTCAACAAGCTCTTGAATTGGGTCTACGTGTGGTGAGAATTCATAGAGCAATTGAATTCACCCAGTCTTGTTGGTTGAAACCATATATTGATTCCAACACTACAAGAAGAGCAGCAGCAACATCAGCATTTGAAAAGGACTTTTACAAATTGATGAACAACGCCATCTTCGGGAAGACCTTAGAAAACAAAAGAAAACACAAGATTGTAAAATTAGTAAGTGATCCTAAGAAATTGGAAAAATTAGTGCAAAAACCAAATTTTGGAACATCTATGATTATAAACGAAGATCTAGTTGCCGTAAGTATGAAGAAAACAACAATAGTGATGGATCGTCCGTTATACATTGGAATGTCAATTTTGGATATAAGTAAAACTTTAATGTATGATTTCCATTACAACAAAATGGTTAAACACTATGGAAGAGACAACATTGGAGTTGCATACATGGATACCGACGCGTTTATCTACTGGATAAAGACTTTGGACATGTATGAAGACCTAAGGAGTTTCCCATACAAAGACGATTTTGACTTCTCTGACTATCCGAAGAACCATCCAAATTACAACGAAAAGAATAAAAAAGTAATCGGAAAATTTAAAGATGAAGCAAATGGAATGCCTTTAGAAGAAATAGTGGCACTGATGGCAAAATTGTATTCATTTAAAATGTACAACGAGAACAACACACCCACAGTCAAGAAAGCAAAAGGAGTCAAAACATCGTACTTGAAGAAACATGTGACATTTGACCATTACAAGACCTGCTTGTTTGAAGATTCTACAATGTCTGCAACGTTCAACACTATCAGAAGCTTTAAACATGAGGTCTACAGTGTCACTGAAGTTAAAAGAGCACTGTCAGCTCGAGATGATAAAAGGCATATTATGCCGGATAAAATTCACACTCTTCCTTTTGGACACTACTCTCTAAACCCTATCGACTAGTAACCTATTCTTCGCCCCTCTACAACTTCGACCTTATTCCTTTCTCCTTCCGTAAAAAAATGGGGAACACGGCAAGTCAAACGCCGTGTTCCCCATTTTTTTACACAAGTTTGGATGACCTTGACCTATATAAATGATGTTAATATTTAAGACAACATTCATTGTTATTATACATGTGATACATGAAACATTCAAACCTGCAATATGAAGAACTTGAAGCAAGAAATTGTCAACGAGCTTCATAAACCTGCAAGAAGAAAGTTTCCACGAAGAAATACAGTGATAAAAGGAATAAATGATTTATATCAAGCGGATTTAATCGAAATGATTCCTTATAGTAAACAAAATAGAGGATTTAAATACATATTGACTATTATTAATTGTTTTTCAAAAATGGCAGATGCTTTACCACTAAAAGATAAAAGTGGCAAAAGTGTTACAAAAGCAATGGAAACAGCTATACAAAGAGACAAACATACTATAAAACATTTACAAACTGATGATGGAAAAGAATATTTTAATAAGGAATTTGCAAATTTAATGAAAAAACACAACATTAACCATTACTCAACCAATTCAGAGGTAAAAGCATCAATAATTGAAAGATTTAACAGAACTTTAAAAGGTGCGATGTATAAGATGTTTTCCAACAGAGGATCACACGTATGGATTGATGTGTTACCAAAACTTATAAGCGATTACAATAACAAGTTTCATAGAACTATCGGTATGAAACCAAGCCAGGTGACTAATAAAAATGAAAAACTTGTATTAAAACGTATAAAAATGAATACTAAACCAAAAGTTGAAAAACTAAAGCCTAAAAGGTTTAATGTTGGTGATAAAGTGCGAATAAGCAAATACAAAGGTGTATTCAGTAAAAGATATCTTCCGAACTGGACAAATGAGGTATTTACCGTATTTAAGGTGCAACCTACAGTACCAGAAACTTACATTTTAAAAGATAATAAAGGACAATTGCTTGAAGGAGGTTTTTATGGACATGAAATGTTAAAATCAACAGTAGGTGATGTATATCTAGTAGAAAAGGTGTTGCAACGCAAAAAAGATAAGGTTAAAGTAAGATGGTTAGGATTTAATAAGACGGAAGATTCTTGGATACCTAAAAAGGATCTAATATAATGATAGAGCATCATTTTGGGTTGAACCATTACAAAGGATGGAGATAATACCGCAAAAAGACAATTTTACTATTAATAATATAGATGAACTCACAGTGGATGGTTCTCAATTCAATACTGGGAAACACGGTGTTTTGTTACCAAACACGGTGCGTTGTCTGGTTACCGGTCCTTCCAATTGTGGAAAAACAAATGTAGTATTCAATTTGATTACAAACCCTAAAGGCTTACGTTTTAATAATTTATATGTATTTTCAAAGTCACTACAACAACCAAAATATCAGTTATTGGAACAAATACTCAATAATGTACCTGAAGTTAAATATTTTAAATTTAACGCGAGCGAGAGTGTCATGCAACCGCAAGAGGCTAAACCATTCTCAGTATTCATATTTGACGATGTATCTTGTGAAAATCAAAATACAATAAGGAATTACTTCGCCATGGGTCGACATAACAACATAGATAGCATTTATATTGGTCAAACTTACAGCAAAATACCGAAACAGCTCATTAGAGACAATGCAAACATGTTAATTGTATTTAAACAGGATGAAACCAACCTAAAACACATATATTATGACCATGTAAGTGCGGATATGCCATTCGAACGATTTAAAGAGTTGTGTGGAAAGGCTTGGGCTGAAAAGTATGGGTTTTTAACAATTATAAAGGAACAACCGCTAAACAATGGTCGATACAGGATAGGATTTGATAAATTTATACTAATACACTGATCATGATGTAAAACATTCATTGTTGTACAACACGTCTTGCTACAAACATGGTTAACCAAGAAAAGTTAATAAAGGAAATAAAATCACTTAGTGATTCTATTCGGGATAAAAACAGAGCATTAAAATTAGGTATTAGCGAAAGGGAGAAATTTCTTGAATCTACTTTTAAACCTATTACTGAACCCTTGAAACAATTAAACAAAAAATTTGCTAAACCCGTTTTGGAAGGAGATGCAATTGCACCTATTACAAAGTTTGAAAGAGAAAATATAAAATCAGAAGATTTTAGTGATGAAGACCTGGAATCCTCTACATATAGTGGTTTTACCGGTGAAGAACCTGAAAGAGAGCTAGAATCACCAGACTATAGTGGTATAAGAGAATTATATGAAGTAAAAGCTAAAAGAGGACATGAAGATGTATCAACTGCTAGTGAAGAGGAAAAAGAAGAAGAAGCAAGGGAAGGTCCGTCAAACATAAGCTTGTTGGGTGAAAACATTCATAACAAAGGACCTTTAGGAAGGAAATACATGATAAAAATGTTAGCTGGAATAAATCCTAATAAAAACTACCATAGTTATGGAGTAAGATTAACAGAAGAAGGTTTAATGGTTGGTAATAGCCCGGTAAACATTGATGAAGATGATAATATTATTGTTGGTAATCAAAGATATAAGGGCACAAGAGGATTATTTGAATTATTATTTGAAAAAAAGCCTTTAGAATTGTTAGTTAAAGAAGAAGATATGGAAGCATATAAACAGATTTTGGAACACACCAATGCATACAGGAGGAAGTATTTAGCTGACCAGCCAGTTTTTAGATCTAGGTCTTTAAAATATAGAGTATTTGTATCCAAGTTAATACCAACAACGAGAAGACAACCAATGCCGATAATGCCAAGAAAACCTGTAAAACGAAGGTTTGTGTCATCCACTTTGGATATAAGTGCTCCAGAACCAAGAAAAAGAAACAAATCTGTTACAGGTACAGGTTTAATGAAGAAACTATATAACACAAATGTGATTTATTACAATAATATCAATAAATTGGTGGATAGAATGAAACTAATACATGAAGCTAAAGAAGCGGGTCATACTGGATTGGAAAACGAATGGGTGGCTTTAGTGGATGAACTCCGAAACCGTGGGGTAATCTCATAAAAATGCGTTACTCCCTAGATTACTATTCAGTTGCACCATGAGTGTCGACAAGTTCGGACGTTACTCCTCGGATGGGTTATATTACGCAAATAATTTAAAAAGAGGTGCTGGTTTACCACAAACACCTGATGGAGATTATGATATAACTAATAAAAGGTTAAAAAACATAAAAGATCCCACAGATGAAAACGATGCAATAAATTTAAAAGTATTAAAAGAAAATATATCACCAACATTAAGACTACAGAAAAACACATATGACGCAGGTAATCATAGAATTGTCAATGTTGGTAAGCCAAATCAAAACGCTGATGCAATAAACAAAGGTTATTTATCATCAGAATTAAAAAATACGCTAAAATTCAATGGAAAAACGTATACTGCTGAAAATAAACGTATATCCAACGTAGATGATCCTAAAGATGCAAAAGACAGCGTAAATAGACGCTATTTACATTCATTAATACCTGAAAAGACAAAAGATGGTTTTTCTTTTTATAAATTTGTTATTAACGATATAGGTTATCCGAAAAATGAAAATGATGCTGTAAATTTAAAATATATAAAAGATCATTGTATTACACGTGATGTAGGAGTTATTGATTGTCTAGGTAATTGTTTAGCGAATGTTAAAGATGGTTCGGCACCATCAGATGGTGCAACAGTGGGTCAAATGATGGAAACCTTAAAACAAGAAACAACCTCTTTTGTAAAACAAGATCAAGTAGTATCAAAGCAAGGGGATGAATTTGTTCAAGGTAATGAAAAATTCAATTTATTAACATACAAAAATAATGCTTGGGATTGCATGGGTAAAGGGTTATCAAATATGGGATGGGGTTATGAAAAACATGATGCAGCTGCTTTATCACAAACCGTACATCTAGATCCAGATCATTCTTTTAGATTTTTTACATGTAAAAATAAAGTAATAAAAAACTTGCATAATGGAAGAGATCCAAATGATGCTGCAACTGTAGGACAAACATTACAATATGACAGTGCAAATAAAGAGTTTATTTATAATAAGCAAAGATTTAAATTAATGGATGTAAATGATTATCAAAATATATTAATTGCAGATCCAAATTCATTTAGCGGATTTAGAAAATTGTCTGGTGAACAATTTATTCATAAAAATCATGTGTTTCGAAATGAATCAGACGGAGCATTAGTTAGTGGAAATTTTAAATATTTTAAATGTCCCGGGAGCGATGAAAATGTAACTGATAAAGACTAAGAATTTGTATAAAAACTGATACGGGTTAGAAATCGAGACTAATATTATAAAAATGGGTTACACTCTAGAATGTTATTCAGTTGCACCATGAGTGTTGACAAGTTTGGACGATATTCCTCGGATGGATTATATTACTTTAATACTTTAAAAAGAGGTGCTGGCTTACCACAAACACCTGATGGAGATTATGATATTAGTAATAAACGGTTAAAAAACATCAATGATCCCACAGATGAAAATGATGCAATAAATTTAAAAGTATTAAAAAAAGAGATATTACCAACACTGAAACTAGACAAAAACACATATAACGCGGGTAATCATAGAATTTCCAACGTCGGTAAGCCAAATCAAAACGCTGATGCAATAAACAGAGGTTATTTATCATCGGAATTGAAAAATACGTTAAAATTCGATGGAAAAACGTATAATGCTGAAAATCGACGTATATCTAACGTAGCAGACCCTGTAGATGAAAAAGACAGCATAAATAGACGCTATTTACATTCTATAATACCTGAAAAGACAAAAGATGGGTTTTCTTTTTATAAATTTGTTATTAACGATATAGGTTATCCAAAAAATGAAAATGATGCTGTAAATTTAAAATACATCAAAGATCATTGTATTACACGTGATGTAGGAGTTATTGACTGTCTTGGTAATTGTTTAGCGAATGTAAAAGATGGTTTTGCACCATCAGATGGTGCAACGGTGGGTCAAATGAAGGAAACTTTAAAACAAGAAACCTCCGGTTTTGTGAAACAAAACCAAGTAGTAACACGTCAAGGAGATGTATTTGTACAAGGAAATAAAAAGTTTACTTTGCTTGAAGAAAACAATTATGTTTGGGATGGTAAAGGAAAGTTATTGACAAATTTAGGTATTGGTGAAAAGCCTGGTGATGCTGTTACTTATGAACAGATAATACAATTAGAGCCAACTGGAAAAAAATGGTGGAATTGTGATAACAAACGATTAACAAATGTTGCAGACCCTGATTATGCTAATAACGCTGTAACTGTTAATTTTCTTGTTAAAGTAATAGGTAATTTATTATTTGATATGCATAATTATATTGCAGCAGGACAACATAAACCTATTGACGAAAAAAGGAGAAATACATGGATTAAACAAGAAATTCTTTATAAATATTTTTTTTAATCATAACACACAAAAGTTTAGATCATCAGATTGGGGTGATTTTGATATTTAATTAAATAACACCATATATTACATCATTTATGTGCAACCTGTCATAGAGGTAACACATGGGTTACGCTTTTCGAATATAAAAGACAATCATGGCGTTTCATTACACCAGTCCATATCGAGACACTATACGGAAAGGAGGCGGTATCACGTCCACAGCGGTTTCTCTGTTAAGTAAAGCTTTAAATCGTATTCCAGTAGGATCTATCGTAAACAGAGCAATAGACGCTTTACCATACGAATTTCACATACCGGGAGGTTATCAGTATTGCGGACCAGGAACTAAATTGAAAAAACGACTGGAAAGAGGTGATCCAGGCATAAATAAGTTAGATCAGGCTTGTAAAGAACACGATATCGCATATTCCACGTTTACCGATTCAAAAAATAGGTCAATCGCTGATAAAAAGCTAGCGAATATAGCTTGGCAACGAGTAAAGTCTAGTGACGCTAGTATTGCGGAAAAAGCAGCAGCTTTAGCGGTAACAGCAGGTATGAAGGCTAAAATAGCGGTAGGAGGTGGAAAAAGGAGGGGTAAGAATAAAAAAGGATCAACCAAGAGAAAACATGGTGGTAATATTAGACTAAAAAGACGTTCTCCGAGGAAAAATAATAAAAAACCGACAATATGGTCAATGGTAAAAAACGGGGCTGGTCTATACCTAAGACCGTATCGTGCATATTAAATAAAAGAAATCAATTGGTTATACCACATAAAGCGTTGACTAATGTTGAATTATTTAAATATATTTCCTGTTTAAAAATACCATTTTTCCGCGGAGTATTTATGAAAGACAGTTTACCAAAGAAAATATGGAAAAATGAGACTGGAATCGTAAATTTGGATAATACTGAAGGGTCCGGCACCCATTGGGTGTGTTATAAGAAACTAAATAGTAATGTATATTATTTTGATAGTTTTGGAAATTTGCCACCACCTAAAGAACTTGAACATTACTTTAAATCTGCTAAAAACATATATTACAACTATAAAAGAGAACAACCTGATAATACAGTACTTCAATATGCGGCCATTTATGTTTGGAATTCCTAGCTAAAAGTATCAGTCACTATTGAGATGTCTTCCTATACGGTATCATTAACAGGAAAATCGTCCACTTTACGAAGTATCCTTTTTCCAGCGTTACGCTTGCAAAAAGGAAGATTTTGGGAGGCAGCACTGTTGGATTTTACAACTTACAACTCTATTCCCAATGTTACGGAAGGTAAAAATAACTTATTACATTATTATAAAGGAAAAGATGCCAGTGGGAAGTTTACAGACTTGGAAGTTTGCACTCTACCCACAGGTTCTTATGAAATTGATCATATTAATGAATTTTTGCAAAATAAAATGGGAAAAGACAATATAACGCTAAAAGGTAATAACAATACAATGAAAGCTGAGCTTACTTCAAAATATTATATAGATTTCAGTAAGTCAGACTCAATTGGTGATTTATTAGGATTTCCCAAAGATGGAGCGATTTTAGAACCAAATAAAACACATTCCGGTAAACAAACTGTAACAATATTAAAAGTCAATAGTATAGACATAACTTGTAATATTATACAAGGAGCTTACAGAGATGGAGCAAATACTCATATAATACATACTTTTTACCCCAGTGTACCACCTGGATTTAAAATTGTTGAAAAGCCGCAAAACCTGGTATATCTACCTTTGAACACCACTTTCATTTCAGACATCGTGTTGAACGTATTGGATCAAGACGGTAACTTGATAGATTTCCGAGAAGAGCCTATTACGGTTAGATTACATTTAAAATCAACACTTTAATACAAAACCATGGGTTTAACATTTAAAAGCGAACAACCTACGGGAATCCGCATTAGTAGCTCTTCAGCTGTGGAGGAGTTAACACGCGAGAACATTCGTTTCTTAGAGAGAATTGGATTAAAAGTAACCGATAATGGATATACTGGATATAGCTCAGGGTCCAACATTCGACGAAACCCTATGGGAAAAAGAATATCACACCCACAACCCTTACACTTCATCAAAATTAAACAATAACGATGAAATTCGTATTCCCATACAAAATCAAGACATTTACACACTACCATGTGAAAGTTACTTGTATATTGAAGGAAAAGTTACTAAAAAGGACGGTACTACTACTGGTACAACAGTTCCATTTATAAATAATCCCATGGCTTTCCTGTTTGATGAAATTAGATATGAAATATCAGGTGTAACAGTTGATTCTACTAAAAAAGTAGGTATTGCAACAACTTTAAAGGGATTAACATCTAATATCACCTAATGAAACCAATTTAATACAACCTGCAGGATGGGTTTTACCTGCAAAAGACACAATCACTCCAGATACAAATGGAAATTTTGATTTTCATATTCCGTTACGTTTGTTGCTTGGTTTTGCTGAAGATTATAGGAAAATAATATTAAACGTTAAACAAGAATTAGTTTTGTTGAGATCTTCAAACGATAAAGATATTATTAAAGCTCCAGACGGTACAACAGATGCAACTTTAGAATGGAAATTAACATTAGACAAAATTGTATGGAGAGTTCCACATGTAAAATTAGCTGACGAGCATAGAATGCTACTATTAAGAAAGTTAAAGGCTGATCGTGATATTGTAATTCCTTTTAGAAGTTGGGAATTTCATGAACATCCCAGCTTGCCAACTACGGATCGACACACTTGGACAGTTAAAACATCTAATTATGTGGAACGAGCCAGGTATATTATATTTGGTTTACAAACAGGCAGAAGAGACACCATCACCAAACATGCAGGCCAATTTGATCATTGCAACTTGAAAAATATTAAAGTTTATTTAAATTCACAATTTTTTCCATACGATAATTTAAATGTGTCATTCGCTAATAAAAAGTACAGCATATTGTACGATATGTATGCAAGATTCCAAAGTTCATATTATGGTAAAACGAATGCACCTTTACTATCACCAGAAAAATACTTAGATGGTTACCCTATAGTTGTAATCGATTGTTCTAAACAAAATGAATCGGTAAAATCATCAAGTGTAGATATAAAAATAGAAATGGAATTCAACGCGCCTATATCGGCTAATACAACTGCATACTGTTTAATTCTACATGATAAAATCGTAACATACACACCTTTAACTGGAATTGTTAAAAATGTATTGTAAAAAACCGGTTTTGTTACATTCCAATGCATTCCGCGAGTATAAAAGCAGAGTGTTCAGGTCGCTCCTCATCAGTTTGTTGCCTGTTCTTGTATGGGTAGCATCTTATTCAATATGGCTTCTCCTAGTGGTACACAAGAAAATGTAGTAGATATTGAGAAGGAGATATCCGACTTTTTAGATCTTCAAGGTCAACCGGAGGGAGATGAACACAACGCTTGCGGACAACTCCACGGCAGTAATAATGTTGAGGAAAAAGGTAAAAGAAGAAAGAATGCACAGAAGAAGAAAAGGGATACTGAAGATAATATTTCTCCTAACATATTGAGTGAGGTATTCTTGCGAATATTTTATCCAATCTCATCCAGTTTGGACAAAAGTGTTTTAATCGGTGTTATGAAATCGACGGATTATTCACCTACTGTAATTTTGACTCATGGACCCAAAATGATTTTGTTCACCGATAGTGCTTGGGAATCTTTTATGAAGCACTTGCATCTGCTAGAATGCTATTTAACTAGTAACATGTATGGAAGAAAGACAAGAGTAGGACTTTTGGATTCAAATGTGGAAATTGATATTATAAAGAATCGTGGTGACCATCAATTGCGGTTTAGAGACACAACAAGACATGATAACAAGATTCAACTTAATCGAGAAGAGTTTTTTATTCTAACCTGTGCAACTGAACCAATAACAAGATACTTGAGACAACTAGTGTTTTCAAGTTCTATTATTAAAGATTATTTGGAAGACACTTTGGACAAACAACCGGACGCACCTATATTGTACGGACCTGTGGATACTTCTATATTTAATAGGGTTCCTCATGAAGTACAAATGTGGAGACAGTTGGAAAAATACGCTCAACTACATAAGAAATCAGTAAAACAGGAAGAAGAGGAAGAAGGAGGAAAAGAATCAAGTGTTAGTGATGAAAATGAAAACAAGGAAAATGTAAAGATGGAAACTTAGATGACAATGGTTGGTTTTTAAAACAATATCAAACACTTTGTGGGGTTAGGCCTACCGGGGACGGTGCCCACGTTAAATATACACCAACGCGCCAACAACTGTACGGCCAGGTATAAAAGTCGTACCTACCGTGGTGTGGAAATCAGTTGACCTTTGGACTTCGTCATGAGCAGACGAGTGATCTTCGCAATGGACAAGGAAGAAGAACAAGTAAAGTCCAAACCTGGTATAATTGAGTTCCAAGCGTTTCGGGGTAATGATGATAGATTTATCATAAAAGAACTTGTGTTTTTCGATATCAATACAAGTGTTCCATATACATTTTTGTTCAAACCACCATGTTCTTATTCATCATTAACTAGCAAAGCCGCTACTACCAACAGGTGGATTTCAAAATATTTCCATCATATCGATTGGTATGATGGTTTTGCAAGTTACACGGACTTATATAACATCATGCATCAGTTTTCAAACAGGTTTACCAATATTTATACAAAAGGACTGGAAAAGAAGAGATGGATCGAAGAATTTACTCATGTTCCGGTTAATGATGTGGACTTGGATAAAAACTACAAGTATACGATGGAAAATGTTTGTATTTGTACTAAAAGTCCAGAACATGAAAAAGATAGACATTGCGCTTTAAAAAACGCCTATAAACTCGCATCTTACCTTCAAAGTGGGGAAGTGGGGAGTGGTGGGGGTGACGGGGGTTATATAAGTGAGGAGCAGACCGGGACCTGGCATGAGTATTACTCGAGATTCCGAGACGACAACATCTCCCAGCAAGAAGACGAAGAAGAAGACAATCTTTAACTCAACCATGGCATCTCACCAGTTCCTGCAAACTTTGGTTGAGCAGTTCAATGCTCACTCCAAATCTACCATACTACCCGTCAAGAAGTGTTCCGAACTTAAAGACGAGAAGCACTACATTATCCACGCCATGAAGAAGATGGAGACTTCAGTTGGAGAGGCCATTTGCTGCAGTCTTAGCGAGGCACCGTTCACTCCGGGGGATGAGCCCAAGTTCCAAGTCTACCTGCCGAAACGGTTCGTCCATCTCCTCCAGAACGAGGATCTGCGCTCCATCCAACCCGGCTGTCTCTACCTGGTTTCCCACGGTTGCACGGGTAGCAATTCCACCGAGTTGACCATCCACATCGCCGACAAGCAGCAGTGTTAGATTTTAATTTTACTGTTGTACATATGTTATTGTAATGTTTTATAAATAAATAAACCATAAAAGACAAAAAATGCAACATATCAATATGTGAAGTTTGTCACATATTGATATGTTGCATTTTTTTTTAAACTTCGCGGGTGACCTTGACCTTTGACCTTTGCATTTCACAGTTACCCCCACCACCAAGCTAAAGGTTAAACCTGCTTCGATGCAAACACCCCCACCACTTTTTATAGTACCCCCAAGCGCTGTGCCTCAGCTTCATTTCAACTCCGACGGTCAACCGTACAACATCAAGATGTCTCTCAATGTAAGTTGTGCTAGTTACGAGGAGGTAACCATTAAGACTCAGCAGGAGCTGAACGACTTGTACAAGGAGTTGCAGCTGATGGTGGCGCGAGGCTACCGTATAAATGTGCAAGTCTACGCTTGCAATATACGCAATCTCCGACACCCAAAAGAAGAGTCTGAACATTACTCTTCTCCAGCGACTTCATCACCGGCGTCCATGAAGACTGAAGCGAGCCAGACTTTGGATTATTTCAGCTGACTAGCAGTTGTCTTCTTTCGTCTTACCATTGTAGAATATGTTTATTTATTTGTTATATTAAAGATGTAAAAGAGAAAAAAACACCTATCTTGTTACTGACATATGTGCTCAGTAACAAGATAGGATTTTTTAAAACACAATTTGGATGACCTTGAAACTTCCCCCACCACTTTTTCATAGTACCCCCAAGCGCTGTGCCTCAGCCTCATTTCAAATCCAACGGTCAACCGTACAACATCAAGATGTCTCTCAATGTAAGTTGTGCTAGTTACGAGGAGGTAACCATTAAGACTCAGCAGGAGCTGAACAATTTGTACAAGGAGTCTGAAAAGGAGGTTGTCAACAAAACCGATGATCAACAATTGTGGGACTCCTCTATTACAGAAAAGGAATTACATGCAGCCGTCGAAGCTGTCGAGGAAAAGGAAAAGAACCTCAGGCAGCTCTGGTTGGCTCAGATGGATATTTGCGGATCTGTGCCGCGTGATGATTTTGAACTTCAATGTCAGATGGCGATTACCCAGCAACTAGAAGAAGCCGAAAAGGAGCTAAAGAGTGGAGGTACTATCCGGGCGGAGGTGAAAACTGAGAAACAGGAAGAATATAACGAATATGGTGATTAAACGTACTGTTGATCCCAATCCTTTTAGTTTTAAGTGGTTATGTTATAAGTAAATAGAAAAAGTTTCCTTTTTTTAAAAAACTCCATTTGGATGACCTTGAAATTTCCCCCACTACTCTGTAATACCAGCATTGCTCGCTGCACCAAGCATCATTCCTCCTCCAACAACCATGGCGGACACACCTGCTTGCAATGCCATGTCTTCCACCGAAGATGTACCCAATACGAATTGGAAATTGACAATCGACAACGTGCATTATTTAGAAACCATCTGCGATTGGATGAAGTCTATTCTCCTCGACAACCCGGGAATAAAGCTCAAGGTCACTTTAGATTATGATTGGTCTGAAGTTATACTGCAGCAAGACGATCAACAATCACTGGAGTATTTGTCAAATTTACCATCGTCAACCATATATACTACAAATGAGGTGGAAAGGGAAGAAGAGGAGCATGAGGTTTAGAGTTTCTTATTTTTTTAAAACCCAATTTGGATGACCTTGAGATTTCCCCCACCACTTCCCATATACCTAGAGTGCGCAGGGCTGGACAGTCAGTCGCTCGGTGTCCGTCGTAGGGTGCACATCGCGGTTGCTACTCCAATTCCTGACAATTTGGGGTAGTTCAAAGTCACCACACTTCTACAACTTCAAGGTCATCACACTTTAACTCTGGGACTGCATCAACTTGTATTATTTCTGTGTTTTGACTCAAGGTCATCTCACTTAACTCTGGGATGGTATCAACTTGTAGTATTTCTATGTTTTGACTCAAGGTCATCACACTTTAACTCTGGGGCAAATATCGACTTGTAGTACTTCAGTATTTTAGCTCAAGGTCACCACACTTTAACTCTGAGACTGCATCAACTTGTATTTTTTCTGTGTTTTGACTCAAGGTCATCACACTTTAACTCTGGGAAGGTATCAACTTGTAGTATTTCTATGTTTTAACTCAAGGTCATCACACTTTAGCATGTAACTTTAAGGTAGCACCGAAACGGTGCTACCCGGCTTGACATTTTCAAGTTTCCCAAGGTTATCACAATTTCCCCCCACCACTTCCCATATACCTAGAGTGCGCGGGGCCGGACAGTCAGTCGCTCGGTGTCTGTCGTAGGGTGCACATCGCGGTTGTAGTACTGGTCTAAAGTAAGGCAGCTGGGCTAGTTCAAGGTCACCCGAGCGGTGTCACATGACGGTTTAGGCAGAGTCACGTTGCAAACTTCAAGTTTCCTCGGCACTTTTGCTGTTTCTCATCGCAAATTCGCTCCAAGTCGTCAAGGTCATGGGAACCGGACTAAAACTCGGAGCGTAGTGCGAGAAACCGCAAAAGTGCCGAAAAATTTTAGGTTTCGGCGTGACCTTGACCTTTGTGACATCGATGACGTCATTTTGGTGATGTAAGGGGTGATGACGTCATCCGCACGTCATTTCTGTGACGTCATGGGTGTGACGTCATGGATGTGACGTCATTGGTGATGACGTCATCGATTGCGTCATCGATGACGTCATCGATGACGTCATCGGTGGGGTCATTGACCTCGATGACGTCATCGCTCAGGTGACCTTGAAGTGAGCCAGCAGCCTTACTTTTGCACTACTTTTAATGTGACGCATGTTAACTCGTTGACGTTTCAGACTAAGTAGTTGGTAACGTGGAATAGTTAGCATCTCACATTTTAGTAGAGTTACAGTAATTAATAACTTAGCTTTTCAAAACTTCGATTTTTATTAGTTTTTATTTTCCGATTCTTTTAATATCGTGGTTGGCGATGCTAGATTTGGTTTAAGTGTTACTTTCAATTACTTTAGTTTATGCATTATTATAGCTTGATTATTTTATTATTTTAATAGTTATTTTCACATACTCAATTATTTTCTATTTTTTAGCATTATTGTTTTGCTATAGTGGGCACATTACATTTTTTTTTATCTATGAAAATTTAATTTAAAGATACTTAATTTGGATTAATTTTGCCCCATTGCAATTTTTCTGTGCCGCATCTAAAATCTTTGACGTTCCAGACCAAGTGGTTGGTAACGTGGAGGAGTTAGTATCACACATTTTTGTAGTAGAGTTACACGTAATTTAAAACTTAGCTTTTCAAAACTTCGATGGAACTAGCCTGTTCAGTACTTTGGTGGAACTAGACAGTTCATTATTTGAGACTTTGTGAATGATTAACGAAATTTGTAAAATCAACTAGGGGTCATGGGGGCTGAGCCCCGTGAAATATTTTCAAAGGATATAATTTTTATTATTATTATTGATTGTGAGTAGTGCGTATTAGCCCGTTTTGTTACTGTCCTCGCTGTCCAGTTAGTTGGTGGAACTAGCCTGTTCAATACTTGACTTTAAATTATTCTACAAATTTAGGGCAACCCCTAAGGGGGCATGGGGGCGGAGCCCCCATCGAGCCGTAGGCGAGTAACTAATTTATAATTCTTTTAGTAACTGTAACGAATAGTTATTGCAACTCATACTGTGTTTACGATAACCATTTTTAACCTACCAATCCCAGTAACTAATTAAACAATGGTTAGAACAACTACTTTATTTTTCTCTGTGAAAAATCAAAACCTAAATGAAATATTAAAACTCAATTAGTTAGATGAGTTTTTATCATATTTTCTAGTGAAACACAGGTTAGTACAATTGGAAATAATAAATTTTCAAATTTTCTGATACTAGACATAAAGATACTGCTGATTGCGCTTTAATTTACAAGTGTGGCTTTTTGTTTTATAACCAACAACTTTACATAGATTACCTCATAAATCTACTTACTCATCACAGAAGATTCATCAGAAGAAGACTCATCACAGAAGATACTTAACTGAAAAATTCAAAGGCTTCGAACTATGGCCTGACGACTTTACATGGATCCCTTCATTTGTTATTTTATAATTAACAAATAGACATCTCATAAAACCGTAGATTCAATATTTTTTTATTTTATCTTAAAACTAACCCACTGATTTGACTCATTTGAGCTGGAGCCCTGACGATTGGACAAGGATAAACAATCATAAATGTCCAAAGACACCAAGATATTATATAATATCCCGAAATTCAAGTTAGGTCAGCACAAAAAAGGCCAGTCTACACTCAAGTTCGAACCTTGGTCTCCTTCTCGGATCTTATTAGGATGTAATTTTAATGAATAATGAAACGAGTTTTCGTGTATTATCTGATTACATGAATCATCTGCCATACATTTTTGAATCGAACCACCTTGATACGGCAGCTTATGGTAATATTGAATAAGGTAAAGGTCTGTAAAAATGATTTTTAATATCGAAATTTGACATTCTTGAATTCCAGCCTTTCTAATGATTCAAAGCCTAAAATGGAGTAGTAATCTTGCACAGTAAACCTTCAACAACAAAACTAGACAGTAATACACAAAATCCCAAGGGAGAGAGGTGTTTGGAACTTTGCCCAGTCCTACATATTACCTGCATTTACATTATTTGCACAACATACAAAATTATTATTAAGTTTGAAATACACGTGATTTCCTACACATAACGATAGGCATTTCAATTGCAATATGTTTTTTGTTTATAATAAACATAGCAGTAGCTCGAATTTTTTATAAAAAGAGAACAGTTCAAAGATAAATGTTTTAACTAGCAAATCTAGTTCTTATTAAAGTACATTTGGAATGATTAATAACATTATTTTCCAGTTCTGTACATGTATAATGTGTTTAACGATTAGCAGATGATCCTAAAAGTTCAGAAATAATAAATTTTTTGGTAAATCGGGTTGGTTGATTATTCACCATATGAGGTAAGTTATATGACTTGATGAAGTATACAGCCAAAGTATACAGTAAACTTTGGCTGCTCTTAGATATCAAAGCAAGTTAAATTGGGTTTAATACAGACATTTTCGCGTTGAAATTAATTTGACAGTTCCCAGACCTAAATCAACATCCAACTTGGTCGCTGTTCGTGAATGTTTGTGAAATAGTTGCTCCTGTCGCAAAATTGTCGCAGCGATCACTGTAGGCTTTCAGTTTCTAAATGACATTTAGAAGTTTTGTCTTTATAATCTCCCACACGGTTTTATGTGTTTCTGAAAATCTATATCTATAAAAGGCAAAGCCCTCACTCACTCACTCACTCATCACTAATTCTCCAACTTCCCGACTAGCTAGAGTGCTGAAATTTGGTATACTCATTCTTTAGGCTCAAAATAGGAAAGTCTGACTATTTTCATATTAATATTCACAAAGGGCTACGCCCTAGACGTCCTCAAAGTTACCATGTAATTCTTATGGAAGCAACATTTTTGTATTCTAACATATGATTATGGAAAATTGAATTAGGTTTGTTTACATCTGCCACATGATGATTCATGCAAGAAAATGCTTATAAGCATAGAAGTAACCAGGTGTGAGATATAATGTTTATTTATGTTTGACATTGTCAAGATTATAGTGATGTACTATTACTTTTAGTCTGGTGTAATTTGGTTGTATTAAGTGCAGTTTACTTTATTTTGTATTTTTTTACTATATACTTTTTTACTGTTCATAGGAACTAACAAACTGTTTTGCAAATATAGTTTTTGAAGCACTTAAGGGCTCCGCCACACTGGATTTCAAAATTACTTTAGGGCATTCGTGGGGTTGAAATTTTTGACATATACGTTCCTCTTTGCTCATGGGTGCTAACTAAGAAGCTGTTTTACAATTATAGTTTTCGAATCTAAGAAACCTTTTGCAAATATAGTTTTGAAAACCTTTAGGTCTGCACCCCACTAGACTTTCAAATTATTCTAGGGCCCACAGTGTTGAAATATGATGGAGGATTCCCTTTACTCATGGGTACTCACTAAGAAAAGGGGTTTGCAAATATAGTTTTAAAGCACTTTAGGGCTCTACCCCACTGGATTTCAGAATTACATTAGGGCCTTCACAGGGTTGAAATTTGACATGGACATTCCTCTTTGCGCATGGTTGCTTACTAAGAAACGGTTTTGCAAATATAGTTTTCGAAGTTCTTTAGGGCTCTGCCCAACAGGACTTTAATAACACTAGAGATCGCCTCCTGATCGAAATTCGATCAAAATTTCAGTTGATCTGGACCCAAGAAGCTTAAAAACATTTTAGAACTAAAACATCTGTTCTTCCTAATTTTCTGGCAATTGTTTTTACAACAGCTGCCTAATGATTCATTCAATTCTCCTTTCTCCATATAAGATTAACATTGGAAATTTGAAAGCCTGTGGGGCGTAGCCCTGGAGAGCGATGTGAATTAGAATGTGATTCTGCTCATCTACAGGACTATACCTTTCTAACGGTATGCGAGGATTTATCCTGCGATGCACACGAGCTGAGAAAAAAAGGAGGAAATGAAACATGCTTGCGTATTAATATATAGATTTTAAGGCCTCTGGGATTGAAATTTGACTTGGACGTCCCCCTTAGCTTAAGAATTTTAAAAAGAATTATTTTGAAATTCTTTAGGGCTACGTCCCACAAGTCTTGAAAATTACTTTGGGCTCGCGGGTTTGAAACTTGACATAGACGTTTCTCTTTGCTCATTGCTGCTCACTAAGAAACAATTTTAGCAAATTTACTTTAGGGCTCCACCCCACAGAACATAAAAATTACTATATATGATTAAAATCTAACGTGGATGCTCCGTTTTGCAAATAGGTGCTCACTTAGAAACGGCTTTGCAAATATAGTTTTCGAAATTCTTTTACGCCCCATAGGACTTCAAAATTATTCCACTGGCTTCCCCCCACGAATCCTCAAAATTACCCTAAATTTTACGGTGTTGAAATTTAACGTTTATTTTCCGTTTTGGTAATAGGTGTTTACTAAGAAACAGTTTTAGAAATATAGTTTTTTATGTTCTTTAAGGCTCCGACCTACATGATTTTAAAATGACTGTAGGGCCTACGGGGTTGAAATTTGACATGGTTGTTCTTTTTTGCCCAATTGTTCTCATTAAGAAAATGTTTTGAAATGTTTTGCAAAATTCCTTCAGAGCTCAACACACAGTTTTTGTTTCAATGTCATTCTAAAGGAAGAAGATTTTGTTACTCTTTTAAAGATTTTATTACCTAAAAAATAAATTCAGTCACGGGCGAAGCCGTGACGGGAAACAGCTAGTTCTTAATAAAATATAAATAATCTACTGTGTAATTTGTACAGGTTGCAGAGTTTATGTTTTTGAATGTTATAAACTAAAATAAATAAAAATAACCAATGATGTAAACTTTGTTCGCAATGGATAAGTACAAATATTATAAAAATGGCAAACTCAATTCCCATGGGTGACTTTTAAAAACCTAGTAAAAAGTTTAGATGAATTTGTTTTCAATGAGAGTAGCATTGGCTCTAATTTTTAATGATCTTTAGAATTTAACCTAAAGGACTCAAAAGGAAATTCAGAAGATCTAACAAACGATTATATTTGACTTAGTTACCGTATCAAAGATAATTACTGCGCTTACTGAAACCCAAGTTTTTCAACCATGTTAGACAGTTTGTAATTTTCACTACGGAGGAATTTTTGTTCATGGTACGAAATAACGATTCAGTCGATTTCTAAAGGTGTGCACGGCTCTTTATAAGTCAGTCTTATGTATCATCCACCATGTCGTGAGGTTCTGAGCATTCAATTTTCCAGACCACAAAACCCTTAGGTGTTCCATTTTCTATTTTACCAAAACATACTGCTCATAAAAAAAAATTAAAATAGTTTAGTGGGTATATTGTTGTTCACAGCTCTCTCTGATTAATAACAACCACTTGCATAGATTTTGATAAGTCCATTACTTTGCTATATTGATATTTTGGTCTATATAAATAATTTTAAATCAGTTAAGTAGGTAAAAGTGTAATTCTTCTATTGCTCATAACCAACATTCTTGATCAAGTTGTATTAGGATTTCACGTTAATTATTTTATTCATTACAAATTTCATACAAATTGAAATTGAAATTGGAAATATATAATTTCACACAAAGTTGCAATTATATATTTCCAACTATTTTTTAAACTTTGTTTCCGAGTTGCACAATGAAGTATTATAACAGATCAGCTGAAAGTTTATCAAAGTTGTTTATTGCAGATTCAAATTAAAACTAAAAACTAAAATATGACGATTGTTTTGTGCCGGAAACTCTGTTGTTTGTCGCGTAATTATATGGTTTCAAAAGTTTTCCTATGACAACCTTTTATACAAAACCATCAATTAATATATAGGATTTAACACGTTTATTTACGTCTCTATAAAAGGTCTTCAAAGGGAATTCCTACTTGAAAAGAAATTTTACTATTTAGGCTACATTCACAAATCACAGTTGATAATTGTACAAATTTAAAATTATCGTTTGCTACCGAGCAACACTATTCAATCATTATCAGACAATGAATAAACTAAAAATATTGTTGACTGCGTTTTTATTATTCTTCAATAGTACTGTTCACTTATTTTGTTATCAGTGCAGTAATTAGCTTAGTATTGTGTCAGAGTCATTCAATTTGTTTGGATTAATTCTTATTTTTGCTAATTTATAATTTTTATTTCTGCCTTTATGCTGTCTGTGATAGCTAAGGATAGGTTTGCGTAGTGTGGAAATGGCAGTTTTAATATTTTTAATGGATTCTTTTTATAACTCTTCTAATGATTATTAACTCCGTTTGTAAGTTTATATGGGCTAAAATTAAGTATTCGTTGACAAGAACTTTGTGTTGGGAACAATTTATAAAACATTTAAAAGTAAATTTTCTCTCTTCGTAGCTATTTAAAAACCAATATCTACTTTATTATTCAATTTATTAGCCAAGTAAATGGGATAAGTTACAGATGGATCATCATTATTGGCTTTTAAGGAAATTCAAACGGTGTGAATGATAATTACTTTTCTTCGGTAACTAGCTTCAGTCAGGACCAGGGAAAAATATAAGTAAAAATTGTAATGTCCATTACATTACATTACAACTCCCCGGTCCTGAGCTTCAGTAGCTTCTTTAAAACGCTTTTGTTTGGGAATTTACTCTATTAATAAGTGAAAACAATAGTTTTGTTAGTTCTGCCCTAATATTTTTGTTTAACTGTTTAACTCAACATGCATAAGTACATTTTATACTTATGTAATACGCTAAGGATTTTTTAAGGAAACTCCTCCTACAATTCTCTCTCGATTTTCAAGTTTTTGGCAAGTTAAAGATTGGGCTTCGTCTGTAGTTGTTTCCGCCATAAACATTATGAGAATAAGGGCGCTATCCACAAATAAAATATAAATTTTCTTTTAGAATATCGTTGTGATTGGGTTGAGCATTTTGAACATCTTTCAATGTACAGCTGTAAATAAGCGTAATTTTTAGTAATAACAGATGTTCACAACATTGAATTGGTCGGATATCATTGATTTAGAACTAAAAGTAAAATTGCTTAGTTTCAAGCAACACGTGCACTAGTTAGTTAAAGTTATTTAATTGGTGTTAGATAAATGAGTGTTAACATTAACACGGATACCAACCAGATGTATTTAATTAGTTACGATATATTGGCATAAAAAACGTTATAGGGCATTAGATGAGATTTTGCCAATTTTCACCCTAAGTAAGCCAATCCAATAGACATGGCTGAGACGGATTGAAATGGCATAAACGTAGTCGGTATCAGGTGTTCCGGGCTACAGCACCAATCCAGGGGAAACCACTTTCACCACTCTGGATTGGGTCGGTGATATGGGTTCTACCCAAGTTGCTCCTACACTATCCCAGTGTAACCGTATCGAATAAATTCTCTACAGGAAATGTTCGTCTGTAATGTATACCACGATGAATTGTATTGTGTTGGTATCGTGAGTTTTTGTTTACTTATCATAATAACAATTAGTGAATAATGAGAAAAACACACGAAAAGTAAATGCTACTACCATGTCTGTCAGGATATTTTGATTGTTGTAAATTGTGTTCTCTGCTGACGTTTTGGAGACCTTACAACACTCTATCTCCATTATTCTGACATCCATGAATCATCCTAAAGGTGACAGATTGATAGGTTTTAGAAAATTCTTCTTATAGCATCAATTTTCGAACTTGGTTTACACTAGAAGGCATCGCAAAATTTTGAGAAAATAACTGTTAAGAAATTAATAAACTGAAAATGTACTAAATTATATTATGTATTATATACAGGGTTAGGCAAAAGTCTGAACACCCCCAGTTAACTTTTTAACGCGTAGCAGTAGGAAAACCAAACTCGGCACATGTTTACAACATCAAAAACTGCACTTTTTCATCGACTACACAACTTTGCCCCGGCCCCCAAAATGGGGTATTTTGGGGGCAGCCCCAAATTTTCAAATGTAAACCCCTATCGAGTAACCCCTCATTTTAAATGGTTTATCAAGAGAAATTGAATGGCACAAACCGGATGTCGATATCTCTTCTCTAACCAAAATAGCAGCCATTTTAAAATTCGAGATAGGTAAATTGACATTTGTTGAAATTAAATCGGAAAATAGCTTTTTTAGAATCGAGAATATCTGGAATTATTTTATTATTGAAAATACTAGTTCATTTCTGCTACTAGGTTCAATTCTAAAACAATTCAAGAAATTATAAATTCTAAAAAGCTATTTTCCGATTTGATTTTAGGCCTAACAAATGTCAATTTACCCTTCTCGAATTTTAAAATGGCTGCCATTTTGGTTAGAGATAAGATATCGACATCCGGTTTGAGCCATTCAATTTCTCTTGATAAACCATTTAAAATGAGGGGTCACTCAATAGGGGTTTACATTTGAAAATTTGGGGCTGCCCCCAAAATACCCCATTTTTGGGGTCGGGGCAAATTTGTGTCTTTGATGAAAAATTGCATTTGTTGTGTTGATAACATATGCCGAGTTTGGTTTTCCTACTGCAACGTTTTAAAAAGTTAATTGGGGGTGTCCAGACTTTTGCCTAACCCTGTATAATTGGAAAATTCATTAGGTCTATATTTAAAACTCATCAGTACTATTATGTATTGTTCTTAACTTGGTTTTTTATATTTGCGGGTTTGCTAAGTATTAACAAACCCACGTACGTAATTTGTAAACAGTAACAAAACAGTACGTAATTTGAGGTATTGTTATATAGTTTGGTATCTTTTTAAATAGTTCTTGAAATTCTTAAGTAGTTTGTACCCTTTTTGTAAGTTTTTGGCTTTTATTAAATATAGTTTTGATCTACTTAGTAAATAGTTTTAATATAGGTATATACAATTTTTATTCAATGATTTTAACTAATTAGTTAATATGGATTTTATAAAATAATTATTTGATCTAGCACTACAACTCGACTGATCAGCATATTAATGATTCACCATGAACATCTGAATATTAAATATTACTTAGATTAAATTACTCAAATTAAACTTCTATATTCCCAAACCACTGAATAACCAATTATTATAAGGATTAAAATTTAATATTTTAAAAATTGTTTTCAAAAATAGTAACAAATTACAAACAAAAGTTTTTATTATGTCTACCAAAATGATTACATTGATTACAAAATGTAATACCGTACGGTGTATTACATAAATTGTACGGTGTACAGTAGTATTGTAATGTCTATTGCAGATCTTAAAATTATGTAATGAAGACCCCATTTAATTGCAACAGGGTACCAATGTCAACGTAGTTTAAAATATTTCGTCTAAATTAACAATATAATGTTATTTTAACAATCAAAAACTTAAAGCTTGCAGTTATAATACCATTCACCGTCTTAATAAATTTCAATTAACGTTGTTCAATGAAATACTACAAATTTAGTAAGAAGTTCTCGAAAGTCATAAACAATAGTGAGGGTTTGTATTAAAACTGGGAACTTTATTATAACCATTGTTTTATCCTTTGGTTTTGCCACTGAATAACGAAGTATTAATGTTCGATTTTGTAATCATCATTCGAAAACGATCCAAAAACATTTTTTTTACATATTGGAGAAGAAAAAACGTGTCACTGTACGATGATAGGTATATATGGCATTACTACAATGGTGTTGTTTTGGCCATTAAAGTTATGGATAGTGAAAGATATAGACAAATATTCCCATTTATGATTAAATTAAACTTAATTATCGTTTGCTCAGGATCACCTAAAGATAAACGGCCCGCTTGGTAAAAATCTTTTGCATCTACTCTATTCCTGTTCAACCCTTTCCAACTACAAGTTTGTGAAATAAAGGTTCTAAAATTGGATAAAAATATCCTGTGTATTTTAATACAAAACATGTACTATTTTGAGTATTAATTTAGATAAATAAGTATAATTGGATATTAGATAATTAGTTCATCAGTTTAACTTTATTTTTATTTTAAAGTAAAATGGGATTGTGTTAAATGATAAGCTTGGACATTATGGGGTATTACAAGCCCATCAATGGTAAACGGCTATCATCTTAATACTAAAACTGATACTACTACAATATTAAAATGAGTTTTTCGATGATATAAAATATAAATATTTTTATATCATCATCACATAGTAATTTTTTTACATAGAAAAAAAAAACACTTTTTTGGTAATTATCACATAGATTTTATGTGATGAAAATCTATTAACTGTGTGGACTTTGGACACTATTGACTGTGGGACTATGGGAAGTTAGACTTGGTATGTAAACAAGTTTAATTATTAAAAACAGAAACTGTTAACTGACCATACATGTAATGGTTTGCCAAATGACACAGTGTAATACAGATAAATTTGGTAATGTTGTTGAATATAAATTTTGTTATAATTAATTATTTGACCATTATATGTATGGTCTATAGCTTCTTTTACTTTATTTCATAATTAACAAAGTATTTTTGTTATACAAATGATTTCTTAAGATATAGACGGAATTTTTCAGAATCGTAATAACTAAAATTTTGTCTGTTGATTTTGGAATTTTGAATTGTTTTCTAAATTGCACATAGTTTGAGGTTAAAGTTCCTCGTGCTCCAAACATAAGGCCAATCACACTTAAATTTTCAATTTCATGTTTTGATTTGAAGAACGGGATGGTTGGTTCATAGATTTCCTTTTTTTCTTTATTGACTTCTTCAGGCTGATTTATACAGTCTTCAAATCTTATCGTGGGATCTATAATCCACCCTTCGTTCTTCTTACGGTTGATAGCCAATATGTCAATTCTCCTAGTACTTCCAGTGTCTGATATACAAAATACCTCTTCATACACTTCTAGGTTTTGTTTTTTCAGTTCAGCTGCTAGGATTTCCCTGACAGAGTTGTGCCTTTTGTTTCGGAGGAGTTCACCTTGCTTGCAGGATCCCAACACGTGTGCAAGAGTTTCAAACTCATTGCAGTGTCTGCAATGGTTCGTGTTGAGTCCGCGCCCGGGAACAGTCCTCACTGAAGCAATATTGCATGTCATCTTTAAGCTGTCGCGCCATTCTGAGTCAGAAAGACCCTCTTTTTTGAATAACCAGAAATTGGCAGATTTCACTTGGCTGTACAGGGAAACTTTTCCTTTTCCTTTTTGAGATAATTGCATCCAGGAATTAAATTCCCTTTCTTGGAGTTTCTTCCTAATATCCTTGCTAGAAATTTTGTCTTTTGGGATATTGGTAAATTCTGATATTGATAAATTTAGAGCATTTAAACATTCTTCTTTTTCTCTTTCAAATGATGGAGGTATGTATTTGTTTTTAGATCTTTCTAGAACTTTATAGCTGTTAAATTGTTGGATAAAGGTCTCCCATTCTAATTTCATTACATTCAATCCTTTTGAGTTTTTGTTAGAATATAAAAAACTATTAGGTGCATCGTTTGGGAGTTGAAGAATTTCTTTTATACAACTTCTGATAATTTTATCACCGTCATTGAGAAACTGTTTTGAAATTAGATTATACTTTGAATTTTGTAGAGGATATATAACGGTAGGAGAAATATACTGATTTATGATGGTGAGTTTTTGATTACTGTTCAACAACCAACTTTTTGTGATAATCTCTAAGCTGTTGGACAGCTTTTTAAGAATTCAAGCGGAATCAAAGCAAAGGGTGTTTGAAAAGCTTACTCCCAGATATTTAATGCGGTCACCTTCATTTATTGATTTAATGGTATTATCATTGGACCTTAATGATCCAGATATAAGCTTCCCAGTTTCAATAATAATTGAATTTGATTTGTTATAATTTATTTTGAGTCCAATTTCTTCCAATCTATGTGTTGCGAATTGAAGGAGGAATTCCGCAGACATAGTGCTATTAGCTATCAGGACTGTATCATCTGCAAATCCTAATACAGAAATTGGCTTGAAATTTTCTTCCAAAAGGAAACCATAGGTATTAGCTAATTCTTCCTCTGATAACTCTTCCAATATATGATCCGTACTAAGGTTGTATAGAAGTGGTGACAAAGGAGAGCCTTGTAGAACACCTTTATTTATTTCGATCTTCTTTGTTTTTTGCAACCCTCTTTGAATTTGAGTTCTATTTCCTTGTATCAATTTACCTATTAGATTTTGTAGTGATGTCGGGAGACAGGAAGTTTTGATCGTTTGCAGTAAATGGTCATGGCCAACATTGTCAAAGGCCTTCTCTATATCCAAGAAAATAATTGTTACATCAAGACTGTCACTTCTTGCTTTTTCAAGAACTCTGTAAAGTATATTAATATTTATCTGACATCCTGGAGTGTTTGTAAAACCTCTTTGGTTGTCGTTTAAAACGATAAAACGTCTCATTTCTTTCTCAAGGGTCCGTTCTATGGTCCTTCTTAAAACAGATGTTATAGATATAGGCCTCCAGCTATCTAAGTTTTCTTTTGGACCTTTCTTGTAAACTAGTACAGTTCTAGCGTGTCTAAATGACTCCGGTACCCAAGCATACTCTACCATTCTATTAGCTATAATCGCTAGGATCTCAGCAATAATTTGGTGTTTTAAGGTTCTCATAATCACTCTGTCTGGACCAGAGGCAGTGTCTATATTCATTTTTCTCATTGAATGAAATATATCTTCTTTTGAAATGAGAAATTTATAATTTGAATTTAACTCTTCTTTTTCGAATTGACTTAATTTTTCTTTATAATCTGTTCTCAAAAAATTATTTTTCTTAGAAAATCTTTCATTGAGGTATTCATAAATAGATTCTATACTGACATTCAATTCACTTTTAGTTTCACTTTGTAATACTTTCCTTACAGCTTTTTTTCTTTGGTTGTAGTATAGGAACTGCGTGAGTTGAAAGTCATACTTAGCCCTTCTTCTTTCTCTATCTCTTTTCGATTTTCTAATTGGGTTTGATGTTTGTTGATATGTTGGATTGCTTGGTCTATTTTTACGTTTTTTCTGGCTTCATAATATATCCTTGCTGGATGTTTAGGTCCAGGGAGTAAATGTTCTACTTCAGCTAGCCATTGAGAGAATTCAGTAACCAAACTATCCCAAACACCATCATTATTACTTTCATTCTTAAATTTAATCAACCAATCATTTAAGGATGAATCAAACTCATTTCTTATGTTAGTGTTTTCAGTGGATACTTGTATTGTATTCTTAGACTTATCATTGGATTCATCAGATGATTTGATGTCTTTTTGGTGCTTCATCATGATTTTCTTCCTTGCTTGAACAGGATGAGCCTTGGATATATGAATGCTTAATCCATTTTCTTTGTAAAAGCCACCACAAAATGTGCACTTAACAGTATTCAAGCTTATTTCGTCATTTACTGAACTGTTGGCATAATTTTTTCGATATATAACACTAGTCTCGTCTTTCGTCTTAGTTTCAATGCTAAAGTTATGTGGTTTAGACGATTCACCAGTTCTAGAATTTTTATGAATCATAAGAGATGGGAAATGATTCTCTTTTGGACTTCCTTTATATGAATTTTCATGAACATCATCCTCATCTAAACTACTATCATAATTTACTATAGGGAAAGGTCTTATATATCGTGGATCTCTGTCTTTTGGAAAAACTATTGCTAAAGGGTTGTGTGTTGATGGACCTGGCTCATAAGTATCTCCCAAATGTGCTTCATCTACATTTGGCAACCCTTTGTACGTCATATTTTATGATAACATTATTGATAAATCATTATCTTCATTTAGAGGTTCAACATTTCCCAATTCTTTATGGGGCCCCTTAATATGGGATTTTAAACGTCTGATCTTTATATGGCAATATGGACATGATACAAGACTTGATTTCTTTTCAAATCCCTCTGAGGGCCCTGGATTTATTTCAACATTTCCACTCAATAGTATTAAAAAAACTAGTATGATATTCATACCGTTGTTGAAAGGAACAATGTTTGTCTTTTTATGTTTTCCTTTGATTTTGTTTTTCAAAAGCCTTTTGGCGAGTAAAGGTTGGGCCTGGCATAGAAGACATTTACATTTATATCAAACGAGCTGTCAACATGCATTATAACACTTTGATCTATAGATGCGGCTATTAAAATTATCTTCAAGAACGTTAGGAGTTTAAGAAGAGTTAAATATGTACTAAATTTCATGATGAATATTAAAAACAAAACAATAAGTAAACAGACTAATTTTGAGGTTAATAAAATGTTATTATAACTTTTCACTTTAATAATGTTGAAATTACTGTTAATTCATACTGATAGGCAATTCTGAATTGTTAATCTTGAAAAATATAATGGAATTTGATTTCAATTAAAGTACTTACAATATTTTATAATAATTTTAAGTAAAGAGATAAATTTGTTGATTTCAATGTTTTCAGATCACAGCTGTACATTTCATATATATATATATATATATATATATATATATATATATATATAAATGTGTTAAAAGTATGGATTTTTAGTACAATTTATACGTATTTGCATTGTGGTATAAACTAAAACGAATATTTTATTTATGATTATTTACCTCCAGGATTGATTTTGGACTAAAATAATATAGGTCACAGAGCGCCTTGACCGTCGTCAATCCATCTAGTTTAAATATTGTTAGTTTCAGGAACAATAATAGTCCCATTGTCAAATCATCTAAAATATCGTAATAGAGACGTGTCTCTAAAACGACATTTTCAAAGATTTGACAATGGTAAATTGTTCATAAACCTCGTAATCACTAAACAATTTGTTTTGACGACGGTTAAGGTAAAACGAATATTATGTCTGTTACTTAAATTACAAATAAAAATAATTACGTCAATAATATTTGAGGAATAAATATTTTTTAAATACCTAACAGCCTTAAAATTATGTAAACTGAAACAAAAGAGCTGTTATACATTGGCAAGTATAAATAAAAAAACATTTGGTAGGTAAATCAACTGATACAATCATAAAACTGCGAGTTAGCCTTGGGTATACTTTGAAGGTTATGACCATCCAATTTTCCAGATCATCAAACATTTAGGTGTTACTACGACTTTACTCAACAGACTTTTGGTTCTTAATACCCTGTAAGAAACAAATTATATGTGAAGAAATATATATTGTATTGTTCTTAAAATGGTAAGAAAGTTTTTAATAATGTTGAAGTTGTTTTAATTACTACACGTGCACGTATTACGTTTAGAATTGTGTTTTTTAGTTCTTATATTTAAGTTTCTTACACTGAAACCTTTTCAAGTGTTGTGAATATGATTAACAATATCTATTCATTTTTTAACTCATGCCAATTTTACATCCACCTTATTGGTCACAGATGACTCCTTCTGTCTAATTAGGTCTATCTTTCATAATGATTAGTTTTCCTAATTATTTATCGTTATAAAATGGAATCAGAAAAATTAGCCCTTACTTAAGGTCTTTGATATAAAACAACCCTTATTAAAATTTGTTGTGTTTTTTTTTTCATGCAATTATGTTACAACTGTAATATTTTATGAATGAAGTTAATTATTATTATTAACAATTAAATAACTCTTAAAAATTGACAATAATAATCATGTAATAGAAAATTATAAACTAAATCTTTAATATTTTTTTAAGAGATGACCAGGCCCGGTATTTATATTAAAACGTAGCCTATTAATAACGAACAACTGCCAACAACAAATTTATGATTTTTATGTGTTTTTTTTGGTTTTTTTTTTAATAATTTTAAATCCAGTTGAGGTGAAAATGTATTCCATTATCAGTACCCCACAGAGCGTGTTCAATCAGACCATAGATTGGCTGTTATGGTCTAGAAAAATCATATGAATTTTATAGAAAAAAATGAGGTATAAAACCAGTCATACGGAAATACATTTTAAATATTACCAAAATGTATTCCTGTTTTTCAAATTATAAAAGAATGTAAACACATAAGCCCGATTTAATTATTTTTAATAATAGTTTCTTACATTTTATTTTTGTTTCGTTTCTATCATAGAGCAACATGCTAGAACAAATCCATTCATTGGAAGAATTAAAGTAAACATGTTCTACACTTTTTATTACCATCCCTTGAACGTCAAAAGTATACGATATTTTTGTTTATAGCTACATAGAAGGTTAATAATTTATCTATTTTCGAGTGTATTTTGATATAAAAGACGTGAAGACGTAAAAGGGGAAAACGTTGAAGCAATAACTATTATCTTTATTCATTTATAAATCTTATTTTTGTATAAAGTATTGTTTATCCCTCTATAGCAACTATACACTGCTGAATATTTGTCATTATGATGCTCACCAATGAACCAATTTTAACTTGTTAACAAATTAGTACCTGGGGGCCGCGCATATGCTCGGTTTGACTCAAACAGTATTATCCTTTATATTAATATCAGATATAGACAGTGCACTAACATGCCCAGGGAATAACGGCTTATTTCTTGTTCAAGATGAGCTTGTTCGCTCCATTCACTCTCCTTCGTGAAGAGATAGTTCGCTTCGCTCACTCTAATTTCAGACTGTTTCAATGTAGGTCTACGGGTGCTGCACTCTTGTATATATCTGTTGAAACACACGTTAAATCTGTAGCACGTTGATTCTTTACTATTGAAGCTGCTTTCACAATTTTACTATTGTTTTCATTTTTAAGTTCAAATGAAATTCTACAAATTGATTAGTCGTTTTATAATTTTACATGACTTTTATTCACCAAAACATTTATAATCAACAGTATTCGGTACGATTAAAAATATGATAGATTAATTTTACTATGCAGGAGTATTATTTAATAATTTAGTAACTGGCTGAAATGCAAAACCACATGTTCATTCTGGAACACATCGTCTGCACTTGACAGTTGATTCAGCTGTTTTAATTTTTATCTTAACTCCATGTTAAAATAAGACCAATGTTAAAATTATTTTAATTCCAAATAAAGGTTATAAATAAATAAGATTTTTCATGGCATAGGGACCTGTATTTATATTATTTTTATCTCTAAGTTATTTGCAAAGTTTGAAAAAATCGTTCGAGATTCGTCCTTGAGATCCGTGTGCTAACACCAATACAAATATAACTTACTCGTATTAAAGTATACGATATTTGCTGTAACTATGTTTGATACAAATTGAAACAGTTACAGGATGAGTGGCTCATGTGTTCTTTGTAGCTAAAGAGGTCTTTATTGCAATTGCACTGTTTAAATACAACCAATTTGCAATAAAATGAATTTAATGAGTTCCTAAATAAACAACTACTTTTAAATACATATTGGTAAATTAGTTAACAGTAGGCCTATTTGAGATGTGCACTGTTAGGGTTTTACTTGCAATAGTATATGTAACTATACTACTTCACTCCTCTAAATATTCCTATAAAATGTCCTGAAAACTTTGGCAACAATATAAGATATACGTAGTTTGGTTGTGGATGCACAGTACACGAAATAAATAATTTTAGCTGTCAACAACTTACCAGATTTAACACTATTATTGTCAAGATTTATTTTGTTTGAAAATCACAGAAATGGACAATATATGAAACACATTTTGGACTAACTAAACAATTTGTTATATTTTATTTATTACTCTATAAATAATGCATTTTTCATACTGTTTAAATGAATCATTGTTTCATAGCTTGAAATGTATAATATAATGAGGTGAATTTAATTTTAACATATTTCTAATTAACTACAGACTTTCTAAAATAATGAATGGGCATGAACTTTAAAGTGTATAAAAATGAAAACATCATTGAATTATTTACAATTTTCGTAAAAAACAAAAACCAATTTACTTTAGCCCGTTAAATATATTATTGTTGTTCATTTGAAGCATTGGAACAATGAAACATTTTAAATTATTTTATAGTGTAATAATAATAAATAAAAACATTATATTGTCGAAATATTTTAGTTTATATAACTTTTCAATAAGGTAATATAAAATTTTAGAATAATTTTAGTTTGTCCAAATTATGTTGTGTTTGTACTGACCATTTTTATCGTTTTCAAAGAAATACACTAATATACACTACGAACACATGTTTGTAGTGTTTTTTCACTTATAAGTTATTGACATCTCAAATTATATATTATAAGTAGGATACATCTACAACAAAACCACGCATACCTTCTTTTGTTGTAAAAACATAAAAAAAAACTCCTTATAGGAATATTTAAATTAATGTTGTGGTAAACATAAATTTATATATTTTTACTACAAAAATTATGGTTCAAAGTCCTTTAGAGCATAAACCCTGTCGTCGAACTATCAATGGACGCTGGTCACCGCAACATTATTATACTCATGTGAGGGAAAGGACGTCTAAAATAGTTTTCTTAAAAAAAGTGGTAAGAAAGTAACATTGTACGAGGTTTTCTTTTAAAGAGTTATTAGTTCTTTCACACTATTAAAAATTTTAATGATATTGCTTTTTTTTACAGACGCATATTTATATAAGCGAAACTTTTTCATCAAAGTGTTGTAGTTTTTTCCACGACAAACCGCATTATTTGCTCCACCTTATAAGTGTGCCATACAATACCAACTGTATTGCTTTGTGGAGCTCGGATGACGACCATTCTAGTTCCTTGATTGGCTCTGATTTCAAACCCTTATACTTTTTCTCACAAAGGAACTCATTTCTAGACTGGGAACCCTCAGAACTGCAAAACACAATAGTCTTGGGCTTTATTTGAAGGCCTTTTAAAGCGGGGTCCTAAACTATCACAGGGTATGAAAAGGGATCCATATAATTAGCACTTTCTCATCCACCTAAACTAAAAGTGCAATTTTACAGCAAAGTGGTTGTAATTTATTCTAGGCTAACTTAAATTGAGCCTTGAATATTTAGGAGAACAGATGTAAGTAAGCTGAATTATTTTCATTTCTAAGCTTTCATTGAGTTTATTAATAATTGAATAATTCATTGGCACATTAAAATGTGAATGGATTAAGCATTATTTTTACGGTATTGGTCTAATATACTAACATATGCAATACTATTTTAAAATGCTATCAATTTCCACACTTATCTTATTATATTATACTCTAAAACAAGCTCCGTTTGTCCGGGCAAAGTTTTTTTCGCTCCAAGGATTTTTGATTTTTTTATTGAATATGGGAGTTTTGGCCACCAGAAATCGATTGGCGTTGGTCCCATAGCTGGGAAAAATCCGGTTTTCGCGCTAGAGCACTTCAAAGTTTCCATGTTATCCTTATGGAGATTTTATTAATTGAACAAAAATCAGCTGATAACTGTAGATATAAACCAATGTGTTACATCTTTAATCTGTTGCTTAGGAAAATTATACCAAAGTGCAGCACCCGTCGGCTTGGCGAGTGAGCGAAGCGAACGAGCTCGTTTTAAAATGGAAGAGGGCGAGTGAGTGGAGCGAACGAACTTTGTTTGAGAACGAAAGTAATAATTTTACCGAGCTTAAGCTCGGTCCCCCTGTACTACACTTAAAATGAACATGAAAAATTTTATGAAAAGAAGAAATGTTTATAACGAATATTAAAACATTGCATTGTTACACATTGTTATACACAGTATTTGAACAATTTGTACCACGCATCAAGTTCCAAAAGATATTTGTATTATGACTGTGTTGAGCTCCAGTTAGTGTTTGAATTAATTATTGTACAAATGACTCGACCAGCCAGCCGTTTTAATCCTTTTGTAATGTGTTAGCCCTTTGTTCTGGACACACAACAATAGGATTTGCTAACAATGAAGCCTTGATGTGTTTAAGTAGCAGATTTTGATTTACGCTCTTCAAGTTCTCGAAACAATATAAAAAACGGTAAAGTGGTACAAAAAACTGATCCTGGTGAAAATGTTGTATTTTTTAGGTAATTTCTTTTGTTTTAATGCGTTTTAAATAAATAAATAGTTATCTGTATTTTTTTTGTTTAATATTTATTTGAGTTTTCAGTTGAGACAGGCTCGTATCAGTTACTATTCTTCTACACGAATATTGTGGGTTTCTAACTTATTTACCTTCGTATAAAAATATAGTTACTTTTAAATTTTACAAACTAAAGTACCCATTTAATAGTACAACATTAAAATCCTTAAATATAAGTATAACATTTTTTATTTATTCACGTCAGCAGTAGTGGGGTTTGGCCGGTCCTGGCCCAGGTCAAGGTCAGGCGGTTGTAACTGTTGTAGGGGTTGCAGCGGCTGGGGTTTTTTGACAGTGATGGGTGGGTTTTGGAAGTGGGTCAAGGTCATCCGGAGGGGGTTTTTAAAAATATATTTATTTAATAAAAACTCATCAGTAATTGGAAAATTGCTTTGTCATCATTTGTAGCAGTAATAGTTATTTTATTACTCTGTATGGGATGGGAGTCAGTGCTTGTATGGGTGAATCCCGCTGTGTGTCCATAATTGCAAAAAAGGAGAGGTCCTAGGTGGTTACAGTGCGAGTTGATAGAGCAGAACAAGACATGTGTCTGAGGAAGAATGATCATATAAACCTGGTAATATAGTGAATAAGAATAATTGGATAGGATCGTCAATAGGTGTAACAAGATTGAAATTGTGATATTTCAGCATTTCAGTTAAGACAGAGTGTAAAATAGGATCAGTAGAACAAGTATTACAAAGGTTAGATTTTACAAAGTACAACGGGTGAAAACTGAAGTATTTTTTAAGCTTACTCAATGTAGTACGCGGTTTTGAAATTGTGGAGTTAGATTGTTTCTGTAAAATGTGTTTTGTACGCAAAAGTTTTAAATGTAAAGTGTGCAAATCCATGATAATATTCAAAGGGGAGATGTGTACTCTCCAAAATTCAGCGAGTATATGATTGGTGCCCGCGAGTGTGTCTGAATATATAGAGAGTAATTAGCATAATAAGCGCAAACATATGTTAGAGTAACAAGAGTAAGTTAAAAAATGTTTGATAGTCTTAGAGACTTACGGATAGATGTTTACTGTTGCCCTATCGCCATTATAATGGCGCACGCGCGAGGTAACGATGCCGCTTATATAGGGTTGTGTGAACCCCCCTAACCCCCTCCCCTAAGAGAATGAGATAAAAGGGAAGAACTTTGGAGATTTCAGTTCTTTGTCGGGGCGGCAGCGTAGCGAAAGGTTCTAGTAGGGGGAAAAAATAGTTAATAAATTTTTGTAAAATTTTTAAAAATTACCGCTAGTGGTAGAAGTTAATTAATTATTTTATAAGGGTTTAAGAACTGTGTCGTAGACGATTAATCGCAATTACATCTAGCATTTGTACAGGTAAAACTTGCAGTATAATAATTATATATTAATATATGGGTGTTAACTGTTTATAGTCTAAGTAGTTTAGTCTAGCAGCAGAAGTTAGTTAATTATTCTGTAGGGGTTAACTTATATAATAAGTATAAACTAAAATAAAAATAGTAACGCGAGATTATTTGATATATTATATATAAAATAAAAGTGTATTTTTATATGTTAAGAAATAGTTGAAAAAATAAATTACATAAAAAATAGCAAGCTTAACAGGTGTAAGTTAAAACAAAGCATATGTAACATTACTAGGTGGTAGAGACTTACAGATTAGTTGTTTCAGCTGCGGTACCTGGGGAGTGAATGGCAGACGCGCGACCGCGTTGCGGCTTATATAAGCATAGATAGTAATTATGTTGAACCCCCCCCCCAAGAAAAAAAAAATGTTAACCCCCCCCCCCCCCGGCACTTTAACTCATCAAAATGAATTAGGTTGATAGTGGTTACATTTATATAACACCAATTTAGCTTTGATGTTGCCAATAGTTTAATAACTATAGTTAAGCGGCAAAAGAGGACAGATAATTTTCTGCCATTACTCAGATAATAACAGGCAACAATTATGGTGTTACGCGATGGGGAAAGCCTCAGTGAAGCTCAACGGCGGATTAAACCAGGTGTTGCCTAACGTTAATTGCAAGGTACAACGCTCCACCTGCATTAACGGCGACCTACATGTGACGAATAGATCATTGGAAATTTCCACTGACGTTGGACGTTCTATCCCCTTAAACCCCTATGGCTCCCCACCACTTTGTGAGCCGCCCCACCACTTTGTGAGCCGAGAACCTTTTTGGCGACTATCGCTGAGTTAGTTCGGAACAATTTGTCGGACGCGATGGTTGTTCCGAACTCAAAGGGTACCTCAAATATATAAGCGGCCGATATATATTTAAGTTACTCTTGCTGTTAGGGTTTTAATATTAATACTTGTTGTGTGTGAGTGTGTGTGCAAAATGTTATTTTTAGTTTTAAGTTGTGCTAATTTTAAGCTTTAATTTGCGCATTGCGATGTTAGCATTAAGGTGTGTTATGGTATTGTTGATGTTTGGAAAATGTGTTTTTGATGTTGAGTTTTGGTATAATTATTGTATCTGTATGTACTAATAACCTTTCACAGCTAGCTGTTAGGAGGGTAGATTAAATTTAAATTTCAATTATAGAAGTTCTGTTGAACTTCATTAAATATGGGTGGGACATGCGCGTTGTGCCGTAGGTAGCGCATATTTTTTATTGCTTTAAAATGTTTAATTTTTGTTAGGAAATAATCATATTTGGGTGGGTCTAGATTAAGGGTGGGAGGTTAGAGTTGCGTCTTGCATTAGCTGTTCCAGAGTCCCCATTGTAAAATTGGAATGGTCAGGTCCAGTGCCCAGGCCCGAGGCCGGCCGCCCGTATCACAGCCCACCAAACTGGATCGCCACGTGCGTGCGGGCCAAAAATTGGGATCCCTTGTAAGACGTAACTATGGCAGGTTGGGATTTGGGAAGTGTTAGGCAAACAGAGTGGTGGGGATGGCTACTGCCGTCCCCATCACTTTGGTAAATTATAATTTTTTGGTGACCTTGACCTCAATAAAGTTAATGACCCCCCCCCCGAAAAAAATTGGCAACCCCCCCCCCCAATAGTGAACTTGACCTTGGTGA
Source organism: Neoaliturus tenellus (assembly GCA_030545055.2). Classification (NCBI taxonomy): domain Eukaryota; kingdom Metazoa; phylum Arthropoda; class Insecta; order Hemiptera; family Cicadellidae; genus Neoaliturus; species Neoaliturus tenellus. The sequence goes on along the minus strand of CM061532.1, from coordinate 10,682,427 downwards.
CCTTGACCTTGAACTTGAACTTGACGAGCCCCCCCCCCGACAGTGAACTTGGCCTTGGTGACCTTGACCTTCAACTTGAACTTGACGAGCCCCCCCCCCCGACAGTGAACTTGGCCTTGGTGACCTTGACCTTGAACTTGAACTTGACGAGCCCAGTTGTAACAAGAATATTTGTGGATCCGAATTTACCAATGGATATTATAGGAAGGTTTTTAATTGAAGTTGTGACATGGATAGAAAATGGAAGATTAGTAAACATAGGATCTCCAATTTTGGTAGATGATAGACACACCTTTGGTGTATATTGGAGAAACATAGATCTGTTATGGCTGTGGGCGGAGGCATATGTGGAGTATTTGCAATTGGAAGAAAATATAGGCTTTAATCATTACTTTTCAGCTTTAGTGTTAAACTACTAATTCTAACATTTCACTAACAAAAAAAACCTTACAAATGTGGTGGGGGAAGCATTATATAAAGGGAATAGAAGAGAGAAGCATTTCATTTCCATGCTAAATTTCAAAGAGTAAACATCAACACGATGCATCAATGTGAAATTTGCTTAGAAACTTTTCATGATAATATTCTACTAGAAATACACAAAGAGTTATTCCATAATAATAATGAAGATGTAACAGAAACCGAATATGAAGATTTAAAACTATATGGAGAAGAACAACAAGAAGAACAACAAGAAGAACAACAAGAAGAACACAAGATGCATCAATGTGAAATTTGCTCAGAAACTTTTCATGATAATATTCTACTAGAAATACATAAAGAATTATTCCATAATAATAATGAAGATGTAACAGAAACAGAATATGAAGATTTAAAACTATATGAAGAAGAACAACAAGAAGAAGAACCATTAGCAGGACCATCTAGTGAAATACCGAGTTTAAAAGTATTTGCTTTAGAAGGTAGAGTAGTAATGCACCACAAAATTCAAAATGAAAATTTGGAATTGGATCAGTTTTTTAAAGAAGTAAGAACAATTGTAAGTAAAACACTCACAGAAGAATTAAGAAGACTAAACTTTATTAAATTTGGTATATTATTAAATGCTATGTTTACTAATGTAGAAGGAGAAATGTCGCCAAGAGGATTCATGACAAAAAACCAGACCATCATGGCAAGTTCAGATATTAATTTAATAGTTGAAGATTGTTTGGAAGAAATATTAACAAAAATTCAAGAACATGAAGGAAGAGGATCTGGTTGGAGTTTGGTTAGTATTGAGGGTATGGATGTTAGAGTTCATAAACACGGCTATGGATTAAGGGGTAGCAGTTATATTCCGCTCCCAAAAAAAATTTCAGACACCAAATCATGTATAAATGTTCAAAATGAAGATATGGAATGTTTTAGATATGCAATGACGGCAAAGTTTGTACCACCTCACCATGCGGTTAGACCCAGTGAAGAATATGAAACACACAGATATAAATATAATTTCCAAGGATTGACTTACCCAGTGGCTTTGAAGGACATCCCAAAGTTCGAAAAACAAAACCCTGGAACATCTGTTAATGTTTTTGGTTTGGACAGTTCGAATAAAGTGTACCCATTGCGTGTGGTGAAGAATGAACTCCCAGATCATACAGACTTATTACTACTTACAAAAGGTGATGTTTCCCACTATGTATGGATTAAAAAATTTGAAACTCTTATTAATAATCAATTGTTTAAAGCTGAACATAAGACGATAATTTGTAAACGATGTTTTAATTTTCAACAAGAAAGAAGAGGAGGAAAGGAATGGTTACAAGAGCATAAAAAACTATGTAACAACAACTATGAAGCAAAAATTATCTTACCGTGTTCAAGTAAGGCAGAGTTAAAATTCGAGAAAATCTCCCATCAATACCGGATTCCTATTGTTGTTTATGCTGATTTTGAATCTACACTTGTGCCTATTGAAGATAATGATGGCGATGTAGCAAGGAAAAGTGTTAAGTATCAGATACATGATCCAAACAGTTTTTGTTTAATGGTTAAATCTATTCTTTCTGAAGAACATTTAAATAGATTTAATTTAACTTTAAAACCTATTGTCTATCGTGGTGTTAATGCTTCTAAAATATTCCTTGATCAGTTGTATATAATAGCGGAAAGTGTTGAAAGATTGTACAGTGATATTATACCGATGATACCTTTGGATGAAGAAGAAGAGATTCAACATGAAAATGCGACTTATTGTTATTTATGTAGAAATGAATTTACTGTGGAAAATCACAAGGTTCATGATCATGACCATCTGACAGGGTATTATAGAGGTGCTGCATGTAACAGCTGTAATATCAACTACAAGATCCCTACAAATATACCTGTAATATTACATAACCTTAGTGGTTATGATGCGCATTTTATCATTCCGGAATTAGGAAGAGATAATGGAGAAATTGATGTCATAGCTGAAACCACGGAGAAGTTCATAAGTTTTACTAAAAAAGTTGGAAATATAAAGCTTCGGTTTTTAGACTCTTACCGTTTTATGCCATCTAGTTTAATGAAGCTTTCTGAAAACCTGAGAACAGAAGATTTAATAGAAACCAAGAAGATTGTAAGTAATGACAAGGTTAATTTAGTTCTTCGCAAAGGTGTTTTCCCGTATGATTATATAGATAGCTTAGAAAGATTTAATGAAACATCCCTTCCACCAAAAGAAGAATTCAAAAGTAAACTATATGACACAGATATATCCCATGAAGATTATGAACATGCGTGTAGAGTATGGAATGAATTAGGATTTAAAACACTTGGAGAATATTTGGACTTTTATGTAAAACTAGATGTAACTTTACTTTGTGATATAATGGAAGAGTTTAGAAATACATGTTTTAAGGCATATGGATTAGACCCTCTGCATTCTTGTACATCACCTGGACTAGCTTGGCAAGCAATGTTAAAGGAAACAAAATGTAAACTCCAACTTCTTACAGATATAGACATGGTGCTGATGTTGGAATCAGGTGTTCGAGGGGGGCTAACTCAAAGCGTAACACGACATGTAAAGGCAAATAACAAATATTTGCCCAATTTTGATGCAACAAAACCAAGTACATATTTAGGTTATTTTGATGCAAATAACCTTTATGGATGGGCCATGTCGAATCCTCTCCCGTTTGGCGAATTTAAATGGGTAGATCCTGATTCTATTGGAAACATCATGGATATAGCAAAACATGGAGATACTGGTTATATTTTGGATGTAGATATTGAGTACCCTGAACATTTGCATGACCACCATTATGATTTACCTCTACTGGCCAAGACAGAAATATCACCAACCGGTAGATGGCCTAAATTAATGATGACTTTAACCAACAAATCAAGATATGTTGCTCATTATTGGGTAATACAACAAGCCTAGAATTAGGATTAAGAATAACAAAAATTAATAGAGCTTTACAATTTTCTCAATCCTGTTGGTTAAAGTCATACATTGACAATAACACAAAAAGAAGAACTGCAGCTACATCTAATTTTCAAAAGGACTTTTTTAAATTGATGAATAATGCGATATTTGGCAAGACACTGGAAAACAAAAGAAAGCATAAGAATGTGAAATTAATTAGTGATCCGGTGAAACTACAAAAGCTGGTACAAAAACCTAACTTCGGATCATCCATAATAATCAACAAAAATCTTGTAGCTGTTTCCATGAACAAAATTTCAATTATAATGGATCGTCCTTTATATGTGGGGATGTCTATTCTAGATATTTCAAAGACCCACATGTATGACTTCCATTACAACAAGATGGTTAAATTTTATGGAAGAGAAAACATCGGCATTGTATACATGGATACGGACGCTTTTATTTATTGGATAAGAACTGAAGATATGTATGAAGACCTACGCTGTTTTATCTACAATAACGACTTTGACTTTTCTGATTATCCACAAGACCATCCCAACTACGACAATGGTAGAAATAAAAAGGTATTGGGAAAGTACAAAGACGAAACAAATAGCATGCCAATGGAAGAGGTTGTTGCTTTAATGTCTAAATTGTATTCATTTAAATTGTACAAAAATGAAAAAAGAGAACATGAAATCGTGAAGAAGGCCAAAGGTATAAAAACCTCATACCTAAAGAAGAATGTACAGTTTGAAGAATACAAGAGATGCGTATTTGAAAATGTTGAGACAACAGCAACATTTAACACCATAAGAAGCTTCAACCATCGTCTCTTCAGTGTAAAGCAAACCAAATGGGCTTTGAGTTGTAAGGATGATAAGAGGTACATCCTGGAAGATAATATAAAAACTTTACCATTTGGACATTACTCCTTATACCCTATCGACCAATAAATCTATTCTTCGTCCTTTACCTTCTTCCTTTTTCCTTTCCGTAAAGAAGAGGGAACATGACAAGCTCAATGTCATGTTTCCTCTTTTTTTACACCAATGTAATATGACCTTGACCTATAATCTAACCATATAAAAGAGGATAAACCATTTTAGAGATCAGTATTTTTACAAGCGGTGTGGAAGACACAACTGAAGATGGAAGATTTAAGGAACAAGATTGTAAATGAACTTCATAAGCCGGCAAGAAGAAAATTTCCTAGAAGAAATACAATTATAAAAGGAATGAATGATCTTTTCCAAGCCGATCTTATTGAAATGATACCACATAGTAAATTAAATAAAGGATTTAAATACATTTTAGCGATTATAGACTGTTTTACTAAAGTGGCTGATGCTTTACCGCTAAAGGACAAGACTGGTAAAAGTGTTACAAAAGCTATGGAAATGGCTATACAAAGAAATAATTTCAACATCAAACATCTACAAACTGATGATGGAAAAGAATATTTTAACAAAGACTTTGCAGCTTTAATGAAGAAGTATAAAATAAATCATTATTCTACAAATTCTGAAGTTAAAGCTTCAATAATAGAAAGATTTAACAGAACGTTAAAAGGAGCAACGTATAAAACATTTTCCAAACGAGGATCATATATTTGGTATGATATATTACCACAACTTATAAAAGAATATAACAATAAGTATCATCGAACCATTGGTATGAAGCCTAACGAAGTAAATAGTGCTAAATGCTAAAATGGTATTAAAACGTATTAAAAATAATACTACTCCTAAACGTGAAAAAATGCAGCCCAAAACATTTAAAGTTGATGATAAAGTTCGTATAAGTAAGTACAAAGGAGTATTTAGCAAAAGGTATCTGCCAAACTGGACTAATGAAGTATTTACAATCTATAAAGTGCAACCAACAATACCTGAAACATACATTTTAAAGGACAACAAGGGTGAATTACTTGAAGGTGGATTCTACGGACATGAATTGCTAAAATCATCAGTTGGCGATGTATATCTTGTTGAAAAAATTTTACAAAGAAAAAAGGATAAGGTGAAAGTACGTTGGTTGGGATTTGATAAAAGTGAAGACTCTTGGATCCCTACAGAAGACTTAGTGTAGCAATTTATGAAGTCATTACATGTTTAACCTTTACACAAGATGGAGATTGTGCAACAAAAGGATCGATTTTTTATTAATAATATTGATGAATTAACAGTTGACAACGACAAGTTAAATCATGGAAAACATGGTGAATTACTGCCAAACACAATAAGATGTTTAATAACTGGACCATCAAATTGTGGAAAGACAAATGTGGTTTTTAATTTAATAACAAATCCTAAGGGATTACGTTTTAACAACATTTATATCTTTTCCAAATCTTTGCAACAACCCAAATACCAATTATTGGATAAGGTACTCGCAAGTGTGCCTGAAGTTAATTTCTACAAGTTTAATGCTAGTGAAACTATAATGGAGCCAAACGAGGCTAAACCATTTTCTATATTTATATTTGATGATGTATCTTGTGAAAATCATGACACTATTAGAAGTTATTTTGCCATGGGAAGACATTACAATATTGATAGCATTTATATTGGTCAAACTTACAGTAAAATTCCAAAACAACTAATAAGAGATAATGCAAATCTACTTATTATCTTCAAGCAAGATGAAACAAATTTAAAGCACATATATAATGATCATGTGAATGCAGACTTGTCATTTGATAAATTTAAAGAAATGTGTGGCAAAGCATGGGCTGAAAAATATGGATTTCTTGTTATTATGAAAGAAGAAGCTACAAAAAATGGAAGATATCGTATAGGGTTAGATAAATTTGTATTAATCCATTGAACAATTGATGATACGTTTAGTAATAGACTGGTCTTCGCAGTGTAAACATGGTGAACCAAGAAAAACTATTAAAAGAAATAAAATCACTGAGTGACTCGATTAGACTTAAAAATCGAGCATTAAGAATGGGTTTGAATGAAAGAGAAGAATTCCTGGAGACTACATTTAAGCCTATTACAGAACCTTTAAAACAGATAACAGAAACAATTGGTAAACCTCATTATGAAGGAGATGTTTTACTACCTATTTCTAAATTTGAAGTAAAGACTTTGAAAAAGGAAGAAGATGATGATTCTTACACAAGTGATAGTGAAGTTTCTCAAAAAGAAGAAGAAACAAAACAAGAAGAACCAGAAATAAATGTTCAAAAAGAAGAAGAACAAGAACAACATATACCTGAAGCAGAACAATCAATTCCAAATCTAACAAAATTAAGTAGTGATATATTGCAACAAGGACCTCTTGGAAGAAAGTATATCATGAAGATGTTACATGAAATAAAAGCTAACCCAAAACTACACAAGTCACATGTATATGGAGCGAGAATTGATGGAAATGAATTAAAAATAGGAGATTCAAAAGTACATTTGACTGAAGATGATGACATTGGTATTGGTGAGCATAAATATAAAGGAACAAAAGGATTATTTGAACTGATTTTTAAAAATATACCTATAAAATATACACTACAAGATTTAAATACTTTTAAAGAAATTTTGCAAAATACTAATGCTCATAAGAAGAATTACTCCAAAGATTCAATGATAAATAGAACACGCGCAACTAAATATACAGTTGTAATAAAAAGATTGTTTCCCCTGAGAAAACTACCAACATTACGAACTGCGCCTGCATTGAAGAAACCGCTAAAGAGGAAATCTTTATCACTTATGGACTTATCACTTAAGGATGAATATGGTGAAAAGAAAAAAGGAGAATCTTCAACGTCTGGTAAAGGTTTAATGAAAAACCTATATAATACAAATGTGATTTACTATAATGATATAAACAAATTGGTCGATAGAATGAGACTATTACATGAAGCCATGGAAGCTGGTCATACAGGTTTAAATAATGAATGGGTGGCTTTAGTTGACGAACTTCGAAATCGTGGAATAGTTGTATAAATCATTACGGATATATAAGAGAGCTATGAGTATACAGTGGATCAGTTCAATCATGAGTGTCGACAAGTTCGGACGGTACTCCAGGCTAGGAGTGCAAGGAGGAGAAAACAGAAAAAGAAGTGGATTGCCGCAAACACCTGAAGGTGACTATGATATGAGTAACAAACGTTTAAAATTTGTTAAAGACCCAGAAGAAGATACTGATGGAGCAAATTTAAAAACAGTAAAATAAGCAACTTCAACATCATTGAAATTAAACAAGAATACTTACGATGTTAAATCACATAGAATAATTAATGTTGGTAAACCAACTGACAGTTCTGATGCAATTAATAGAGAGTATTTATCATCTGAACTTTCAAATACTTTAAAATTGCAGTGGGGTAACAATTTAAAAGATGGACAAACATATGATGCTGGAAATCATAGGATAACCAATGTGGCAAATCCAAAAAATGATAAAGATTCAGTTAATAAAGAATATTTACATTCTATAATACCGGAAAAGACTCAACGAGGATTTTCTTTTTATAAGTTTATTATAAATGACATTGGATACCCAAAGGAAGACGGCGATGCTGTAAACCTAAAATACATCAAGGACAACTGTATTTTACAAGATGCTGATAAAATCGATTGTCATGGAAAAGCATTGTCAAATGTAAAATTTGGTTCTCAACCAAAAGACGCTGTTACTGTGGAACAATTATCTAAAGAATTAAAAAGGGGAACATCAAATTTTGTAAAACATGAAGATGCCGTGCTAAAGCGAGGAAATACATTTATACATGGAAATGAAAAGTTTGATTTAATGCAAGGAAGTAATGATGAATGGGATGCGGGAGGTAAAAGAATAACAAATGGAAGATTTGGTCAAAAAAGTTCGGATGTACCTTTAATGGCACAAACATTAATTGCGGGCGGTCCTTTATTAGGCACATATGAAGGTCATAATAGGAGAATAAAAAATATAATACCTGGTTATGAAGAAAATGATTGTGTTACAGTGAAACAAACAATAACTTGGGATAAACGCAATGGAACCAAATTTGATGCTAAAATGAAGAAAATAATTAATATTTCACCAGGTGAAGATTTTAATGATGCTGCTACTATTGGACAAGTCATAACAACATCAAAAAGTGATTCGACCGCTTACACGTGTAATGATAAACGTATTATGCAGTTACACGATCCTCAACATCCGAAAGATGCTGTAACTTTAGATTGTTTAATAAGAATAGTGGGCAATTTACTTATTGATACCCACAATCATATAGCTAGTACAACGAGTCATGTGATAATTCAACCCGATGAACGAGAAGCTTGGATTAAAAATAGAATCATAAATCAGTATGTAATTAATTTGAATAATTAAATATTTAAATATAAAAATTGTGCATAAGGTATTCATTTATGTAAAGCAGCTCGTGGAGTAAACACGCTGGTTATATAAGACGACATAATGAAGAGCGCACCGCTCAGTCTTCGTCAAGACAGCGGCAAGAAAGGACGTGGTATTACATCAGCTGCATTATCCCTGCTCAGACAGATTCCTGTTGGTGCTGTTCTAAATAGAACAATAGACGCTCTACCATACGAATTTCATCTGCCCGGAGGTTATCAATATTGTGGACCTGGAACTAAGTTGGCAAAACGTTTAGCAAGAGGAGATCCTGGAATTAATAAATTGGATCAAGCCTGCAAAGAACACGATATAGCGTATTCCAAGTTTGCAGATTCAAAAAATAGATCGATAGCAGATAGAGTGCTAGCGGAAAAAGCTTGGCAAAGAGTTAAATCAAGTGACGCCAGTATTGCAGAAAAAGCATCAGCTTGGGCAGTGACAACAGCCATGAAGACGAAAGCTAAGTTTGGTGGTGGAAGACGACGCGGGAGAAAACCTAGTAAAAAAGAAGCTGCAAAGAGAGGCGGGAACATTAAAAGAAGACGTCGCACTAACCCTAAAAGGAAAGTCAAGAAAACATCCATATGGTCAATGGTAAAAAACGGATCGGGTCTTTACTTAAGACCATACCGTGTGTATTAAATGAGAAGAATAAATTGATAATTCCAAATGAAGCATTAACAAACTATCAATTGTCAAAATATGTGAAATGTTTAAGAATACCATTCTTCAGAGGAGTTTTTATGAAAGATACATTACCAAATAGAGTGTGGAAAAATGAAACTGGAATAGTAAATTTAGACTCTAATTATGGACCAGGTATAGTAAATGCCAAAATTAGAGAGACTGGAGGCAGGTAGTCCCGACCCGTCCTAATCCTTTGTTGACAAAACATCCCCTATTGTAGGGCGGCCGGCCGGTTCGGCACCGGAAGGCCGCCCGGGTCTCGGGGGATTCTCAGAATTTTGGCCACTGCCTCAATTATCCAATAATCGAACCAATGCACGTACAATAAAAATTCATGGACTATGTGTTGCGTGTTGATTAGACGATTATGACAAAATTTGAATCATAGTTCTACGATGTTTAATAACCATTTTAAAAAGGGATAATCCTCAGACAAAATAGGAGTTACACCTTAGGCAGTGGCCAAAATTCTGAGAATTCCCCGAGACCCGGGCGGCATTCCGGTGCCGAACCGGCCGGCCGCCCTACAATAGGGGATGTTTTGACAACAAAGGATTAGGACGGGCCAGGACTACCTGCCTCCAGTCTCTCTAATTTTGGCATCTACTATACTCATTGGGTATGTTATAAAAAACTTGGAGAAAATGTTTACTACTTTGATAGTTTTGGAAATTTACCGCCACCAAAAGAACTTCAACATTATTTTCGGAACTGCAATAATATATTCTACAACTACAAAAGAGAGCAACCTAGCAATACGGAAATATGCGGACATTTATGTTTGGAGTTCTTAGCGAAAAGCGTCAGTCAGCTTTAAGATGTCATCGTATACAGTGTCGCTGAGTGGAAATTCATCAACATTGAAAAGTACACTTTTCCCAGCGTTACGTTTATCTACGGACAAACTATGGGAAGCAGCATTATTGGATTTGACTACATACAATTCAATTCCCAACGTTACAGAAGGAAAAAATAATTTACTACATTATTATGAAAGTAAAGATGAAAAAGGAAATTATTCACAATTAAAAATAATTCCATTATCTACAGGAGCATATGAAATAGACGATATAAACCAAGTATTACAAAAAAAAACTTGGAGAAGAAAATATTTCTATAAAATGTAATAATAATACATTAAAAGCAGAAATAACTTCAAAGTATTATATAGATTTTAGCTTAGACCACTCAATCGGCAATTTGCTCGGATTTTCAAAGAAGAAAGGAATTTTAGCTCCTGGAAATGATTATACTGGCGATACAACAGTAACAATATTAAAGGTGAACAGTATTGATGTAGCATGTAATATTATACACGGATCATATAGAGATGGAGTAAATCAACATATATTACACACATTTTACCCAACAGTAGCTCCTGGTTTTAAAATAGTTGAGAAGCCACAAAACCTGATATACCTACCTTTAAACACCAGTTTCATTTCAGACATCGTACTGAACATATTGGATCAAGACGGCATTAGTGTTGACTTTAGAGGAGAAACAATAACTATACGGTTACATATCAGAGCAGCAACATAAAGTCAACATGGGATTATCATTTAAACCACAACAGAAGAGTCGGGAGCTCAGTAGCTCCTCAACATTCGACGAGTTAACACCGGACAACATACGCTTCCTACAGAAGATCGGACTAAAACTTGCCAACCATGGATATACTGGATATAGCGCAAGGACCGACATTCGACGAAACCCTATGGGAGAAGGAATATCACACTCACAACCCTTACACTTCATCAAAATTAAATAATAATGATGAAATAAGGATTCCCATTCAACAACAAGATATCTACACATTACCATGTGAAAGTTATTTATATATCGAAGGAAGAGTAACAACATTGGATGGAAAATCTGGTTCAACTGTTCCTTTTATAAATAACCCTATATCATATCTGTTTGATGAAATTAGATATGAGATATCTGGAGTAACAGTTGATTCAAAAAAAAGTTGGTATATCAACAACTTTAAAAGGATTGACTTCAATAACACCCCATGAAAAGAATTCTTTAATCTCAGCTGGATGGGTGACACCTGATAAAGACACTATTACTCCTAATTCAAAAGGTTACTTTGATTTTAATGTACCTTTACGATTGCTTTTGGGATTTGCAGAAGATTACAAGAGAATAATAATAAACGTAAAGCAAGAACTGGTACTGCTCAGATCTTCAACAAATAAGGATGTAATACAAGCGCCAAGTGGAACTAAAGATGCCGATTTGGAATGGCAACTTCAATTGGATAAAGTTGTATGGAGAGTACCTCATGTCAGATTGGCGGATGAACATCGAGTATTATTATTGAAAAAATTAAAATCTGACCGTGATATTGTAATACCATTTAGAAGTCTGGAATTTCATGAATACCCCATATTGCCTCAAACAGAAAGACAAACATGGACTGTTAAAACCTCTACTTATTTAGAACGGGCAAGGTACATAATAGTCGGTTTTCAGACTAAACGAAAAGATGTTATAACTGCGCACGCTGGTCAATTTGACCATTGCAAGATAAAGAATTGCAAAGTTTTTTTAAACTCTCAGTTCTTTCCATATGACAGTTTAAATGTTTCATTTGACAAGAAACGTTATTCCATTCTATATGACATGTATGCAAGATTTCAATCATCATATTATGGTAAGACGAATACACCACTTTTATCACCAGAACAATTTTATTCAAAAGCTCCAATTGTTGTAAACGATTGTTCAAAACAAAATGAATCTGTAAAATCTTCAAGTGTAGATATAAAAGTTGAAATGGAATTTGAAGATAAAATATCAGATGGAACTTCAGCATACTGTTTAATTCTACATGACAAAATAGTTACTTACACACCGCTAACAGGAATCGTAAAGAATTTACTTTAAGAAGGATTAATACAACATCTGCACGATTTGTAAGGTTTTTACAAAAAATCAACAATATCTAGGTCATCTGCGAGTATAAAAGTGAGAAAAAAGAGCTGGAAATTCATTTCATCTTTGATTGTCGTATGGGTAACATCGTCCGCAAGATGAGTTCTACTACATCAAGTGCTAATGAAGAAACTACACCTTTTATGGCTGACAATAGTTTGGATATAGAAAGACAAGTTGAACAGGAAATGGATGAGTTCCTCAAGTTTAAACATAAGAAGACAGAAGAAGAGGAAGTAGAAAAAGAAACAAAGAAAAGAAAAATTGAAGATAACATTTCCACCAACATCTTAACGGAAGTATTTCTTCGGATATTTTATCCTATTTCTTCTTGTATGACAAAGACTGTATCTGCTGGAGTGATGAAATCATTGGATTACTCTCCTACTGTTATTTTAAATCATGGATCTAAAATGGTAACCTTCACTGAAACTTCTTGGGAATCTTTTATGAAACATATACATCTTTTGGAATGTTATCTGAGTAACAATACATTTGGAAGAAAAACAAAACTAGGTTTGTTGGAATCAAATATTGAAATTGATATTGTTAAACAGCGTGGTCAACAACTAGTTCGATTTAGAGATTTAACTAAATATAATATAAAAATACATTTGACTAAAGAAGAGTTTTACACTTTAACTTGTGCTACTGGTCCTATAACAAGATATTTAAAACAGCTAATATTCTCAAGTGCAATTATCAAAGACTATTTAATTGATGCATTGGATAAACAACCATATGTTCCAATCCTATATGGTCCAGTAGATACTTCAATCTTCAATAGGATACCACATGAAGTAGATATGTGGAGACAGTTATACCACTATCAAACCAACTTTAATTTAGATGAAGAAAAGCAAGAAACCAAGGAAAACAAATCAAGTTTCAACAATCAACAATCGGCAACAAATTGAACAAATAATGAATATTGTAAGTAAAAAGAAGAATATTGGGGGTATAAAAGGTTGTCAATCTGGATTAACATACCAGTTGCCTACTGAACGTCATCATGGATAAACAAGTTTCATTCTCTAAGAAGATAGAATTAATGGAAGTAAAGCAAGGTATCATAGAGTTTCAAGCATTCCGTGGTAATGATGGAAATTTTATAATTAAAGAGTTAGTGGTACTAGATATGATAACATCTGTTGTTTATCACTTTTTATTTATGCCTCCTTTACCATTCAACAGATTAACAACCAAAGCTAAAGTAACAAACAAATGGTTGATGAAACATTTTCATAATCTAAGATGGAATGAAGGTTTTATAACCTACAATATGATGCCACACATTATGAATCATTTCTGCAAAAAGTTCAAAACTATTTTTACAAGAGGATTGGAAAAAGCAAATTGGATACAAGCATATACAAACCATGAAGTAATAAATGTGCAAATGGAGAAAGATTTTTATTGCTACTTTGATAACATCTGTATTTCATCTAAAAACTTTAAACATCAACAGTCTCAATGTGCTTTAAAAAACGCATATCGTTTAAATGTCTATCTCCAGCAAAGTGGTGGGGGAAACGAAGGGTATAAAAGCGAGAGCGGCACTATGACAATGCATCAGTATTACTCGAACCTCCGGGGAGTCAACACCTCTGACGCGCAAACACAAGAAGAAGAAGACGAACAATAGCAAGAAGAAGATAATGGCGTCACAAAATTTTCTACAATCGCTTGTTGATCAATTCAACAAACATTCTAAATCTACTATACTACCGACAAAAAAATGTTCAGAATTGAAGGAAGAGAAACATTATATTATTCACACTATTAAGAAAATGGAAACATCAATTGGAGACGCTATCAATTGCACACTAAGTGAAGCACCCTACACACCTGGTGATGAACCAAAATTTCAAGTATTTCTTCCCAAACGCTTCGTTCAACTGCTGCAGAATGAAGATTTACGACTGATTCACCCCGGCGCACTCTACTTAGCAGCTCACGGTCCTAGCGGAAGCAACTCTACTGAACTTACACTTCATGTTATGCCTACTAGCAACTAATCTGTAGTTTATATATACTGTTGTACATGTATGTAACTGATTATAAATAAATAAAAAATAAAAATGAAAAAAAATAAAAAAGGCAACATATCGATAGTGTTTCTGCACTATCGATATGTTGCTTTTTTAAAAACACGTTTGGGTGACCTTGACCTAGTTTTGAGGGTATATAAAGGCCGTAATTTTCTTGAGGATCTCATCAGTCTACGACTACCTTTCGTGCTGTACACATCTCTGTTGGCTCTCCAGTTATTACAAATAACAACATGTCTCTTAAGGTTAAGTGTGCATCATATGATACTACCACCATCACAACTTTTGAAGAACTCGACGATTTTACTAATGAATTGCGAGTGTTACTTGCCGGTGGTTATCGTTTAAATATTGATGTTTACGCTAACAACATGAGAATGTTTCCTAAACAAAAATTCTGCAATGAAGAAGTATTTGTTTCCACACAACCTTCAACTACAACACCATCTACTCAAAGTAATGTTAAGTTCCAGAAATATTACTGATGTTGAATAATATTGAGTGGTCGCTGTGGCATCTATAAAAGGAACGCGTAACCTAAACAGAATCATCATTTGCTTCCCAACTGACGCAGCGAAAACAACTACCACTACCATGTTGTACAGAATGATGATTGAATTCAATGGAAAAATCTACGGAAAAGACTATCAAAGTGTAGAACAAATGACGTCCGATCTTCAAGTATTGACTAAAGAAGGATTCCAACCAAAATTAATTCTAAAATTTCCTGAAGTACATCCACTATCCACTGAAGATCTCATTGCTATGGCTAAAGAAGAAAAGGAAAAATACAAACAAGATATAAAGAAAGAAAAAGAGAATGAAAACTCACTATCTTAAATAAATACATCTTACACTTGTAAGATGTTCTTTTTTAAAACTCCATTTGGATGACCTTGAGATTACCCCCACCACTTTTTCTAGTCTATAAAACACACTATCCTACACTATACACCTTCATTTCTTGGCTAAACTTAGAAGCGTCAACATGGAAAACAAGAAAGACAAATACAAACCACGCTATTGTTGTGAACAAAAATGTACCGATATAGGAAGATGGATGGTAGACGGATTAGCTTGTAGAAAATGTGAATTCTTCGGATCTTGTTACTGCAAATGCAAGACAAAACAACTACCACCACCAGAATTGCGAACCTTCAAGATTTATAAATCAAGATACTTCCACACTTGCTGTCCCCAGAGATGTATCAAATTTCATCCAGAAAAAATTGTTAATTGCCGAGAGTGTAATGCATGTTATAAAGACGACTTTTGTACATGCATCATAAATGCGTGCAAGTACAGATCTGATTGGTCTACTGATCCTATGGAAGCTTCAGATGTATAGCTGTAGTCACTGACTGCAGCCCTTTTTTAAAACTCCATTTGATTGACCTTGAGATTACCCCCACCACTTATTTTTTACAACATATATTCTACGGATCATTCGATACGCTTCTCATTCTTATTTTATTACTTGCACTGACAACAACATGGATGATAAATTCATTTCCTTTCAACATTTAGTTACCGACAGAGAAGAGATGGAAGCCCTATTCCAAAACTTACTCACACTCATTGATAACTATCCTTTAAGATGGATCAACATCACAGTGCAATACGTCAATCCTACCAAAATATTTTCATCCTCATCATCTTCTTCTGCCACCTCTTTGTCTTCATCGTCGCAAAGTGCAGAGGAAGAGGAACAGACAACTAATGGTGTTAAAATTGTTGAATTAAATGACGAGGAACAAAAAATGCAAGCTCTGGTTAAATATAAATTTAATATTTAATTTATAAAAATTATTAGTGTTTCTAATTTATATTACAGCTAATACTTATTTCTACACACCACCCATAACCTACCCAAATGGGATTTTGCGGCAAAATGCTCTGGCCGCCGGTTCGCATATGATTATATCATCCTTTCCCCACCACTCTACCACCCCCACCCCTCTACTTCCCCCTCCACCACCTTTGCCCACATATAAGCGACCCTCTGACCATCGCTCACCATTTGTTTGCCAACTTCCGAACAATGAGCTCCTCTCCTTTAACAACAAGTAAATGTACTTTTCTTATTCAATCACAGGAAGACTTACAAAATATTTTTCAAATTTTAAGTGATCTAATAAACACTCCAAATAACACCATTACTATCACTGTGGAAGTTTCCTACAATTCTTCTGATTACGAAAACATGGAAAGCGAAGACGTCGAAGTTTTACAGCTGCCAGACAATAGTCTTCCATCTTCCAAAGCTGCAACACCCGACACAGCTAATAATGATGTTTAGTCAACTACAATTATTTTCTTTACCCCCCACTATTTTTACAGTAATATATAACCTGTCCCTATCTCTGTTTCTCATTTCATCGCCAACTTTCTCACCATCAACACCGCTCCCATTTAAACCTGCATACATTTAATACACGAAGATGATGGATGATTTTTCATTTACGTCACAATTGGAAGAGGATAAACTCAAACTCGAAATCAACAGACTACAATTAGAAACAAAGAATCAACAAGAAATGATTCAGCTTTTACGACTATTCAAATGCGTACTGTGGATAGTATGTTTTTATCTTCTCATCGCTATCACCTTTGGCATCTACCACTCCATCGCCAGTAAACAACACTCCAACACTTCCTCAAATAAAACCACTACTTTTCTTTGATTAAATAAATATTTACCCACCTTCAATCTAACTCCTCGGGGCTCACCTTTTTTTAAAAACCCCTCCGGATGACCTTGACCCACTTCCAAAACCCACCCATCACTGTCAAAAAACCCCAGCCGCTGCAACCCCTACAACAGTTACAACCGCCTGACCTTGACCTGGGCCAGGACCGGCCAAACCCCACTACTGTCAGCGTTAACAATTTATGACTTGGTGTGCAGTCAAAACAACACTGAAAAGGTAATGAATGCTCGAACGTCGATAAATTTACTAGACATCAAAATATGAAAACCACAACCTTAGTTTGGGCTTTGACAAATGAAATATTGTTCAAGTCGTCATGTTCACATTGAGCGAGTTATTAATTATTTTTTACATGTGATTTAGAGAGAAAAAACACTTAAAGTTAAAATAAAATCTCACAAATTATTTTGTTCAAAAAGCTTATTATTGTTCCATCCCAGGAGAAGATTCTTCCAACGCCTGATTTTTATCGTCGCACTTCTACCTCATTGCTATTTACTAATCAATGCGAAAATAAACCGGCCTGGGAGCTGTTATTTGAGTCATATGTAAAATATTTATAATTACAAATGTATAAAAACAAAATTAACAGTTTTTGGCCCCAATAATTCTCACAATAATTCATTCATTCATTCATTCATTCAATAATTCTGTCAATAATTCAAGCAATCACAAAGCAATCCGGAGGCAAATAACAAAAAATGAAAATAACAGTTTTTGATATTTATATTATGAAACGCCTGATTTAAAGAACACTCGTGGTTCTGATGAATTGGTATTACGGTATGGGATTCGAACAGGATCTGATGACACAGGAATGTAAATGGCAACAATTTACTACAGGCCTATTCATACATTCGCCCCTTTTCCAGCTTATTCTCGTTTATGTATACAGCTTATAAGATTTTTGTCTTGTGTCAGAAAATTAAAAACTTTTAACACTCATAAATAAACATGTATTCTTATTATGCACTTACTTTGTTATTATAATTAGTTTAATGTATGTAATTGATACCAAAATAATAAACAATCACAGCTAACATTAAATTTTAAATAAATCACTTAAAATATTATACGATAAAAGTATATCCTAAATAATGATTACTAAATTAACTTTGCACTTAAATAAATTTGAATGTAATAATTTATGTAGTTATTAATGAAATTTCAAAGGAAATGAACTGTTTATTTTTAATTAAATTAACTGCTTTTATCTATTAGCTAAAGGCTTTGTTAATTAAAGAAATGAGAAAATAATTAGATTTGCCTTTGTTAAACAACTCATCTAAATTGTAATTATTGGGGCCAATGTCTTTTTTATTTTCTTCAGCAGTATTAAAAAGGTTTGAAAGTTTAAAAATCGTCCATTTAATGAATTTCACATCAGTAGTTTTAGTATCATTTCTTGAAAGAGTCGAAATAAAATGGATCATCCAGTACTTTACTATATATTCTATGACCAGATATTCTTAGAAAACAATGTTTAGATCTAGGATAAAAGTTTTTCGTCCAAAACAATTTTACCGATAATTTGCATCAAAGCTAACCATAAACAAAAACTAATAAGGCGCTATTAAATCAAATGCCCATTAAAGTGATGGACGAGCTTGTTGTGTTTAAGTCAGTTGAATTTCGTAGGATCTGATTAGAGATTATGATATGTTTTGACTTGCTGTGATTTAGTTAATGTCCGTGTTTTTTAGTCCATGCTCAATATTTTCTTTTATTTTCAGAACACATAGTATTGACAAAAAATGAGCATAGATTTGCAGGTCATCTCGGCATACTTATGGTACTAAAGGGAGTTTTAGTTGAGTTTATGTCGTTCAAAAATCACGATTCATTTTACGAACTTCTTAAGGTATCATGACCTTCACAATGAAGGTCCAATGAAGGACCTTCACAATGAAGGTCATGATATTTTGGGTTTGAAACTAAAGGAGCTCTGTATCGAAACATAGCTACTTTTAGATTTTACAAACTGGAGTGATCGTTCAAGGAAAGAAACATTAACCTATAATGAACAGAAACAGTGATGTTCCACCATATACTTCGGCTGCACAATACCAAATTTCTTTGTGAAGCTCGGATAACGAACACTCTCGTATATTGTTTGGCTCTGATTTCAACCCCTCATACCTTTTTTCTTAAAGAAACTCATTTCTAGACTGGAAATCCTCAGCACTAAAAACACAATAGTTATAGAAATGTATTATAGTATAATATTTTTATTTTATTGGTGGTATGTTAAAACATATTTAAATTTCCTTATGGATTAAAATGATTGATTGAAGAATGTCTACTCAAAATGACTTTCCCCCTTCATACTGGGAAACATCTGGTTCGTTGATTTATACAACATCCGTTCCTATGGTGAAATATATTACAAACTACATTTAGAAGCAAATTTTATTTTTAAAATACATTTCATGAAACTAATTTACAATTAACTGCTTTGTATATTTTTAATTACCTAAATAATTCTTTAGGAAAGGAGTAAAAAACAAAAACAACGGTCTTTAAACTAATGGAATGCGGCTTTTAAGGGAGTGCAAATGGCGTAAATGATAATAATGTTTTCTTCGCTAAGTACTTTCTAAGTCTTTTACTTAGGAAGTTACTTAATGTTTTATTTAAGGATGGAAAGCAATCGTATTATTCGTGTTGAGTAAATTTAAATGTGGTAAATAAATTAGTGGGCAAATAAAGATCCTTCAACAAATTATTTTTAATAATAAAAGAGATGGATTAGTTTCAATATGGTAGTGAACGTTTTAAAATAATAATAATAAAATATAAAAGGAGTATTAAAAATACTATTTTAATTCATCATTATTTTAATCGATTGAATATATGAGTTACTTAGTTATAGAATAGTTTTAGATAATTTTGTATTAAAAGCTACGTGTAAAAATGAATAAAAAAGAAGTATATCTTAAATAACATTTAATACTAATGTTGTGCAAGACACTTAAAATCCGTAACTGTAGTTTGGAATGTTTCAGGGAAGATAAGACGTATACAAAATGTCAGAATGAGAGAGCGACACCACATTGGTAGTATCAGGTGTGTTGAGGAAACCAATCTACAGAAAACCACTTCCAGATTACAGTACTAGATTGAGAGAGCGATACCACATTGGTAGTATCAGGTGTGTCAAGGGAACCCATCTACAGAAAACCACTTCCATCTTACAGCACTAGATTGTGAGCGACACCACATTGGGAGTATCAGGTGTGTTGGGGGAACAAATCTACAGAAAACCACTTCCAATATACAGTACTAGATTGAGAGAGAGCGACACCACATTGGTAGTATCAGGTGTGTCGAGGAATCAATCTACAGAAAACCACTTCCAGCATACAGTACTAGATTGAGAGAGAGCGACACCACATTGGTAGTATCAGGTGTGTCGGGGAACCAATCTACAGAAAACCACTTCCAGGATACAGTACTAGATTGAGAGAGAGCGACACCACATTGGGAGTATCAATTGTGTCAGGGGAACCAATCTACAGTACTAGATTGAGAGAGAGCGACACCACATTGGTAGTATCAGGTGTGTCAGGGGAACCAATCTACAGAAAACCACTTCCAATATACAGTACTAGATTGAGAGAGAGCGACACCACATTGGTAGTATCAGGTGTGTCGAGGGAACCAATCTACAGAAAACCACTTCCAGCATACAGTACTAGATTGAGAGAGAGCGACACCACATTGGTAGTATCAGGTGTGTCGGGGAACCAATCTACAGAAAACCACTTCCAGGTTACAGTACTAGATTGAGAGAGAGCGACACCACATTGGTAGTATCAGGTGTGTGTCGGGTAACCAATCTACAGAAAACCACTTCCAGCATACAGTACTAGATTGAGAGAGAGCGACACCACATTGGATGGTAGTATCAGGTGTGTGTCGGGGAACCAATTTACAGAAAACCACTTCCAGCATACAGTTCTAGATTGAGAGAGCGCGACACCACATTGGTAGTATCAGGTTTGTCGGGGGAACCAATCTACAGTAAACCACTTCCAGCTTACAGAACTAGATTGAGAGGGAGCAACACCACATTGGTAGTATCAGGTGTGTCTCGGGAACCAACCTAAAGAAAACCACTTCTAGCTTACAGTACTAGACTGAGAGGGCGACACCACATTTTTAGTATGAGGTGTGTCGTGGGAACCAATGTACAGAAACCCACTTCCAGCTTATAGTACTAGATTGAGAGAGAGCGACACCACATTGGTAGTATCAGGTGTGTTGGGGGAACCAATCTACAGTAAACCACTTCCAGCTTACAGTACTAGATTGGGAGGGAGCAACACCACATTGGTAGTATCAGGTGTGTCTCGGGAACCAACCTAAAGAAAACCACTTCCAGCTTACAGTACTAGATTGAGAGGGCGATACCACATTGGTAGTATCAGGTGTGTCGAGGGAACCAATCAACAGAAAAAAAACTTCCGGCTTATATTCCTAGATCCAGAGAGCGACACCACATTGGTAGTATCAGTTGTGTTGGGGGAACTAATCTACAATAAACCACTCCCAGCTTAGAGTACTAAATTGAGAGAACGACACTACATTTGTAGTATCAGGTGTGTCGTGGGAACTAATCTACAGAAAACAACTTCTGGCTTACAGGACTAGATCGAGAGAGCGACACCACATTGGTAGTATCAGGTGTTTTGGGGGAACCAATCTACAGAAAACCACTTCCAGTCCACAGAACTAGATTGGGTTCGGTATCAAGATCGATGATAAGGTTTCTCCTGGATGAGATGCTTTAAAATAGTTCATAGATTGATACAGAATATAATATTAGTACGTTGATAACAAAACGACAATAGAAATAAAAAATAGATTTATGTAATAAAACATTTTATGAAACAAGCATAAAAAATAATTATTGATTAGATTAAGCTATAATGCCACATTTGATAAAAAGTCAATTATTAATGCAAAGAATCCTAAGGGAAAATTCGTGGTCTATTGATTTTCATAACTATAAAAAATTAGTTTGATCATTATTAGTTACTATTGAGGTGTACTGAATAAACTTTACAAGCGGGCAAAAAGTCGCATTGACAGTAAATCACCGTTTATCACAAAGAGTTAATTTGTAACACTATCTCTCTCTCTCTCTCTCTCTCTCTCTCTCTCTCTCTCTCTCTCTCTCTCTCTCTCTCTCTCTCTCTCTCTCTCTCTCTCTCTCTCTCTCTCTCTCTCTCTCTCTCTCTCTCTGCCAAACCTGTCCGAGATTTAGGTGATTTCGGGAATTGAAAAGTAAAATCGTGAATCCGTGTAAACCATTTTTGACAGTAGTTAGTCTCGTCCTATTCCTTTAGGAAAATCCCTAATCGATATAGAATGTAAATCACTGCCTGTATTTAAATATAAAAAAATGTAAAACTTTACAATTTGATAGTGTTACTTCACTTAATGGTAGAATTGATTAACAACAATTTTACTCTAACGTATCATCTATATATTACGCAAGCATGTTTAATTTCCTCCTTTTTTTCTCAGCTCGTGTGCATCGTGGGATAAATCCGAGCATACCGTTAGAAAGGTATAGTCCTGTAGATGAGCAGAATCACATTCTAATTCACATTGGACTCCATTGCTACGCCCCACAGGCTTCTAAAGTTCCAATGTTAATCTTATGGAGAAAGGAGAATTGAATTAATCATTAGACAGCTGGTGTAAAAACAACTGCTAGAAAATTAGGAAGAACAGATGTTTTAGTTCTAAAATGTTTTTAAGCTTCTTGGGGCCAGATCAACTGATATTTTGATCGAATTTCGATCAGGAGGCGATCTCTAGTCAAGATAAATACAAAATTAAAATAAAGAAAAATCAGGCTAAAAAAATTGATATTGATAAAATTGATTTTGATAAATAATTTAACAACTTTACAAACTGAATTTTATAATGGATTTTTAAAATTTATACATTAAAGAATGTTTCTTAAAACTTTTATCGATGAATATTCTGACCATTGTAATTTGCAATGAAGTAGTAGGAGTTTCTATTACATTTGTGAAATAAATAAAAAAAAAAAAAATAAAATAAAAAAAAAACAGGATTAAATATCAACACATTTAATTTACATTGCTTAGATCTATTATTTTCATATACATGCACCCCTAGTTCAAACTAAAATTATAAAACAATTAAAAGTAACTTGCATGTATTTATTTTTCTTTTAATGTTTTATTTTATTTTTTTATTTTTAAGGCTCAAATCCTGAGTAGTATTTTCCTTATTTTAAACCGTTCAAACAATATCCTTTGTGTTTGCTGTAGCTGCATGCATAAAGGGTCCACATTCTAAAACCAACACAACAAAGGTGTTTGTTCTCCCTTCATATGAAACTACACCAAGAATTTCCAGTAAACCTTTATTTTGTAGTTAAGTAAAGTCTCGGTAAAAATAGAAAAATACAATAAAATATATCATTAGAATTACAGGAATTTCTTCTAGAGCTATCAAATGTTTAATCCTAATGCTTTTTGATCCTAAAAATAAAAGATTACTTTAATATGGTAGTCGAAATACAATATTATATTTACATGAATAATTATTTGGGTATAAACCTGTAAGTGATTATCAATAATAATGTGCAAGATATTTAAAATAATTTTCTATTTTTTCAATTTTTACATGTAATCACTAATGCATAATTCGATAAAAATATCGGCTTTAATTTTTTTTTTAGTTATGGATAGAGAGAGACACGATGAGATATTGTATACTCAATTTCAATGTAATAGTCTGTTATTCCAGGATCTTATTTGTGGCATTATTTGTAAATAACTCTAACCTGGCGATAAAGAGGAAACAGTTTCAATTACTTATGGATTGTGCATAATTAAATTAATGATTGTAAAAAGCCAACTTAAAATTACTTTTGCTCTTCTCAAAATTACTCCTTCTTGACAATTACGTTTAGTAATTGTCTGACAAGGCACTTGGTGATAGAAATTCGTAAATGGTTAAAGCTTAATAAAATTGAACGTATAAACATTTCTAATAAAATCAAAGAGAGATTCTTTTAATCTGAAAAACGTAAAGGTAGTTTACAATCAACAGAGACAGAAGTTGCGAGGGGTAATGGAGCTTCAACAACTAATGGGAGAGCTTCCACTCGTTAATAAGCCAATTGATATCCTGTTACTCAGAAGCACTTTGGCCCAATACCTTTTAATACGATGATAATCTGCTGAGCAATTAAAACATTACTTTTACTTATATTACAGTTATAACATTAGAAGCCACCAACTTAAAATGAAAATAATAATAAAATAAAAAAAAGATGTTCTGAAGTGCAAAGCACCTGCGTCAGTAAATTTAACTTAAACTAAAATATACATTTATGATCTCTCTATAAAGCTAAATCCAGGGCGTTAAGCCTTCGCAGCCCAGCTTCACTTGCACAATGCAGGCCCTTCAGCCCTTCCGGGAAAACACTCAAAGTCCACTCAGTGACAATGTGAGTCATGGTCTGGAACTCCGCACCACAGCTGCATGACTGATCTTCTGCCATTCCCCATTTGTATTTCCTGCTACACTCAATGTAAAGGTCTTCGTAATTTTGACTCCATCCTGGTATATACTCTTTCCTGAAAACTCTTAGTATAGATGCTTTAGCGCAAGACAGAACAAGTTGTGAAAATCGATCGTAGTTTTTTTATTTTAGGAGGGATGAACCTGATGCCTTTGTCAAGCTTGGTGGAGAAGGCCTCCCACTCAGCTTTGTTAACTAACCTAGGCCGAGGAAAAGATCTTACGAAAAGATCTTTGGATTCCCGCTGATATTAGTACAGGCCTATGTTGAGAATGAGGAAACACACCTAAGACCTTCCTGCAAGTTGGTGTTGGTGTTGTTGATAGGTCACAAGAGCAAAAGCACAAGTCTGGAGAGTACCCACGACACCATCGGGCTGAATGGAAAGTGTGTGGGTCCTTGGCATTAAATACCACGAAAAGATTGTTATTTTCAGCCCAGCTTGAAAGACGAGTGCCTGTTGTCATCATTGGACGAGTATCCCCACTGGGTGTGATGACTGTTAAAATCACCTACATATACCACAGGATGTTCTGTTTTATAATGCGGTGAAATATTTAATCATAAAAATAACATTTAAGAACAGGAAAACACTTTTAATTTAACATGAAAACGAATGAATGTAAACAAACAATAACATAATAATAAATAAGAGTTCAAACATCCAGCTGACTGCTGTACAATACATGATGTACAGAACATACCGCCCGCCAAAAAACAAAGTTTTTTCTTATTTCTTGAAGTTAAACATAGATACATTGATAACAATGGTAATTAACTTATTTTTACTATGGATGTACTGTATAACTTTCCCATTGTTGTCTATTCGATATTATGGCAATACTGGGTTTACAGGATAGCAAAGCGATCTTTGTTGAGTCAAATCTTTATGAGTGTACATGATCTTCTTTGACGAAAACTTTGTTGTTACATTAGAAAGCAAAGCTTGAGTAATAGTCGTTCTACCAATTAGAACCCATCCAAATATAGTTTTAAATGCTAAAGGATAGCCTTTTTTCAGGGGCTTCCGCCCGCCATCAAACACCTCAGCAAACAAATCAGCTCCTATCAAAAGGTCTATTTTGCCAGGCACATCAAAAACAGGATCAGCTAGTTCAATGTTTTTGTAAAATTCTCTTACGTTTGTGGGCAGTGGTTGACTTGGTTGGGGTGCAGTGATATTATCAATAACAGTAGCATTAACTTGTAAACAGGGGGAGTTTCGAAAGCGTGGTTTAATGCTACAAATGACAGATTCATTGGCAGATTGGATAGAGGTCTGAGACATTCCTACAATTGAAGCTTCATTTACGTTGCGACGTAAACGTA
Source organism: Neoaliturus tenellus (assembly GCA_030545055.2). NCBI lineage: Eukaryota > Metazoa > Arthropoda > Insecta > Hemiptera > Cicadellidae > Neoaliturus > Neoaliturus tenellus. The sequence goes on along the minus strand of CM061532.1, from coordinate 10,656,405 downwards.
ACTTGTTCACAGATTCATTAGTAATAAAAGATGTTTGAGATCCAGGGTCGCAAAGGGCTCTCACTGTGTAGAATTTTCCAAATGAATCTCTTATATGGATAGCAGCAGTACCAAGGAGAGAGGTAGCTTGTAGGGTACCGCAGTGAGTACTCGCAACAGCGGGAGAAGGTAAGTTAGCTTGAGCAAAAGGTGGTGGAGACATATTCCTTGCAATGTTTTGTCGATATGTTCTTGAAATGATTTTTGAGGTCGCAAATGTGTGGGTTGAATCATGAAGCAAGGTGTGATGACGCTTAGAGCATTTCTTACAAGAATTGTTTGAATTGCAATACTTAGAAGTATGTACATGTGATAAACAGTTGAAGCATGCTTGTTTGGTCATTATAAAATCCCTGCGTCGAAAAATTGGTAGGGCAATAAAGTCTGGACAGCGATAGATTATGTGATTTTCACTTTTACAATATAAGCAATAATGATTTGACTTTACTTGTGCGTTGGTTGATAAATGGACATTGAGGATTGATGGTAGAGATGGTGTAGGTCCATTTCCTGTACAGTGGGAAAATTTTGTTTGAATTGGAGTTTGCATCTTTAAAACATTAGTAGTGTTGTTTTCAAGCAGACAAAATGCCTCAAGGGACTTGCAGTGGTCTTTTAAAAAAACCCAACAAATTTTGAAATGTTGGAAATTCAGTATTGGAATATTTCCGTTCAAAAAGTTGGCGAGTGTGCTTGTCCAATTTTTGTAAGGTGATATGACACAAAATAAAGTCACCATACTCTACAGGAAAACTCATTGACTTAAGAGCAGTAGAATTTTTAGTTACCAGATCAATGAATTGCCTCAACTCTTTACTACATTCCTTTTTTAGATTTGATGCGTTTAAAATTTCTTCTAGATAACGTGAGGCAAGAAGGCGTTTGTTGTCAAAACGATCCTTTAATTGATTCCAAATAATCTGATAATTTTGACTAGTAAGAGGCAAGGTTTTAGCCAATGATAGTGCTTCTGATTTTAAACAAAAAATTAAGTAGTGGAACTTTTAAATGTCCGGTAGAGATTCATTGTCATGAATCAAGGATTGAAACAAATCTCTAAAATGAGGCCAATCTCTTAAATTTCCATTAAAATTGGGTAAGTCTATTTTGGGTAGTCGAACCTGAGTTTTACTTGCTTGAGGTGACTGAATCAAACTTTTTTCAAGTGTCAAAAATGTTTTATGAGTGGCTAAGATTTGAAAATACATGGAATCTACTTCTTTGATCAGTTTTTTCTCACTTGCAATCTCATCAAATAGTTTTAAATTTATAAGCTTCTCTACTATTTCATTTAGGCATTGACCAAATGATTCATAATCTTGATCTAATTTCGAAAATCGTACATCAAATTCTCTCCTGTCTGTAGAATCAATGACTAAATCTAAACTCAAAGTAGTTATTTTGTCAAGAATATTTGATTTCTTAAAGCGAAGAAGTTCCAACTCATTTTCAATCATCTCATTCATTTTATTTAAAATGGATTATTAAAATGCTCAATACTAAACAAAAAATATGTGTTTTCCAAGATAAAAAATTACAAAGAAAACAATTAATGATTTTATGGGATGTTTTCAATACAATGCTTAGGAAAATACTTAGTAAAAATTTTTTAAAGCAGCATTCATTTGATTAAATCAGGAATGAAAAATGGCCTAATGATAAGTATGTTTCTTGCAGTAATACTGGAGTATGTGGTATTCTAAAATTATAACTCACCACATTAGTCATTTTTCCTCTAACTTTAATAAATTATGTACTGAAATCCACAGGTATTGATACCGGCTTGATTTGGACCATGTTTTATAATGCGGTGAAATATTTAATCATAAAAATAACATTTAAGAACAGGAAAAACAATTAATTGAACATGAAAACGAATGAATGTAAACAAACAATAACATAATCTATATCTATAAAAGAGGAAGTATGTATATATATTTATAAATATATATGTATGTTGCCTATGGACTCCGTAACCGCTCAACAGATTGTAATGAAACTTTCAGGCATTATTAAGCATTATTCGAGGATGGTTTGTGTAAAGTTTGGTGCAAATCTGTCCAAAGGGCTCTTACCCAGAGGGCATACAATGGTGCAGTGTCAGGTTTTAGAAATTTAGTGTTTACAAACTTAACTGCTGTAATTTACAAATTGAAAGTTTCATTCAAGCAGATGCTTATAATCATAGAAGTAACCAGGTGTGAGGTATAATGTTGATGTTTGTGTTGTCTTTATGGCTCCGCCCCACGGAAGCTCACAATTATTCTACGAGCCTACCAGGTGGTAAAATTTTACATGGACGGTTCTCTTAGTTCATAGGTGCTCACTAAGAAACGGTTTTGCAAATATATTTTTTTAAGCACTTTAGGGCTCCACCCCTCTGGACATCGAAATTACAATAGGACCTCCGGAGCTTAAATTTGACATGGACGATTCTCTTTGCTCATAGGTACTCACTAGGAAACGATTTTGCAAATATAGTTGTTTAAGCTCTTTAGGGCTCCACCCCACTGGACATCAAAATTACTTTAGGGCCACCGGGGTAGAAATTTAACATGGACGTTCCAATATTTGCTCTTATGTACTCCCCAAAAAACGGGTTTGCAAATATAGTTTTTGAAGCTCTTTAGGGCTCCACCCCACTGGGCTTCGAAATTACTTTACGGCCTCCGGGGCTGAAATTTGACAGATGATTCTCTTTACTCATGGGTTCTTACTAAGAAACGGTTTTGCAAATATAGTTTTTAAGCAGTTCAGGGCTCCGCCCCAATGGACTTTAGAATTAATTTAAGGCCACCGGGGTTGAAATATGATGGATGATTCTTTTTGTTCATACGTGCTTAGTAAGAAACGGTTTAGCAATATAGTTTTTGAAGCATTTTAGGACTCCGCCCCAATGTACTTCAAAATTACTTTAGGGCCACCGGGGTTGAAATTTGATGGATGATTCTCTTTGCTCATAGGTGCTCACTAAGAAACGGTTTTGCACATATAGTTTTTAAGCACTTTAGGAATCCGCCCAACTGGACTTCAAAATTATTTTAGGACCTCCAGGGTTGAAATTTGACATGGTCGATTCTCTTCGCTCATAGTTACTCACTATGGAACGGTTTTGCAAATATAGATTTAAAGCTCTTTAGGGCTCCACCCAACTGGAATTTAAATTATTTTAGGGCCACCAGGGTGAAATTTTACTTGGACGTGCGTCTTTGCTCATAGGTACTCACCAAGAATGGTTTTGCAAATATATTTTTTAGCACTTTAGGGCTGCGCTCTACTGGAAATTAAAATTAATTTAGGGTCTACAGGGTTGAAATTTGACATGGACGTACCTCTTTGCACATAGGTTCTCTTGCATTTGCAATTACGATCAATAAGATACAAGACAAACTTTGACTATTCTGGGTTTAAATTGTCAAAAGGCCTGTTTTTCTTTTGGACTTACAATAATATTAAGATACTTACTTTCTATTTCATTGACTTTTTTGTTATATTAAAAAACTAATGAAATAGCTTTATTTATGTAAACAATTTGATTTGAGCGCAGCAACGCGCGCCGGGTAACTGCTAGTAATAAATAAGAGTTCAAACATCCAGCTGACTGCTGTACAGTACATGATGTACAGAACATGTTCAAAATTTGGGAGAACTGTATCTGACCACTGGATGTTCGGTGGTTTGCAGACATTTACAATGGTAGGTCTCAGATACAATAACATAAACAGTAAATATGCTGTTCACACAACTTTTGTAAGAGACTGATACGTCGTCCATGTCTTGCCTAACGTAAGTCGCCCCACCATAGACCCTGTGTCCTATTTCGTCCACAAACCTATATCCTGTGATGTTGGCCCTCGCACTGTTCTTTAAGTCTTCTACATGTGTTTCTTGTAGTGCGAGGACGTCGACTTTATTTTCTAGCAGCACCTTGATGAGGCAGTCACTTTTGGATTTGTTAAGACCTTCTACGTCAAAATGACAAATATTTAAAACTGAGCAATTATTTTGAAAGTGGCCCTGAAAAGGGCCGTTTGAATTTGGCCTGGCAGCAGGCATAGATGAGTCATAACTTGCGTAATAGTTCAGCTGCCAAAAATTGTTGTTCGTTTAGCACCACCCGGGGAGTATGTGCAGCTTTAATGGAATGCTTCAGACGCGAACAAAATCACCCCTGAAAAGAATGTTGTGATAGATTAACAATCGATAAGATTGCAAATAAATATATCAGACATAAATTTAAGGGTAGAAACTAAATTAAAATATGGTTATCGCTAATGGAAATCAATCGTGTTTTTACTGTATAAATGTAAATATAATTTTAATGGACCGGTGAAAAATGTCTTCAACTTATTATTATAAATATCTGTGTGCTGCATAAAAAATTTAACGGAGTTTATCCGTTTTATAGATAAATTACAACCCAATATATAACACATTGTTTGAATAATATGACCAATTTTGGAGGTATCTTTGATTATTAATGGTGGTTGTCAATATCCCATCAACTTTGAGGAAAGCTTTAATATCCTGTCAGAAAGTAATTTCCAGCTGATCACTTGAGCATTGTCTGCAAAGATTTGCATAGTTCCTCTCCTCCTTATAGTTCACAATAAATAACTGTAGTGACACTACATCTCTCATGCAATTAAAACATATTCCTTAATTTGGGCGTAATTATGAATTATCCGTTAAGGAACTAATGAGCTTGTGATAATTAGCCTTAATTAATTCTTCGTGCAACAAAACCAGTCTCTAAAACACTTATAATATTGTTACCTTTTTTTCAAAGTGAATAAAATAATTTTATTAAATTATTAAATAGTATCCATACACCCATTATCTTATATACAAACACCCATAACCTACCTTATATATGAACATATCCATTTCCTTTTGTAAACTATGTGTTGTTCTATGATTATTTTATATTCTTATTAAAGAGATTTTAAAACAAAAATTTTGATCTGCCCAAATTATTTATGAATTGAATAAGTCTTTGCACATATTTGAATGAAGTCAAAATTCTACACGAAACAGAACGCTGAATGAGGAATCCGCCAATTAAAGTGGACTTTCTAAAAACTAAAGTTTTATCTCAGGAAAATTTTAAAACTAGTTTATTCTAGTTGCGAAGTTGACATTGGGTACAGCAAACGAAGTTATCATAACACTGTGGTAAGCCTCTTGGCTGTCCACTATGACACTTTCCCTTCCTTCAAACCCCATTCATGTTCAAGACAGCGGGGGGTTAATGCGAACTGCATGGTTAATCCCTAGCTGGAATATATGTAGACGGCAAGGGGTGAGTAGAAATGCTATGGGCATGGAAACCCCTAGCCATGGAACATATGTTCAAGACAGCAGGAGGAGAGGAGTGCGACGGGAATAGAAACCCCTAGCTGGAACATGAGTGGACAGTCTGTACCGTGCCTCACCCTTTCTCTTCCTTCAATATCCCATCCTTCCGGGGGCTTGCACAAAATGCCCATTAGAGGCAGACGTGCTCAACGGTTCGGCCGGGGTCTCCTTATCCACCAATAACAACAACAACAACAAAACTAAAGTTTACCTCATCTAGAAGGAAAAATCATATTGGGTGAAACCACTAATGGGGGAGAGCGTCACACTTTTCAGCTCCACATAAGTGACAATAGTTCAAATTTAAACTGCAATTAATTTCAATACAGTAAATACTTGTTAAATACTTAACACGCACATTTAAACGTATACGTCTTTACACTATCTGTTATCTAGCATTTACACAATCCGACATTTTTACTCCCAATCTACACCTATGAGGAAGTACTACATTGAGGATATGAGAAGTTTGAACTCTTTGATAGGTCGTTCAATGATTCTACGTAAAAATAATAATTATTGAATATTGTAAACACATAAACTTTCTTGTTTAAATTGTGAGTTACATTGAAATGTGCTGTGTGTTATTTATATTGCCTACTATTTGTTTCATAATGTTGCAATATACTTTACATTAAACAATTATAAAATGTGTCCCTTAAAGATAGAAATTGATAGTGTAAATGTTTTCACCGTAATAGGCATTCGAGACAGAAGTATTTTGTTGGTAATGTAGAACCTAGTAACCCTGCCAACTTAATAGTTACCTATCACAAAGAAATTTAAGTCTCACTTAAGAAATTAACTCATAATTGGCAATAATGTAATGTTATTTGTGTCCTTAATAATCTAGAATGCATTGTTTTCTATGTCTAACGTTAAATTCTTTCGGTATTACTGTTTCATTTCAGACAATATGAAAATTGTCCTCTTAACTCATACAGGTAGACCACTCCCGTACTTAACTAAGCTATTCACTTTCTATTGTAAATATTTTAAAACTTAATACAACTGCCAGTAATTTGTTTTTAATGAGTGTTTATAACTAATACGAGTCCTTTTTCACTAAAAACTTAAAATGAAACAACTTACCTTATAATCAATTGTAACTTTTTTGAACACGTTTTGAATAACGCATGTAAAAAATTTATTGTAAAAGTAATAACAAAAAAATTCTAAATCATCCTCAATTGCTAGTAAATTTTAATTTTTACAAATGAGGCTAAATTATAAGTTTTTTTTTTTTTTTTTTTTTTTTTTTTTTTTTATAATAAATTTATGATAATTTTTCTATTAATATAATTAATTTAAATTTTATCATTTTCAAACTAAGGTTTTATTTTTATTAGTAGATAGAAAAAGCCACTTTCAAAACCGGCCACGTGCCGCCGGAAGCCATGTTCCGGGGCAGGTGTCTTCCGGTCGAATATTAAATGAGTTTGGGGGAGGTGGGGTGAGGGTTTGAAGTAGATTTGCGCATAAATTAAAAGTTGGTTCAAAACTGAAATTCAACAATTGGTGGTTGAACTAAATTTGCGCATAAATTAACCAGGGTTGAATTAAAACTTCGCATAAAATATTGGTTAGTTCAAAACTGAAATTCAACAACTGGGGGGTTGAACTAAATTCGCGCATAAATTAAAAGTTGGTTCAAAACTGAAATTCAACGATTGGGAGTTGAACTAAATTTGCGCATAAATTAAAAGTAAGTTCAAAACCGAAATTCAACAACTGGGAGTTGAACTAAATTTGCGCATAAATTAACCGGGGTTGAAGTTGTCGCTACCATTACTATCGGTGTGAATATTAAATTAATTGAATGAGTAGATTTGATTTTCAGAAGGTTTTGTTTTATTAATTAACAAGTACAATCTAAAATCTTGAACAGAAGTAAACAAACAAAAAATGTAAACAAATAAAAACATCTGTTTTAAAATGAAAGGGCTATTAGGAGCCACAGCCACATACTCCCCTCCCAGTGACAACGTGAATGTCAGGTAGTGTACTTGTCAGGAAAACGCACAACACGCCCAGAGCGAGTTTTTCGGTCAGTGGTATTGCTGGGACGATGAGGTTCAGGGTTGACTGTAGGCTCTTTCGTCTTGAAGTCTTCTAATATTTTCGGTGATGCACTCGTTTTCGAAGGATCACATGACTTAGATGTTATAGTGGAATGAACATCATCAGACTCAGTGTGATCATGCAATAGAAACGCTGGTTTTAACCGATCAATTGAAATTGAATCTTCACCTCTGGGTAATAAAACTTTGAAAATTTTGTCGCTCCTTGAAATTACTTTGTAGGGACCGTCATATGTTGGTTGAAGTGTTTTTCTCGAGGCATCATGGCGAATGAATACATGAGATGAAGTCATGAGATCCGGGTGAATGAAAATTGACTTCTTATGACGATGACTAAATGGCACTGGACGAACTAACTTAACATGTTGTTGAAGTTGGGTCAGTAATGCAGGGACGTCACCTGTAAACTTGGAATTTTCAAAGAAATCGGCTGGAAGAGTAATCGGTTCACCGTAAACGAGTTGTGCAGGCGAAACTCCTACTTCCGGAATTATATTTGAATGGAGTCCAAGTAGAACTGACGGAAGTTTTGGAACCCAGTCCATTGTTAATTGAGCCTTAAGAGCAGACTTCAAAGAGCGATGCCACCTTTCAATAGCACCGTTAGCAGCAGGGTGGTAAGCTGTGGTCTTGATATGGTGTATGCCGAGCATGGACGTCAAGGATGAAAATAATTCACAGTCGAACTGTTTGCCTCTATCAGTAGTAATGAAGCGAGGAACTCCAAAACGGGACACCCACGACTGAAGAATAGTAGAAGCAACTTCTTCGGCAGTTATGCATGACATCGGAACTGCTTCAGTCCATCTTGAAAATCTGTCGATGATGGTTAATAGGTAACGATATCCTCTTGAAGGAGGCAAGGGTCCAACGATGTCAACATTTAAGTGGGAGAATCGTTTTTGGGTGGTAGGATAGAAACATAGTTCACTAGAAGTGTGCCGCCATGTTTTACATCGTTGGCAAGGTATACACGTTTTGGCCCACAATGTAACATCACGTTTCAGTGAAGGCCAGCAGAATCTCTCTTGAAGTAGTTTTACTGATGCAGCAATTCCAGGATGAGATAAATTGTGAATGGAATCATAGAGGGATCTGCGGTAGGAATGAGGGATGAATGGCCGTAGCTTGCCAGTTGAGGAATCACAAACTAATTCAAGACCATTATCAAGAGTCATAGTTTGGAATGAATATGATGATGAGTTTGATTCTCTGATATGTTTTAGTTCGCTACAATTCCTTTGAGCTTGTGCGATGTCGGTGAGTGATACTGTTGATGATACTACAATTTCAGAAATCCTCGAACAAGCATCTGCAGGTTGGTTTTGTTTACCAGGAATGTACCGGATGTCAGTGGTGAATTGGCCGATGTAGTCAAGATGTCTTCGTTGTCTAGGAGTCGCTTTTTCAGACCGTTGTTCAAAGGCGTAACTGAGAGGTTTGTGGTCAGTTAGAATAACAAAATGACGACCTTCTAGATAATGCTTGAAGTACTTTACTGCTTCGTATGCGGCCAAAAGTTCACGATCATAGGTGCTATAGTTTAGTTGCGTCTTAGTGAGGATTTTAGAGAAGAAACCAATAGGTTCGGGTACGTTTCCTCGCATCTGCTGTAAAGAAGCACCGATTGCAAAATTTGAAGCATCGACTGTGAGAATGAGAGGAAGATTACTGGAAGGGTGGAAAAGCAAGGTAGCGTTAGCTAGTTGTGTTTTCAATCTGTTAAAAGAATCTTTGGCATGATCATTCCAGTCTAACTTACTTTTGTCCTTTCGCTTGGGTGTTGGACAAAGGTCATACAGTGGCTTTTGTGTTGTAGCCGAATTGGGCAGCGATCTCCTGTAGAAGTTAACAATTCCTAGGAAGCGTCTGAGTTGGTCGACAGTTTCAGGAAGTGGGTAGTCGAGTATGGCTTTCACTCGTTCAGGCAAGGGAAATATACCATATTTGTTGATACGATAGCCTAAGAATGAAATTTCAGGAACAGCAAACTCACATTTTGACGCGTTAATGCAGAGGCCGTGATTGGAGAGACATTCAAAAAGTAGACGAATGTGATTCTCGTGTTCAGTTTCAGATTCAGAAGCAATAAGGATGTCATCTAGATAGGAATATGCGAATGGAAGGTCTCGCAAAACTTGGTGAATAAAACGTTGAAAGGTTTGACCTGCGTTTTTTAATCCAAACGGCATGCGTACAAACTCAAACAAGCCAAATGGAGTTATAACAGCTGTCTTGGGTACATCATCTGGATGAACGGGGATGTGATGGTAGGCCTTCACAAGATCTATTTTAGAAAATATTGCCTTACCTTCAAGTTGTGCATTGAAATCCTGGACATTAGGTATAGGATACTTATCTGGAATGGTTATATGGTTGAGAGCACGGTAGTCACCGCATGGGCGCCAGGAGCCATCCTTCTTTGGTACCATGTGCAGAGGACTCGACCAAGGGCTTTTAGAAGGTCTGCATATACCTAAATCAATCATTTTTTGAAACTCTAGCTTAGCCTGAGAGAGTTTGTCTGGAGCTAAACGTCGTGCTTTAGAGGTAACAGGTGGACCATTAGTGCTGATTGTATGGAAGAAATCTATGTCTGGTGTTTTGTGACCAGGCATATCTTTCAATAAATCAGGGTACTGGCGCAACATAAAAGAGTACTTATTATTTGGATTAATAAGGTGAATGTCAGAAAGAACGGACTGTGAAGGTGTTGAGCCATTCTGAAAAAGAAACGTCTTGCTATCTATTAATCTTTTATTTTTTATATCAATTAATAGACCAAATTCCGATAAGAAGTCTGCACCAATAATTGGTTGTTGGACGCCGGCAATGGTAAAAGGCCAGCAAAATGATCTACGTAAGCCTAAGTCAAGTTGTAAAAGTTTCTCGCCATATGTAGGGATGCTTGATCCATTTGCTGCAAAGAGAAATTTACCGGATAGTTTAGGTTTTTGTTTGCTTTGTGGAGGTATGACAGAAATGTCAGCCCCGGAATCGACAAGATATTTTGTATTAGTCAGGCGATCATAAACAAAGAGACGGCGTGGTTGTGGTTTTGCGCTGTCTCCCGCCGTATCAAGACAGTGCCGAGCTAGTTTTCCGAATCATCAGATGTGGAAGAGAGGTACTTGCATGGTTTAGTACATTTCCTAGCATTTTTACCAAACTTTGTGTGGTACCAGCAGATACATTTATCGTTTTGAGGTATGGATTCGCGTTTCCGGAACCGGCGTGAATCAGACCTAGATCTCGATCTGGAGTGCAAGGATGAAATTTGGTTGGTTAGCTCAGATATTTGCTTTTCCAGACGAGATAACCTGTCAGGTTGTGTGGTGGTTGATGTTTGGCCTTCTATGCAGTAAATCGGCTGTGAATGAGATGGTGAATACTCCATGATTTTGTCAGCCATGATTGCTAACTTTTCTAGAGAGTCGGAACTAGTGGCTAATATTGAACTCACTTGAGGGGGAAGGCGTTTCAAAAATAATGTTTTAAGGAAATCGTCCTGAACATGTGTACCTGCGAGAGTACGCATTTCCCTAAGAAACTGAGTAGGTTTTTTGGGACCAAGTTCAAGTTCATCGACCAGTTTGGTAACTTTCCTACTCTCTGATTCTTCAAATTCAGAGATAAGACGGTTACAAAGATCTTGGTAAGGGGTTTGGCTAAGTGGTTTCTCTAGAAAGTCGGATATCAACTCAGCCACATCGGTATCAAGGTTTCCAAGAACGTGATAATATTTTGTTCGTTCTTGTGTGATACCTTTGGTGAAGAACTGAGCGTCAACTTGGCGCAACCAGACTTTGACGTTTTTTCTCCAAAAAGGTGGAATTTTTACACTTAATTTTGAAAGCTGATTTGAGTTATTTGTGAGATTAGGGTCTGTTCCATTTTCCTCCGTGTCCGACATGATTAGGCAAAGGCTCACCTGTGTTGTTTTAAATTCAGCGTTGCTTGGAAGGTGATGGAAGGCTATAGACTGGATAGGTGCGATGAGAATGTTGACGATATGGACGTAGTAGCTTCAAGGATCACGTCGGTGGTCACCAATTGTCGCTACCATTACTATCGGTGTGAATATTAAATTAATTGAATGAGTAGATTTGATTTTCAGAAGGTTTTGTTTTATTAATTAACAAGTACAATCTAAAATCTTGAACAGAAGTAAACAAACAAAAAATGTAAACAAATAAAAACATCTGTTTTAAAATGAAAGGGCTATTAGGAGCCACAGCCACAAAGTAAAACTTCGCATAAATTAAAAATTAGTTCAAAATTGTAATTCGACGGTGTTAATAAAAACTCTAATAGTTGAACGAAAATAAAAGTCAGTTCAAACATAGCGCAGTCATAACAAGAGAGAGAGAGAAGGTAGATAGAAGTGTTAAGTTCCGCGGATAGAACGAGAATGAAGAATGAAACATGACGCGTCGAAATATATGCGTGACTGTAGATGCCAGTTAATGGGGGCCTAGGGCTTCCGGCCTGTCGGATGGTGAATTAATCAATGGGGGGAGTGGAGATGGCGCTCGGTTGAACTAAAATTGCGCATAAATTATAAGTTGGTACAAAACTGAAATTCAACTTGATAATGTGGGGTACGGAAAGTATGTCGGGGTTGAATTAAAACTTCGCATAAATTAAAAGTTAGTTCATGTTAGCTGAAGAGTGTACAGGAGAATGAAACAGGAACTGTCGTGAGCGCGCTTATATAAAGAAGGGTGGGGGTAAAATATGAAAACCTGCTGAACACAGTCGATAGGTGTAACAAGTTCGAAGTTGTGGAAACGTAACATCGAACGCAAAATGTTGTGAATAACACCATCGTCAACGCTAACTTGCAAAGTTCTAGCATAGTATAACGGGTTAAAACTTAATTTCTTCCTTACTTTTGTTAAATTAGTTTTAATCTTTGAAACAGAAGGTTTGGAATTACTTCGTAATATATGTTGTGTCCGCAAAAGTTTCAATTTCAAACATTGCGTATCCATCACAAGAAGTATATCAGATGTGTAGAAGTCAGAACAAGACAGATGAATGAGATATAACGTCGAGCACGCGAAGGTGATTCAAACAGGACGACATGTGCTAATGTAAATGAAACTCCAGGTTAGTAGCAATTAGACTTGTATAATGAAGTTGGCGAAACGTATATGTAATGAGTAGGAAGGATGCGAACAACACAAATGCGAGTTAATTAATGGTCGCGGTGCGATGAACAATCTTCTTTTATAACGGTTATCGCGTGAGAAGATCGGTTCCGCATGAGCGCCCAAGTGGAACCTCCCGTGTTCACTCAAGCGGAACCCCCCCCCCCCGTGACTAATCAAGCGGAACCCCCCCCCCCGGTGACTAATCAAGCGGAACCCCCCCCCCCCGGTGACTAATCAAGCGGAACCCCCCCCCCCCGGTGACTAATCAAGCGGAACCCCCCCCCTCATAAAAAATGGAGATTAAAACCCCCCCCCCCCCGGTGGTCACTCAAGCGGAACCCCGCCGGGTCGATGACCGGTCACGACCGGTTGCTAACCCCATCTAATTACCACACTTCACATCAGTAGTGTGAAATTGAGGATGCTGGCCCAGTTCAAGGTCACCTGAGGGATGACGTCATCGAGGTCAATGACCTCACCAATGACGTCATCGATGACGTCATCGATGACGCAATCGATGACGTCATCACTAATGACGTCATTTCGATGACGTCACACCCATGACGTCACAGAAATGACGTGCTGATGACGTCATCACCCCTTACGTCATCAAAACGACGTCACCGACGCCACTAAGGTCAAGGTCACGCAGAAACTTAAAATTTTTTAGCACTTTTGCCGTTTCTCGCACTACGCTCCGAGTTTCAGTCAGAGTCCCCGTGACCTTGACCACTTGGAGCGAATTTTCGACGAGAAACGGCAAAAGTGCCAAGTTAAACTCGAGTTTTTGACATGACTCTGCCTAAATGGGCAATAGGTAATCCCTCAGGTGACCTTGAACTAGCACAACACCCCCAATTTCATATTACTGTGACCTTGAAAACTTAACAACGGAGCGCCGACACCGATGCGCACCCCACGACAGCCACCGAGTGACTGACTGTCAGGCTCTGTGTACTCTAGGTATATCGGCTTGAGAGACTAAGACTCTAAACTGTCAGGAATGGGAGTAACTAACTGAATTTTGCAAGGAAAAGTCATTTCATCCAATATTTTAAACAAATCCTCATCAGTAAAACTGACATTAGTCCGTTTTGTATAAAACTTAGGGTGTCCGCGCAACAGTTTGCGCCACTTAGCTAAAGTCGAAACCCTCTTAACTTTGAGTGGTGGACAGTGAGCAACTAATAAAGCCTTAACACGGCTAAGTTTCTTACCTAAAGTGTCCCGCGACATGGCGTCTCCTCACAAAAGTCCACACAATACTGAGAGACTGCTTGTAGCGCACGAGTCAAGGGAAAAGAGGTGGGGGAAACAGCAGGAGTGGGGGAAGGTCACAGTGGTGGGGGAAGGTGAGGCTTAACGCTGGAGTATCGCATCACTTCACCATGAGCTGTCCTACAGTCAACACACTGTTCTCTTGGCCCGAGTTGGCACTAGAAGAAACATTTCTGTACAGCTTAGGCTGTGAGAGCCGAGGAAGCAAAGTCAAAGTGGAAATCGCGTTAAACTCCAAGATGAAGAGTCTCCTAAATAAACTAATTGTATCTCTGCAATCCCCTATAACTCTGGAGAAATACCACTTTATAAAGCGACACCTTATTCTTTGGCAAAACGAATTGGAAATGGAAAAGATTACAGTAAAATTAATTTAACTTAAAATTTGGACAGGACACTCATGGCGATACCACGTGGCGTGCAAACGCCACCCTATACATTACAAGTTAGGTTATTGAGCACCTCTGGTACGATAACCGACGTGCTAGAGTTAAAGTGTTGTGACCTTGAGTAAAAACACAAAAATATTCAACCCATGTTGGTCCAGAGGTAAAGTGTAGTGACCTTGAGCCAAAAACTTGTAAAATACTTACATCAATAGAGACGAAGAACAGCGAAGCGCACTGCACGCACCTTGGAGACAGACTGACGGAGCGTCGTTGTGCAGCCTAGGGATTCAATTGTAGTGGGGGTATTGCCAACACTTAGAGTATAAGTGTAGTGGGTGACCTCCAGGGTGACCTTGAACCAGCTCGAGAAGTGACCCGTACTCTAGGTATATGGGAAGTGGTGGGGGAAATCTCAAGGTCATTCAAATGGAGTTTAAAAAAAGTCAAAGAGTAGAGAGACTACTCTACTCTTCAGAGTCCTCGTGACCTTGAGGATTTGGAGCCAATTTCTACGAGAAATAGCAAAAGTGCAGTAGCACCGTTTTGGTGCTACCTTAAATGTAAATGTTAATTAGTCCCTTAAATGTTAAAGTGTGATGACCTTGAGCATAAGAGTTAAAGTTTTCTTGGGGAGACAATTCGATGTTGTCCCAGAGTTAAAGTGTTAAGACCTTGAGTCAAAACACAGAAATATTACAAGTCGATGTTGTCTCATAGTTAAAGTGTGGCGACCTTGAGTAAAACTCAGAAATATTTAGCCTATGTTGTTCCAAAGTTAAAGTGTGGTGACCTTGAGGAAAAAATTAGAAATATTTACCCCATGTTGGCCCAGAGTTAAAGTGTAATGACCTTGAGTCTGTCATGTGACACTGCTCGGGTGACCTTGAACTGGCCCGGCTGCCTTACTCTAACCATTACTGCAACCGCGATGTGCACCCTACGACAGACACCGAGCGACTGACTATTAGGCTCCGCGTAATCTAGGTATATGGGAAGTGGTAGGGGGAATTGCGATGACCTTGGGAAACTTGAAAATGTCACGCCAGGTAGCACCGTTTTGGTGCTACCTTAAATGTAGATGTTAAAGTGTAATGACCTTGAGTAAAAAAAAACATAGAAATAATACAAGTCGATATTGTCCCAGAGTTAAAGTGTGGTGACCTTGAGTGAAAACATAGAAATATTACAAGTTGATGTCGTCCCAAAGGTAAAGTGTGGTGACCTTGAGCATAAGAACTAAAGTTTTCTTGGTATGACAAGTTTAAGTAGATTCAGAGTTAAAGTGTGGCGACCTTGAGTGAAAACATAACAACATTACAATTTGAAGTCGTCCCAGAGGTAAAGTATTATGACCTTGAGTGAAAACACAGAAAAACCACAAGTCGATGTCGTCCCAGAGTTAAAGTGTGGTGACCTTGAGGGAAAAGTTCTGAAATATTTTAGCCTATGTTGGTCCAGAATTAAAGTGTAGTGACCTTGAGCATTTGTCTTGGTACGACAATTTGATGTTGCACCAGAGTTAAAGTGTTGGGACCTTGAGTGAAAACGTAGAAATATTACAAGTTGATGTCGTCCTAGAGGTAAAGTGTGATGACCTTGAGTCAAAACACAGAGAAACCACAAGTCGATGTCGTCCCAGAGTTAAAGTGTGGTGACCTTGAGGGAAAAATTCTGAAATATTTAGCCTATGTTGGTCCAGAGTTAAAGTGTAGTGACCTTGAGCCGAAAACTTGTAAAATACTTACATCAATAGAGACGGTAATCCCCGCTCTCACCCCTGCGCCCCCAGTGGCGCCCCCAACCCTGCACCCCTGGTAGCACCCCCACCCCTGCGCCACCGATGGCGCCCCTGGGTGTGGTTGCCCGGTGGAGATATAAGGCGGCCCCGCTCATAGCCGGCTCACAGCCCGTCCCCGTGCGTTGAGCTACCTAAAGGTTTGAGCAAACACTTAGAAATATTTACTCTTCGTACGATCAGAGTTAAAGTTTTCATCTCAACAGACGTACCCCCAGGTTTGAACCAACACTTAGAAAAATTTACTCATGGTACAACAGTTTTATGTTTTCGCCAAATAAGTGTAAGTGTGGTAAATTGAACTGGCTAAAATGTTATAATTTGCTAAGTTTGTATTGTTGTACATGATAAATCCTAAACTTTAACTTAAAACCGTACAGCAGAGTGCCGACACCAGTGTGCACCCCACGACAGTCGCAAAGCGACTGACCGTACGGCTCCAGGTGCCCTATGTATAAGGAAAGTGGTGGGGGGAATTTCGATGACCTTGGGGACTTTAACAATTGTGACTATACGTAAAATTTCGTCTTTCATTATATCAACCTAAGGTCTTGGTTTTTCGCGTTTCAGAGTGTATTAAAGCGATCTAGCTATTAATTGTAAAATTGATTTCTTAAAAGATAGTCATTTTTACGCTGGGTGTTGGTAAATTTGTTAGAGTCCAGATTGCACATACAAAACCAAACTTTTTTATTATTCAATATTTCAGTCTGGGATTTCGGATTTACATGTTTCAGCGTATTTTAGAGTGTTTAAGCTTATCTTAAAAATTTGAAAAACTTTAACATTTAATACTAAAATTTGCGATTTGACTGATAGAATATTTCTATGTCAGGAGTGACTATAGGTAAAATTTAAGTTTTCGTTATTTCAACCTAAGGTCTTGGCTTTTCGCGTTTCAGAGTGTATTAAAGCGATCTAGCTATTAATTGTAAAATTGATTTCTTAAAAGATAGTCATTTTTACGCTGGGTGTTGGTAAATTTGTTAGAGTCCAGATTGCCCATACAAAACCAAACTTTTTTATTATTCAATATTTCAGTCTGGGATTTCGGTTTTACATGTTTCAGCGTATTTTAGAGTGTTTAAGCTTATCTTAAAAATTTGAAAAACTTTAACATTTTTATACTAAAATTTGCGAATTGACTGATAGAATATTTCTATGTCAGGAGTGACCATAGGTAAAATTTAAGTTTTCGTTATTTCAACCTAAGGTCTTGGTTTTTCGCGTTTCAGAGTGTATTAAAGCGATCTAGCTATTAATTTTAAAATTGATTTCTTAAAAGATAGTCATTTTTACGCTGGGTGTTAGTAAATTTGTTAGAGTCCTGATTGGCCATACAAAACCAAACTTTTTTATTACTCAATATTTCAGTCTGGGATTTCGGATTTACATGTTTCAGCGTATTTTAGAGTGTTTAAGCTTATCTTAAAAATTTGAAAAACTTTAACATTTTTTACTAAAATTTGCGATTTGACTGATAGAATATTTCTATGTCAGGAGTGACTATAGGTAAAATTTAAGTTTTCGTTATTTCAACCTAAGGTCTTGGCTTTTCGTGTTTCAGAGTGTATTAAAGCGATCTAGCTATTAATTGTAAAATTGATTTCTTAAAAGATAGTCATTTTTACGCTGGGTGTTGGTAAATTTGATAGAGTCCAGATTGCACATACAAAACCAAACTTTTTTATTATTCAATATTTCAGTCTGGGATTTCGGATTTACATGTTTCAGCGTATTTTAGAGTGTTTAAGCTTATCTTAAAAATTTGAAAAACTTTAACATTTAATACTAAAATTTGCGATTTGACTGATAGAATATTTCTATGTCAGGAGTGACTATAGGTAAAATTTAAGTTTTCGTTATTTCAACCTAAGGTCTTGGTTTTTCGCGTTTCAGAGTGTATTAAAGCGATCTAGCTATTAATTGTAAAATTGATTTCTTAAAAGATAGTCATTTTTACGCTAGGTGTTGGTAAATTTGTTAGAGTCCTGATTGCCCATACAAAACCAAACTTTTTTATTATTCAATATTTCAGTCTGGGATTTCGGATTTACATGTTTCAGCGTATTTTAGAGTGTTTAAGCTTATCTTAAAAATTTGAAAAACTTTAACATTTAATACTAAAATTTGCGAATTGACTGATAGAATATTTCTATGTCAGGAGTGACTATAGGTAAAATTTAAGTTTTCGTTATTTCAACCTAAGGTCTTGGTTTTTCGCGTTTCAGAGTGTATTAAAGCGATCTAGCTATTAATTGTAAAATTGATTTCTTAAAAGATAGTCATTTTTACGCTGGGTGTTGGTAAATTTGTTAGAATCCTGATTGCCCATACAAAACCAAACTTTTTATTATTCAATATTTCAGTCTGGGATTTCGGATTTACATGTTTCAGCGTATTTTAGAGTGTTTAAGCTTATCTTAAAAATTTGAAAAACTTTAACATTTAATACTAAAATTTGCGATTTGACTGATAGAATATTTCTGTCAGGAGTGACTATAGGTAAAATTTAAGTTTTCGTTATTTCAACCTAAGGTCTTGGTTTTTCGCGTTTCAGAGTGTATTAAAGCGATCTAGCTATTAATTGTAAAATTGATTTCTTAAAAGATAGTCATTTTTACGCTGGGTGTTGGTAAATTTGTTAGAGTCCTGATTGCACATACAAAACCAAACTTTTTTATTATTCAATATTTCAGTCTGGGATTTCGGATTTACATGTTTCAGCGTATTTTAGAGTGTTTAAGCTTATCTTAAAAATTTGAAAAACTTTAACATTTTTTACTAAAATTTGCGATTTGACTGATAGAATATTTCTATGTCAGGAGTGACTATAGGTAAAATTTAAGTTTTCGTTATTTTAACCTAAGGTCTTGGCTTTTCGTGTTTCAGAGTGTATTAAAGCGATCTAGCTATTAATTGTAAAATTGATTTCTTAAAAGATAATCATTTTTACGCTGGGTGTTGGTAAATTTGTTAGAGTCCAGATTGCACATACAAAACCAAACTTTTTTATTATTCAATATTTCAGTCTGGGATTTCGGATTTACATGTTTCAGCGTATTTTAGAGTGTTTAAGCTTATCTTAAAAATTTGAAAAACTTTAACATTTTTTACTAAAATTTGCGATTTGACTGATAGAATATTTCTATGTCAGGAGTGACTATAGGTAAAATTTAAGTTTTCGTTATTTCAACCTAAGGTCTTGGCTTTTCGTGTTTCAGAGTGTATTAAAGCGATCTAGCTATTAATTGTAAAATTGATTTCTTAAAAGATAGTCATTTTTACGCTGGGTGTTGGTAAATTTGATAGAGTCCAGATTGCACATACAAAACCAAACTTTTTTATTATTCAATATTTCAGTCTGGGATTTCGGATTTACATGTTTCAGCGTATTTTAGAGTGTTTAAGCTTATCTTAAAAATTTGAAAAACTTTAACATTTAATACTAAAGTTTGCGATTTGACTGATAGAATATTTCTATGTCAGGAGTGACTATAGGTAAAATTTAAGTTTTCGTTATTTCAACCTAAGGTCTTGGTTTTTCGCGTTTCAGAGTGTATTAAAGCGATCTAGCTATTAATTGTAAAATTGATTTCTTAAAAGATAGTCATTTTTACGCTAGGTGTTGGTAAATTTGTTAGAGTCCTGATTGCCCATACAAAACCAAACTTTTTTATTATTCAATATTTCAGTCTGGGATTTCGGATTTACATGTTTCAGCGTATTTTAGAGTGTTTAAGCTTATCTTAAAAATTTGAAAAACTTTAACATTTAATACTAAAATTTGCGAATTGACTGATAGAATATTTCTATGTCAGGAGTGACTATAGGTAAAATTTAAGTTTTCGTTATTTCAACCTAAGGTCTTGGTTTTTCGCGTTTCAGAGTGTATTAAAGCGATCTAGCTATTAATTGTAAAATTGATTTCTTAAAAGATAGTCATTTTTACGCTGGGTGTTGGTAAATTTGTTAGAGTCCTGATTGCCCATACAAAACCAAACTTTTTTATTATTCAATATTTCAGTCTGGGATTTCGGATTTACATGTTTCAGCGTATTTTAGAGTGTTTAAGCTTATCTTAAAAATTTGAAAAACTTTAACATTTAATACTAAAATTTGCGATTTGACTGATAGAATATTTCTGTCAGGAGTGACTATAGGTAAAATTTAAGTTTTCGTTATTTCAACCTAAGGTCTTGGTTTTTCGCGTTTCAGAGTGTATTAAAGCGATCTAGCTATTAATTGTAAAATTGATTTCTTAAAAGATAGTCATTTTTACGCTGGGTGTTGGTAAATTTGTTAGAGTCCTGATTGCACATACAAAACCAAACTTTTTTATTATTCAATATTTCAGTCTGGGATTTCGGATTTACATGTTTCAGCGTATTTTAGAGTGTTTAAGCTTATCTTAAAAATTTGAAAAACTTTAACATTTTTTACTAAAATTTGCGATTTGACTGATAGAATATTTCTATGTCAGGAGTGACTATAGGTAAAATTTAAGTTTTCGTTATTTTAACCTAAGGTCTTGGCTTTTCGTGTTTCAGAGTGTATTAAAGCGATCTAGCTATTAATTGTAAAATTGATTTCTTAAAAGATAATCATTTTTACGCTGGGTGTTGGTAAATTTGTTAGAGTCCAGATTGCACATACAAAACCAAACTTTTTTATTATTCAATATTTCAGTCTGGGATTTCGGATTTACATGTTTCAGCGTATTTTAGAGTGTTTAAGCTTATCTTAAAAATTTGAAAAACTTTAACATTTTTATACTAAAATTTGCGAATTGACTGATAGAATATTTCTATGTCAGGAGTGACCATAGGTAAAATTTAAGTTTTCGTTATTTCAACCTAAGGTCTTGGTTTTTCGCGTTTCAGAGTGTATTAATGCGATCTAGCTATTAATTTTAAAATTGATTTCTTAAAAGATAGTCATTTTTACGCTGGGTGTTGGTAAATTTGTTAGAGTCCAGATTGCACATACAAAACCAAACTTTTTATTATTCAATATTTCAGTCTGGGATTTCGGATTTACATGTTTCAGCGTATTTTAGAGTGTTTAAGCTTATCTTAAAAATTTGAAAAACTTTAACATTTTTTACTAAAATTTGCGAGTTGACTGATAGAATATTTCTGTCAGGAGTGACTATAGGTAAAATTTAAGTTTTCGTTATTTCAACCTAAGGTCTTGGCTTTTCGTGTTTCAGAGTGTATTAAAGCGATCTAGCTATTAATTGTAAAATTGATTTCTTAAAAGATAGTCATTTTTACGCTGGGTGTTGGTAAATTTGTTAGAGTCCAGATTGCCCATACAAAACCAAACTATATATATGCGTGTGTGCGTGTGTAAATTCTTAACCAAACATTAGTTTTAACCTTAAAAGTGATAAAGTAACCCTCTTTTGGCAGAAAGGGTAGCATCGTTTTGATGCTACCTTTAAGGTCCTATTTAATAGTGTTTTTTTTAATATATAATATGTTTTTAAAATATGTTAGTAAAACATAAAGCATATTGTGTTGGTATATAATTCTGATATATATTTGTTTTTTTTTTTTTTTTTTTTTTTTACAAGAAAAGTTTTAAATGTAATGTACAATTGTGTATGTCCTTTAGTATTCCTCTACTGCGCATGCGCAGAAGGTTTTTCTCTATTCTCCGTTGGGTATAAAAGCAGCTCGTTTAACCATGTCTTTCATTATTTGGCGAACTTTTGCCGAGTGAACATCTTTTTCACAACTCCGGTTTTTCGGATATTTAAAAGGTGTATGATAATTTTAATATTCAATTAATATTTAAATTAAATAGATAACAAATTACTTTAGCATGTCTGCACTGCAGTGTTACATGTTTGATAATAAACCTGTAGCTGTCTTATTTGATCGTGAAAACAATCCATGGTTTAAAAGGCTAATGATATATCAGAGATTCTAGAATACAAAAGACCACGGAAAGCAATAAATGATCTAGTTAAAGAAAAATATAAAAAGTTATTTAAGGATATAGATGGAACTAGTTCAGTGCTACCCTCTAACTTTCAAAAAAGTACCACATTCATCAATGAACCAGGTTTATATTCCTTAATTTTATCGTCTAAGATGAGATTAGCTAAACGCTTTCAAGATTGGGTGTTCGAAGAAATCCTCCCATCTATTCGCAAGTATGGAGAATATAGAATTAAAAAAGAAAACCTTGAGTTGACTCACTCTTTACATAAAGTGTTGGCAAATAATCAAAAACTAATTGAAACGTTAATTAATCAAATACCTAAAGTTGCTGTTATACCTGATAATATGGATTTAAAACATATCTTTTGTGTATTGGAAAAAGACACATACTATGAAAAGTATGGAGTAATGGAGTATAAGTGCATTCGTACAGAAAGAAGACGATATAAAAGAGCGCTAAAGAGAGCTAAGAAAGATGGTTTTGTACCAAGTTTTTCAAGATATCCTGTGCCAAACAGTATAAATATCTTAAATAAAGCTAAAGAGGTTATGCATAGTTATGGCATGCATTATGAATCTTCATTAAATAACATATTGACCTCTCATAATTTTGTAAATATTGTAAAAATTGTTCTTAATGAATAAACTGTATGAGTGTATGTGTGAATGTGGAACTTATTAGATTGAGAAGTTAAAGCTATTACTTTAGCTACTCCTTTGAAAAGTCTGGGGTGAGTGAAGGTCACTGGCGCGGTTGACTAAAAGACCCGTAAACCATGTGTGTGTGTGTGTGTGTGTGTGTGTGTGTGTGTGTGTGTGTGTGTGTGTGTGTGTGTGTGTGTGTGTGTGTGTGTGTGAATGTGTGGAAAATGACGTACATCCACCTTCCCGTGGTATTTTCTGGGTAACGCTAAGAGGTGTACATCTAATATTTTTATAACCCACGTGGACCAGTTAATGTAATAAAAGAAGGTTTGAAGCTAAAAATACACTAAACACTAATCTTAAGACCTATATGAACTATTATAAAAGAAACTTAGCATAAAAGTGGTTATCTTTCAAGAAATCAATTATACAAATAATAGTTAAATCGCTTTAAAACACTCTGAAACGTAAAAATCCAAGACCTTAGGTTGAAATAACAAAAAATTAAATTATACCTATAGTCACTCGGGACTTAGAGAAGTATTCTATCAGTAAACTCGCAAAATTTAGTGAAAATTGTTAAAAGTTTTACAAATTTTTAAAATCGTCTTAAACACTCTAAGACACGCTGAAACATGTAAATCCGAAACCCCAGACTGAAATATTGAATAATAAGAAAATTGGTATTGTATGGGCACTCGAGACTGTCGAATTCTACAACACCCCGCAATGATCGACTATCTTTTAAAAAATCAATTTTTCAATTAATAGTTAAATCGCTTTAATACACTCTAAAAGGCAAAAAGCCAAGACCTTAGGTTGAAATAACGAAAACTTAAATTTTAGCTATAGTCACTCCTGACTTAGAAATAATCTGTCAGTCAACTCGCAAATTTTAGTATAAAATGTTAAAGTTTTTCAAATTTTTAAGATAAGCTTAAACACTTTAAAATACGCTGAAACATGTAAATCCGAAATCCCAGACTGAAATATTGAATAATAAAAAAGTTTGGTTTTGTATGGGCAATCTGGACTCTAACAAATTTACCAACACCCAGCGTAAAAATGACTGTCTTTTAAGAAATCAATTTTACAATTAATAGCTAGATCGCTTTAATACACTCTGAAATGCAAAAAGCCAAGACCTTAGGTTGAAAAAACGAAAACTTAAATTTTACCTATATCCACTCCTGACATAGAAATATTCTATCAGTCAACTCGCAAATTTTAGTATAAAATGTTAAAGTTTTTCAAATTTTTAAGATAAGCTTAAACACTTTAAAATACGCTGAAACATGTAAATCCGAAATCCCAGACTGAAATATTGAATAATAAAAAAGTTTGGTTTTGTATGGGCAATCTGGACTCTAACAAATTTACCAACACCCAGCGTAAAAATGACTGTCTTTTAAGAAATCAATTTTACAATTAATAGCTAGATCGCTTTAATACACTCTGAAATGCAAAAAGCCAAGACCTTAGGTTGAAAAAACGAAAACTTAAATTTTACCTATATCCACTCCTGACATAGAAATATTCTATCAGTCAACTCGCAAATTTTAGTATAAAATGTTAAAGTTTTTCAAATTTTTAAGATAAGCTTAAACACTTTAAAATACGCTGAAACATGTAAATCCGAAATCCCAGACTGAAATATTGAATAATAAAAAAGTTTGGTTTTGTATGGGCAATCTGGACTCTAACAAATTTACCAACACCCAGCGTAAAAATGACTATCTTTTAAGAAATCAATTTTACAATTAATAGCTAGATCGCTTTAATTCACTCTGAAACGCGAAAAGCCAAGACCTTAGGTTGAAATAACGAAAACTTAAATTTTACCTATAGTCACTCCTGACAGAAATATTCTATCAGTCAAATCGCAAATTTTAGTATTAAATGTTAAAGTTTTTCAAATTTTTAAGATAAGCTTAAACACTCTAAAATACGCTGAAACATGCAAATCCGAAATCCCAGACTGAAATATTGAATAATAAAAAAGTTTGGTTTTGTATGGGCAATCAGGACTCTAACAAATTTACCAACACCCAGCGTAAAAATGACTATCTTTTAAGAAATCAATTTTACAATTAATAGCTAGATCGCTTTAATACACTCTGAAACGCGAAAAACCAAGACCTTAGGTTGAAATAACGAAAACTTAAATTTTACCTATAGTCACTCCTGACATAGAAATATTCTATCAGTCAAATCGCAAATTTTAGTATTAAATGTTAAAGTTTTTTAAATTTTTAAGATAAGCTTAAACACTCTAAAATACGCTGAAACATGTAAATCCGAAATCCCAGACTGAAATATTGAGTAATAAAAAAGTTTGGTTTTGTATGGGTAATCAGGACTCTAACAAATTTACCAACACCCAGCGTAAAAATGACTATCTTTTAAGAAATCAATTTTACAATTAATAGCTAGATCGCTTTAATACACTCTGAAACGCGAAAAACCAAGACCTTAGGTTGAAATAACGAAAAATTAAATTTTACCTATAGTCACTCCTGACATAGAAATATTCTATCAGTCAAATCGCAAATTTTAGTATTAAATGTTAAAGTTTTTCAAATTTTTAAGATAAGCTTAAACACTCTAAAATACGCTGAAACATGTAAATCCGAAATCCCAGATCGCTTTAATACACTCTGAAACGCGAAAAGCCAAGACCTTAGGTTGAAATAACGAAAACTTAAATTTTACCTATAGTCACTCCTGACATAGAAATATTCTATCAGTCAAATCGCAAATTTTAGTATTAAATGTTAAAGTTTTTCAAATTTTTAATATAAGCTTAAACACTCTAAAATACGCTGAAACATGTAAATCCGAAATCCCAGACTGAAATATTGAATAATAAAAAAGTTTGGTTTTGTATGGCCAATCAGGACTCTAACAAATTTACTAACACCCAGCGTAAAAATGACTATCTTTTAAGAAATCAATTTTAAAATTAATAGCTAGATCGCTTTAATACACTCTGAAACGCGAAAAGCCAAGACCTTAGGTTGAAATAACGAAAACTTAAATTTTACCTATAGTCACTCCTGACAGAAATATTCTATCAGTCAACTCACAAATTTTAGTAAAAAATGTTAAAGTTTTTCAAATTTTTAAGATAAGCTTAAACACTCTAAAATACGCTGAAACATGTAAATCCGAAATTCCAGACTGAAATATTGAATAATAAAAAAGTTTGGTTTTGTATGGGCAATCAGGACTCTAACAAATTTACCAACACCCAGCGTAAAAATGACTATCTTTTAAGAAATCAATTTTACAATTAATAGCTAGATCGCTTTAATACACTCTGAAACGCGAAAAACCAAGACCTTAGGTTGAAATAACGAAAAATTAAATTTTACCTATAGTCACTCCTGACATAGAAATATTCTATCAGTCAAATCGCAAATTTTAGTATTAAATGTTAAAGTTTTTCAAATTTTTAAGATAAGCTTAAACACTCTAAAATACGCTGAAACATGTAAATCCGAAATCCCAGACTGAAATATTGAGTAATAAAAAAGTTTGGTTTTGTATGGGTAATCAGGACTAACAAATTTACCAACACCCAGCGTAAAAATGACTATCTTTTAAGAAATCAATTTTACAATTAATAGCTAGATCGCTTTAATACACTCTGAAACGCGAAAAACCAAGACCTTAGGTTGAAATAACGAAAACTTAAATTTTACCTATAGTCACTCCTGACATAGAAATATTCTATCAGTCAAATCGCAAATTTTAGTATTAAATGTTAAAGTTTTTCAAATTTTTAAGATAAGCTTAAACACTCTAAAATACGCTGAAACATGTAAATCCGAAATCCCAGACTGAAATATTGAATAATAAAAAAGTTTGGTTTTGTATGTGCAATCTGGACTCTAACAAATTTACCAACACCCAGCGTAAAAATGACTATCTTTTAAGAAATCAATTTTACAATTAATAGCTAGATCGCTTTAATACACTCTGAAACGCGAAAAACCAAGACCTTAGGTTGAAATAACGAAAAATTAAATTTTACCTATAGTCACTCCTGACATAGAAATATTCTATCAGTCAAATCGCAAATTTTAGTATTAAATGTTAAAGTTTTTTAAATTTTTAAGATAAGCTTAAACACTCTAAAATACGCTGAAACATGTAAATCCGAAATCCCAGACTGAAATATTGAGTAATAAAAAAGTTTGGTTTTGTATGGGTAATCAGGACTCTAACAAATTTACCAACACCCAGCGTAAAAATGACTATCTTTTAAGAAATCAATTTTACAATTAATAGCTAGATCGCTTTAATACACTCTGAAACGCGAAAAACCAAGACCTTAGGTTGAAATAACGAAAACTTAAATTTTACCTATAGTCACTCCTGACATAGAAATATTCTATCAGTCAAATCGCAAATTTTAGTATTAAATGTTAAAGTTTTTCAAATTTTTAAGATAAGCTTAAACACTCTAAAATACGCTGAAACATGTAAATCCGAAATCCCAGACTGAAATATTGAATAATAAAAAAGTTTGGTTTTGTATGTGCAATCTGGACTCTAACAAATTTACCAACACCCAGCGTAAAAATGACTATCTTTTAAGAAATCAATTTTACAATTAATAGCTAGATCGCTTTAATACACTCTGAAACGCGAAAAGCCAAGACCTTAGGTTGAAATAACGAAAACTTAAATTTTACCTATAGTCACTCCTGACATAGAAATATTCTATCAGTCAAATCGCAAATTTTAGTATTAAATGTTAAAGTTTTTCAAATTTTTAATATAAGCTTAAACACTCTAAAATACGCTGAAACATGTAAATCCGAAATCCCAGACTGAAATATTGAATAATAAAAAAGTTTGGTTTTGTATGGCCAATCAGGACTCTAACAAATTTACTAACACCCAGCGTAAAAATGACTATCTTTTAAGAAATCAATTTTAAAATTAATAGCTAGATCGCTTTAATACACTCTGAAACGCGAAAAGCCAAGACCTTAGGTTGAAATGACGAAAACTTAAATTTTACCTATAGTCACTCCTGACAGAAATATTCTATCAGTCAACTCACAAATTTTAGTAAAAAATGTTAAAGTTTTTCAAATTTTTAAGATAAGCTTAAACACTCTAAAATACGCTGAAACATGTAAATCCGAAATTCCAGACTGAAATATTGAATAATAAAAAAGTTTGGTTTTGTATGGGCAATCAGGACTCTAACAAATTTACCAACACCCAGCGTAAAAATGACTATCTTTTAAGAAATCAATTTTACAATTAATAGCTAGATCGCTTTAATACACTCTGAAACGCGAAAAACCAAGACCTTAGGTTGAAATAACGAAAAATTAAATTTTACCTATAGTCACTCCTGACATAGAAATATTCTATCAGTCAAATCGCAAATTTTAGTATTAAATGTTAAAGTTTTTTAAATTTTTAAGATAAGCTTAAACACTCTAAAATACGCTGAAACATGTAAATCCGAAATCCCAGACTGAAATATTGAGTAATAAAAAAGTTTGGTTTTGTATGGGTAATCAGGACTCTAACAAATTTACCAACACCCAGCGTAAAAATGACTATCTTTTAAGAAATCAATTTTACAATTAATAGCTAGATCGCTTTAATACACTCTGAAACGCGAAAAACCAAGACCTTAGGTTGAAATAACGAAAACTTAAATTTTACCTATAGTCACTCCTGACATAGAAATATTCTATCAGTCAAATCGCAAATTTTAGTATTAAATGTTAAAGTTTTTCAAATTTTTAAGATAAGCTTAAACACTCTAAAATACGCTGAAACATGTAAATCCGAAATCCCAGACTGAAATATTGAATAATAAAAAAGTTTGGTTTTGTATGTGCAATCTGGACTCTAACAAATTTACCAACACCCAGCGTAAAAATGACTATCTTTTAAGAAATCAATTTTACAATTAATAGCTAGATCGCTTTAATACACTCTGAAACGCGAAAAACCAAGACCTTAGGTTGAAATAACGAAAACTTAAATTTTACCTATAGTCACTCCTGACATAGAAATATTCTATCAGTCAAATCGCAAATTTTAGTATTAAATGTTAAAGTTTTTCAAATTTTTAAGATAAGCTTAAACACTCTAAAATACGCTGAAACATGTAAATCCGAAATCCCAGACTGAAATATTGAATAATAAAAAAGTTTGGTTTTGTATGTGCAATCTGGACTCTAACAAATTTACCAACACCCAGCGTAAAAATGACTATCTTTTAAGAAATCAATTTTACAATTAATAGCTAGATCGCTTTAATACACTCTGAAACGCGAAAAACCAAGACCTTAGGTTGAAATAACGAAAAATTAAATTTTACCTATAGTCACTCCTGACATAGAAATATTCTATCAGTCAAATCGCAAATTTTAGTATTAAATGTTAAAGTTTTTTAAATTTTTAAGATAAGCTTAAACACTCTAAAATACGCTGAAACATGTAAATCCGAAATCCCAGACTGAAATATTGAGTAATAAAAAAGTTTGGTTTTGTATGGGTAATCAGGACTCTAACAAATTTACCAACACCCCGCTTAAAATGACTATCTTTTAAGAAATCAATTTTACAATTAATAGCTAGATCGCTTTAATACACTCTGAAACGCGAAAAACCAAGACCTTAGGTTGAAATAACGAAAACTTAAATTTTACCTATAGTCACTCCTGACATAGAAATATTCTATCAGTCAAATCGCAAATTTTAGTATTAAATGTTAAAGTTTTTCAAATTTTTAAGATAAGCTTAAACACTCTAAAATACGCTGAAACATGTAAATCCGAAATCCCAGACTGAAATATTGAATAATAAAAAAGTTTGGTTTTGTATGTGCAATCTGGACTCTAACAAATTTACCAACACCCAGCGTAAAAATGACTATCTTTTAAGAAATCAATTTTACAATTAATAGCTAGATCGCTTTAATACACTCTGAAACGCGAAAAGCCAAGACCTTAGGTTGAAATAACGAAAACTTAAATTTTACCTATAGTCACTCCTGACATAGAAATATTCTATCAGTCAAATCGCAAATTTTAGTATTAAATGTTAAAGTTTTTCAAATTTTTAATATAAGCTTAAACACTCTAAAATACGCTGAAACATGTAAATCCGAAATCCCAGACTGAAATATTGAATAATAAAAAAGTTTGGTTTTGTATGGCCAATCAGGACTCTAACAAATTTACTAACACCCAGCGTAAAAATGACTATCTTTTAAGAAATCAATTTTAAAATTAATAGCTAGATCGCTTTAATACACTCTGAAACGCGAAAAGCCAAGACCTTAGGTTGAAATGACGAAAACTTAAATTTTACCTATAGTCACTCCTGACAGAAATATTCTATCAGTCAACTCACAAATTTTAGTAAAAAATGTTAAAGTTTTTCAAATTTTTAAGATAAGCTTAAACACTCTAAAATACGCTGAAACATGTAAATCCGAAATTCCAGACTGAAATATTGAATAATAAAAAAGTTTGGTTTTGTATGGGCAATCAGGACTCTAACAAATTTACCAACACCCAGCGTAAAAATGACTATCTTTTAAGAAATCAATTTTATAATTAATAGCTAGATCGCTTTAATACACTCTGAAACGCGAAAAACCAAGACCTTAGGTTGAAATAACGAAAAATTAAATTTTACCTATAGTCACTCCTGACATAGAAATATTCTATCAGTCAAATCGCAAATTTTAGTATTAAATGTTAAAGTTTTTTAAATTTTTAAGATAAGCTTAAACACTCTAAAATACGCTGAAACATGTAAATCCGAAATCCCAGACTGAAATATTGAGTAATAAAAAAGTTTGGTTTTGTATGGGTAATCAGGACTCTAACAAATTTACCAACACCCAGCGTAAAAATGACTATCTTTTAAGAAATCAATTTTACAATTAATAGCTAGATCGCTTTAATACACTCTGAAACGCGAAAAACCAAGACCTTAGGTTGAAATAACGAAAACTTAAATTTTACCTATAGTCACTCCTGACATAGAAATATTCTATCAGTCAAATCGCAAATTTTAGTATTAAATGTTAAAGTTTTTCAAATTTTTAAGATAAGCTTAAACACTCTAAAATACGCTGAAACATGTAAATCCGAAATCCCAGACTGAAATATTGAATAATAAAAAAGTTTGGTTTTGTATGTGCAATCTGGACTCTAACAAATTTACCAACACCCAGCGTAAAAATGACTATCTTTTAAGAAATCA
Organism: Neoaliturus tenellus; assembly: GCA_030545055.2. Taxonomy (NCBI): domain Eukaryota; kingdom Metazoa; phylum Arthropoda; class Insecta; order Hemiptera; family Cicadellidae; genus Neoaliturus; species Neoaliturus tenellus. The sequence goes on along the minus strand of CM061532.1, from coordinate 10,625,457 downwards.
ATTTTACAATTAATAGCTAGATCGCTTTAATACACTCTGAAACACGAAAAGCCAAGACCTTAGGTTGAAATAACGAAAACTTAAATTTTACCTATAGTCACTCCTGACATAGAAATATTCTATCAGTCAAATCGAAAATTTTAGTAAAAAATGTTAAAGTTTTTCAAATTTTTAAGATAAGCTTAAACACTCTAAAATACGCTGAAACATGTAAATCCGAAATCCCAGACTGAAATATTGAATAATAAAAAAGTTTGGTTTTGTATGTGCAATCAGGACTCTAACAAATTTACCAACACCCAGCGTAAAAATGACTATCTTTTAAGAAATCAATTTACAATTAATAGCTAGATCGCTTTAATACACTCTGAAACGCGAAAAGCCAAGACCTTAGGTTGAAATAACGAAAACTTAAATTTTACCTATAGTCACTCCTGACATAGAAATATTCTATCAGTCAAATCGCAAATTTTAGTATTAAATGTTAAAGTTTTTCAAATTTTTAATATAAGCTTAAACACTCTAAAATACGCTGAAACATGTAAATCCGAAATCCCAGACTGAAATATTGAATAATAAAAAAGTTTGGTTTTGTATGGCCAATCAGGACTCTAACAAATTTACTAACACCCAGCGTAAAAATGACTATCTTTTAAGAAATCAATTTTAAAATTAATAGCTAGATCGCTTTAATACACTCTGAAACGCGAAAAACCAAGACCTTAGGTTGAAATAACGAAAAATTAAATTTTACCTATGGTCACTCCTGACATAGAAATATTCTATCAGTCAAATCGCAAATTTTAGTATTAAATGTTAAAGTTTTTCAAATTTTTAAGATAAGCTTAAACACTCTAAAATACGCTGAAACATGTAAATCCGAAATCCCAGACTGAAATATTGAATAATAAAAAAGTTTGGTTTTGTATGGCCAATCAGGACTCTAACAAATTTACTAACACCCAGCGTAAAAATGACTATCTTTTAAGAAATCAATTTTAAAATAAATAGCTAGATCGCTTTAATACACTCTGAAACGCGAAAAACCAAGACCTTAGGTTGAAATAACGAAAAGTTAAATTTTACCTATGGTCACTCCTGACATAGAAATATTCTATCAGTCAATTCGCAAATTTTAGTATTAAATGTTAAAGTTTTTCAAATTTTTAAGATAAGCTTAAACACTCTAAAATACGCTGCAACATGTAAATCCGAAATCCCAGACTGAAATATTGAATAATAAAAAAGTTTGGTTTTGTATGTGCAATCTGGACTCTTAACAAATTTACCAACACCCAGCGTAAAAATGACTATCTTTTAAGAAATCAATTTTACAATTAATAGCTAGATTGCTTTAATACACTCTGAAACACGAAAAGCCAAGACCTTAGGTTGAAATAACGAAAACTTAAATTTTACCTATAGTCACTCCTGACATAGAAATATTCTATCAGTCAAATCGCAAATTTTAGTATTAAATGTTAAAGTTTTTCAAATTTTTAAGATAAGCTTAAACACTCTAAAATACGCTGAAACATGTAAATCCGAAATCCCAGACTGAAATATTGAATAATAAAAAAGTTTGGTTTTGTATGTGCAATCTGGACTCTTAACAAATTTACCAACACCCAGCGTAAAAATGACTATCTTTTAAGAAATCAATTTTACAATTAATAGCTAGATTGCTTTAATACACTCTGAAACACGAAAAGCCAAGACCTTAGGTTGAAATAACGAAAACTTAAATTTTACCTATAGTCACTCCTGACATAGAAATATTCTATCAGTCAAATCGCAAATTTTAGTAAAAAATGTTAAAGTTTTTCAAATTTTTAAGATAAGCTTAAACACTCTAAAATACGCTGAAACATGTAAATCCGAAATCCCAGACTGAAATATTGAATAATAAAAAAGTTTGGTTTTGTATGTGCAATCAGGACTCTAACAAATTTACCAACACCCAGCGTAAAAATGACTATCTTTTAAGAAATCAATTTACAATTAATAGCTAGATCGCTTTAATACACTCTGAAACGCGAAAAGCCAAGACCTTAGGTTGAAATAACGAAAACTTAAATTTTACCTATAGTCACTCCTGACATAGAAATATTCTATCAGTCAAATCGCAAATTTTAGTATTAAATGTTAAAGTTTTTCAAATTTGTAATATAAGCTTAAACACTCTAAAATACGCTGAAACATGTAAATCCGAAATCCCAGACTGAAATATTGAATAATAAAAAAGTTTGGTTTTGTATGGCAGTAGTGTAAAATTGCGGCCGCTGGCCCAGTTCAAGGTCACCTGAGGGATGACGTCATCGAGGTCAATGACCTCACCGATGACGTCATCGATGACGTCATCGATGACGCAATCGATGACGTCATCACTAATGACGTCATTTCGATGACGTCACTCCCATGACGTCACAGAAATGACGTGCTGATGACGTCATCACCCCTTACGTCATCAAAACGACGTCACCGACGCCACTAAGGTCAAGGTCACGCAGAAACTTAAAATTTTTTAGCACTTTTGCCGTTTCTCGCACTACGCTCTGAGTTTCAGTCAGAGTCCCCGTGACCTTGACCACTTGGAGCGAATTTTCGACGAGAAACGGCAAAAGTGCCAAGTTAAACTCGAGTTTCTGACATGACTCTGCCTAAATGGGCAATCGGTTATCCCTCAGGTGACCTTGAACCAGTACAACGCCCGCAATTTCATGTTACTGTGACCTTGAACACTTAACAACGGAGCGCCGACACCGATGCGCACCCCACGACAGCCATCGAGTGACTGACTGTCAGGCTCTGTGTATGCTAGGTATATCGGCTTGAGAGACTAAGACTCTAAACTGTCAGGAATGGGAGTAACTAACTGAATTTTGCAAGGAAAAGTCATTTCATCCAATATTTTAAACAAATCCTCATCAGTAAAACTGACATTATTCTGTTTTGTATAAAACTTAGGGTGTCCGCGCAACAGTTTGCGCCACTTAGCTAAAGTTGAAACTCTCTTAACTTTGGGTGGTGGACAGTGAGCAACTAATAAAGTCTTAACACGGCTAAGTTTCTTACCTAAAGTGTCCTGCGACATGGCTTCACCTCACAAAAGTCCGCACAATACTGAGAGACTGCTTGTAGCGCATGAGTCAAGGGAAAAGAGGTGGGGGAAACAGCAGGAGTGGGGGAAGGTCACAGTGGCGGGGGAAGGTGAGGTGGTATGCTGGAGTATCGCATCACTTCACCATGAGCTGTCCTACAGTCAACACACTGTTCTCTTGGCCCGAGTTGGCACTAGAAGAAACATTTCTGTACAGCTTAGGCTGTGAGAGCCGAGGAAGCAAAGTCAAAGTGGAAATTGTGTTAAACTCCAAGATGAAGAGTCTCCTAAATAAACTAATTGTATCCTTGCAATCTCCTATAACTTTAGAGAAATACCACTTTATTAAGCGACACCTTATACTTTGGCAAAACGAAGCGGAAATGGAAAAGATTACAGTAAAATTAATTTAACTTAAAACTTGGACTGGACACTCATGGCGATACCACGTGGCGTGAAAACGCCACCCTAAACATTACAAGTTAGGCTATTGAGCACCTCTGGTACGATAACCGATGTGCTAGAGTTAAAGTGTGATGACCTTGAGTCAAAACACTGAAATACTACAAGTCGATATCGTCCCAGAGTTAAAGTGTAGTGACCTACATTCAGAACTTGTAAAATTACTTACATATAGAGAGCTAGAGAACAGCGAGACGCACCGCATGGAAGCCGGAGACATACTGGCGAAGCGGTGTTGTGCAGCCTAGGGACCCAGTTGTGGTGGGGGTATAGCCAACACTTAGAGTACAAGTGTTGTGGGTGACCTTGACCCACATAACTTACCTGACCCCCCCCCCCCCCCCCGACAAAAGTGCGAACCCCCCCCCCCCCCGACAAAAAAATGCGAACCCCCCCCCCCCCCGACAAAAATGCGAACCCCCCCCCCCCCCCCCGACAAAAAGTGCCCCCCCCCCCCCGACAAAAAGTGCCCCCCCCCCACCCCCACCCCCACCCCCACCCCCACCCCCACCCCCACCCCCACCCCCACCCCCACCCCCACCCCCACCCCTGATATCCTGGGCGTGGCAGCCCCGGTGGGGATATAAGGGGGCCCAGCCAGAGCCGGCTCGCAGTCCGCTCCCGCGCGTTGAACGTGAACGATCGGGACGGACCGCCATAGGCATCACTAAACATTGAATGGCGCCTTCAGTGTTTAGCGAAGTCTACTCTAACTTTAAGACTTGTATTAGTTGTAAGATATTGCGCTTGCGTTTGGGTATTGCGAATTGTTTTATATGAGAGTGTTTTACTTGTACCTTATGTCTCCTGTGTGTCTTTTATCCTTTGTGTCTTGTTTGTTATATGTGTTTAACATGTATGTGCTTGTTCCAGCATTGACTACGTTGAGCTCAATTGTGTGTTGTAAGTGTGTTATATTTTTCTAAAGTGTATACGCTTGTTTTAGCAATCCCCCCTTGAGCTTTTGCAATGCTCAAAGTAAATCGTAAAGACAGGGAACGGGAGTAGGCCCCCGTGTAAAGTTACTTTTGTATAATTGTTAGGCTCCTCTCATGCATGCTTTAATGCGGCTGAGAAATAGGAGCGTCCGTTTGTACGCCTATATGGGGGTAATAAGCCGATGGCCTCTGCACTCGGACCGAGGACGTAAGCCACTAGGGTGTCCTCAGTTAGTTTCCCTTCTGGAAACTCAAAATTATGTAAATGAAACTTTGTTAGCTATTTGTGTTTTTTTGTCCCCAAGGCCCCCGAACATTCGTGGTTCGCCATGGATGTACGGGGGCCGAAATTTTTTAATGTCCGTGTGGCCTTGACCCACATAGGACTTGTAAAAATTTACTGCATTGCTAAATTAAAAATATTAAAGATAGGGTTACGGGAGTAGGCCCCCGTGTAAAGCCACTTTTTTTTTATAATTGTTAGGCTCCTCTCATGCATGCTTCAATGCGGCTGAGAAATAGGAGGTGGTCCGTTTGTACGCTTATACGGGGGTAATGAGCCGATGGCCTCTGCACTCGGACCGAGGACGTAAGCCACTAGGGCGTCCTCAGTTTCTTTCAAAATTATGTAAATGACATTTCGTTAGCTATTGGAAAAGTTATTAGTTGGAAATGCAGTAAATGTTTACAAGTCTCGCGTGGCGAAGGGTACACGACATTGGATGTTGCCTTGTTGTCATAGTTGGGTCTCTTCGGAGGCTACAGCGATGACAACCCAAGTGCCCCACACCCCCATAGGGGGGTGTGGGGCTTAATTTTTTTAAAGTTTTTTCGTGACCTTGACCTAAATATAAAAGTTTTCAAAATCTTTAACAGTCAGATCTTACTAACACAGTTTATATATATAGAGGTCTTTTAAAAGTTAACAGTTAGGTATTAGTAACGCACAAGTTTGGAATTGGGTGTCTTGGGAGGCTTCAGCGATGGCAACATAAATGTCCCAAGTGGGGTTTATTTTTTCAAAAAGTGCGAGCCCCCCCCCCCCTCGACAAAAAGTGCGAGCACCCCCCCCCCCACCCCCACCCCCACCCCCACCCCCACCCCCACCCCCTCCCCCACCCCTGATATCCTGGGCGTGGCAGCCCCGGTGGGGATATAAGGCGGCCCGGCTGCATGCACTTCTCATTCCCGTCCAAGCTCCCGTACGGACAGGTTCTCTCTTGTTCTTGAGATTATTTATAATAACTTCACTTTTTTATTCTCATCTATTCTTTTCATTAAGTCCATTTATTACAATGGGTAAAATGGGCCTTAAACTCAAAAACTACCCGCCAGCTTCAACCTCAACCGACACGACTCAACCTCCATCATCCTCCGCCTCGATCCTGGAATATCTGATGACTGCAAACATCTTGAGCTGCCTGACGATGCCACCACCGCCGCCGCCGCCACCACAGCCCGCCTCCATGCCCAGCCTGTCGCCACTGCCGCCGACAGTGGAAGAGGCCGGTGCACCTCCACCATCGTCAGGAAAACTCAGCGGTCGAGTCCCGGTAGCCTCTCCAGCACTCTCGCTGCTATCGGACTCAGGATCGGAGTCTGCAGTCTTCGAAGAGACGTCCAGGTCGAGGATAACCCCCTACAGCAGAACCCAAAAAATCCTATCCTATACCAAATCACAATGTCCCTCACCCATATCCCCCATGCCATCCACACCAACCAAAGCATCCCGTAAATCCATCTTTTCCCCTGAACTTCCCTCCATAGACCTAACACGCTCTCCTACCCCACCCAAAATTGTTTGCTCCATTCCTTTTGACCAATCTTTGCCTCTTCCACCCCCTTCCACCCCTATTTCTTCTAGCCAGCCTAATTCGGAGAAGCTCCAAAACACTAAGAGTCCAACACAAAAGAAACGTAATCGTGTTAAATGCCCTGCTGGCAAGCGTGATAAATGCGATTATGTTTGGTTTAGCAGAGAGGCTGTGGTTCTTTGTTGTCCGAGTTTTGCTCTTCCAGAAAAAGATCGTTGCCAACGACACTTGAATAAGAAAATCAAAATTCCGACACCAAAGCCCTATAGCCTTAATATTATGCCTGAAAAGTCCAAGTTCAAACACCCCAACAGTCCGCAGAAGCTGAAAATTAATAGGCTCAAGAGGGACAAAAAATATTATTTCATTGTTCAAGCTTATGGAGCATTTAACATAAATGTGCAAATCATTCTAAAAGGTGATGGCCGCCTTCATAGAATGAAAGTACCACCTGCGATGGTACAAAGAGAATTTTTTGTCCCCGGGGCTTATTTAATTCGAAGAAAAGGATGCCGATCTGTTTGGGAAATGGATTAGGACATGGGCTCACTAAAAAGAAAAAGCCAAAATTGTTAGGTTGTGTTGGACAATATTTAAAAGTCTTTTTCCAAATTATTTTTCCAAATTTAGTCTTAACCCTCTTAAAGTAAGGGAGAGGGGTATTATACAAGTCAACTAATAAAAAAAAAAAATACTTGACTTGTATAATACTTTAACCTGGCGGTGATGTAAAGTCACTGGGACAATCTCAAACCGTGTCCTTGAGGGTGAAGACTAAGTTACAAATAAATCATTAACAAATAAAAACTTACCTCCAAACACTTGTAGCTTGCTACAAGTGTTTGGAGGTAAAAATTTTTCAAAGTTTGAATGACCTTGACCCATATAAATTACTGTTTAAAGTAAACTGCTAACCTTACAACTAATGTTGTGTATCACGTGATACCCCCCACTCTAACGCTCTTACTAAGCTTGTATGAGTCGTTCATTTGCTTCAGTCTGTTTCTGTGCTCCGTGGTAAACATGTCACGGTACAATTACAAAGGTGGTGACTTCTTGATAGATCAACACAATGCTTGGGAAGTGCTAAACCAGCATAGAATGGAAGTTGAGTATTGTATAAGACGAGACGGGTCTACATTTTATCTATGTATTATAAACAACCAAACTCATAAGTATGAACACTGGACAAAAATTAATTATAACAACATAGATGAGCTGTTTGCTTGGGTGTTTGAGGTGTGTAAAGTTATAGAAGAAACCAAAATAATGGGTGTGCTAAAGGTATGTAAAACTGATGACCGGGAAGACTAAGCAAAATTTCTTTCAACCCCCCCCCCCCCCCCCACTCCCCGTGTTATCCCCACCACTAAAAATGGGTATATATAGGAGTGGTGATCAACCGTCTTCTCATTCTGCTTTACACTGTTTAGCTGAATACTACCATGTCAGCCATGAACATTCCAGCCTCTACCTCTGGCCCGACCGCATCCAACTCTGGCTCAAGCTCTGGACCGATCCGGCGGGGCCGCCTGTCAAAGAGTCGCGTTCGGTTCTTCGGATTCACTCCGAGCAAGACGGAGTTGTGCAGCAGTGGAGCCTCCAGAAGAGAGTCTAGCTTGTATGAAGAACTCCAGCAGGTAGTGCCAGGTGTAGTGGTTGGTGCATCTTCACAGGAAGACACTGTTAGAGCTGCTATAAGATATATTAAAGGTTGTAACGTATTGATAGAGGAAAAAAACAGGTTGTTAGAGGAAAAGAAGAGGTTGTTGGAGAGTGCACACAGTGAAATACTTTTGATCCGGAAAGAATGGGAAAAACTAATTATGAAGTGTGACAGATTGTTAGATGATAGTGATGATAGTGAGGATGAGAGTGGATAGGTGTGGGTAAAGACTCGGACTGGGACTTGCGTGTTTGTATGAATGTGTGTGTGAATGCGGAATACAGAGCGGGGGATAGATCACTCTGTGGCAATGGACTAACATGCCACTTAGTGATCTATCCCCCGTTCTGGTAATGTTTTTGGATGGCCTTGACCCACTTTACCAAGGCTAGCTAGTACCCCCACCACTGATAAGTATATATATACGGGTATTAACGTGCAGTTTGGTTATTCTGCTTTGTACCGCTTAGCTGAATACAGCACTGTAACATGGCTTTCAACTCCAAAACTTCTCAGGCTTCCTCTTCTTCTTCAAGAAGGCGTGCTGCCAACGTTCTGCCTGCTACTCGTGGACCTGCTCGACCATTCCACAGCATAACTGTTGCTCGGGCAAACGCCTGCAAAGCTCCGATGCTACGGACCTTGCTGGAGGTAAGCCAAGACGGACAAGGCTTGCTCAGTCCTGGTCAACGGCAGGAGCAAGAAAGGCGTATGGCGTACTTCAGGCTGCAGGGTGTAGTTCCCAGCTTGAAGTTAGGCGATCCGAGAGTAGCAAGCATCAACGAGGCAGCGGACTACATATCACACCTTCACAGTGTTTTAGAAGTAAAGGACCAACAAATTGAAAACTTAAAAGAACAATTGAAACAATTTAACTTTAATCCTGTGGAGTTTGTGGAAGCAGTGATGAGTGATAGTGATGATGAAGGAACTGAATATATATTGGGTATGTAATGAAAGACTTGGACATGGACATGTGTGTGTGTGTGTGTAGAATACAGAGCGGGGGATAGACTACTTTGCGGCAATGGACTAGCATGCTGCTTAGTGGTCTATCCCCCGCTCAAAGGGTAGCATTAGATGACCTTGACCCACTTTACAGCAAGGACAACCGGTTAACTGGTATAAAAGAGGGGGTCTATACATCTCGACTTCATTCTGCTTTGGACCTTCCAGTGGAACGCTAGAAACAATGAGTGGATCGCTGCTTGGTGCTAACTTGGACAGGTATTCTGTGATGGTACACTATGAAGATTGTAGAGACATGTTGACGGCTGTGTATGATTGTTTGGTGAGAAAAATCTTTCAAGAAAACTGCCAATTTATGTTAGCGTGGAAAAGAAACTTGTTTGTTGATGGTCATGCTACAATGCAAAGCATGAACCACCTTCATGTGTTAAAAGTAGGACATCATAATTTGGACGAACTGGACGATATGTTTAGGGAGCTGGAGTGTTTGATACATCAGGAATGTAAACCATGTGAAATTGAAATTTTTAAATTGGATATGGAATTAGAATAAAACGTGTTAAACAGGACTTGGACTTGGACTTGATTGAGGTTTTTGTAGAACAGAGCGGGGATAGATCACTTTGCGGCAATGGACTAGCATGCTGCTTAGTGGTCTATCCCCCGCTCAAAGGGTATCTTTACGTGACCTTGACCCACATAAATTGTATAGTTGGTGGGGGTATAAAAAGGGTAAGCAAATTGGATGGATACAACACTTCCATACCATGGCTCCACTTGACAACACCGTGTTCCATCGCAACAGAATTGTCTCTATTCTGGAGGTAATACCTCTAGAAATTATAGAAGTAGAGGACCAACTACCTGCGGTTGATCAAGAAGAGGAGGAGGAAGAGATAATGGATATTGAAACGGACTCTGACGAAGCTGGTTCAACGGACAATGAGGTGGACTTGCACGCCTACGAAACATTAGAGTCGTCATCTGAGTCGGAAATGGAATTCCAATTGGAAATCGAAGAAGAACAAGAACAAGACACTCCCCATCGTCCAATGGATAGGATGTTAGTTGCCAGAAGAATTATGTATTGTCATCGCTACCTATTCCGTGATGAGGATGATTCCGACTCTGATGGTGATGTTTCACCCTTGTAAAAAGTTTAAACAAAAAGTTAAAAAAAGAATGTGAGCGGGGGATAGAGCACTTTGTAGTAAATGATACTGCTTAGTGCTCTATCCCCCGCTCAAAATAATAATTCCAAGTGACCTTGACCTACATAAACTTGCTCAAACAAACGTCTTTGAAAAAACATGTACAAATTATTGAATCTAGACCAAATATCATCAATTTATCAAGCCTACTGATAAATGTATTACAAACGGTTGTGTAAAGGCTAAATTTAGCACATGAGTGATAACCTGTTTCCATATGACGTCACTTTCCCCACCTATCTGCCTCGGATATAAAGGGTCCCGGTGGAGTGCGCTGCTCATTATTGCGTGGACATTCACAGAGTGTGCATTCAAAGCCAAACTGTTTGAAATGGCTCTTTGCGACATTTGTGGGGAAATCTTTCAAGACGAAGATCTTTTCACCATACACAGAGAATTACATGAAGACGAAGATAGAAAAGAAGATATTACCATGGATGAAATAGACTTAGACTCAATTGACCGGTTTTTGGAAGAGCACCAGAAGCAGACGGACTACTGGGACAGCTATCTACAGCAAATGCAAAGAAGAAGACCTAGTGTGATCCAATTTGCTGGTGCTGGACCATCTACTGCTAGAAGACCTTTTGAAGAAGAAGAAGACACTGAAGAAGAGGACACTGAAGAAGAACTAGAAGATGTGAAACAACTGCGCACCACGGCCTTGCCAGGACGAGTTGTAACACATTTTAAAATTAATAATGTTCAATTGGAACTGGAAACATTTATAACCCAGGCTAAGGAACTTGTTGGTGGAACCTTGAGGGAAGAACTACAAAGATTAAATTTTATTAAATTTGGAATGGTGTTAGAGGCTATGTTTAACAATACTGATGGTGAAACAGCATTGAGAGCGTTCATTACCAAAAACCGAACCCTTACCTTCACCTCCAACATCGATGATATTATTGAAGAATGCTTGGAAGAACTTATAACAAAACTTCAAGAACATGAAGGAAGAGGATCTGGATGGACTTTGTCATCAATTGAAGGTATGGATGTAAGGGTTCACAAGCATGGATATGGTTTAAGGGGTAGTAGTTTTATCCCTTTACCAAAGAAAATCCAAAACACTAAATCGTGTAGGAATGTGCAAAATGAAGGTAATGAATGTTTTAAGTATGCAATGTTAACCAAGTATGTTAAAGATCATCCTGAAAGAGTTGGTAGAGAGTATTACGAAAATGAACACCGCTACAACTTTCAAGGCCTCACCTACCCAGTTACATTGAAAGACATAGACAAATTTGAAAAGAAAAATCCTGGCGTTTCAGTGAATGTTTTCGGTCTGGATGATTCGAACAACGTTTATCCTTTGCGGGTAGTAAAAGTTGAGCAAAGAAACCACACTGATTTGTTACTGATCACTAAGGGTGAAATTTCACATTATGTGTGGATAAAGGACTTTGCATCCTTGATTCGAAATCAATTATCAAAACAGAGGCGTAGGTTAACAGTGTGTAAAAGATGTTTTTGTTTCACATATAAAGAAATAAGACAAGGAGGATTAGAGTGGTTGATAGAACACAAAAGACTTTGTAATGAAAATTATGAAGTGAAGATTAGTCTGCCACCACCATCTCGAGCGTGTATCCAATTTAACAAAACAGTTCACCAATATCGGATTCCAGTAGTCATCTACGCAGATTTTGAATCTACGTTAGTACCACAGGAGCTGCCGGACGGTGAAGTGACTAGAAGAACAAAATATCAGTTGCATCAACCCAACAGTTTTTGTCTAATAGTGAAATCAACCTTGTCTGAAAACCAATTGCAAAACTATGGTTTAACATCCACTCCAATACTTTACCGTGGTGAAGAAGCCGCTAAGTATTTTGTAGACCAGTTGTATGACATTGCTGAAAAGGTACAACGCTTGTATGGTAATGTCGTACCTATGGAACCTTTGAATGAGAATCAACAAGAAGAATACAATATGGCATCAAGATGTTATCTATGCGAGAAGAGCTTCAGTGAAGAAAATCCAAAAGTAAGAGATCACGATCACCTGACAGGTTTATACAGAGGAGCTGCTTGTAATTCATGCAATATAAATTACAAACTGCCCCACTTTATCCCTGTCGTGTTACACAATCTTAGCGGCTACGACTCCCACTTCATTATTCCAGAGTTAGGAAGAGATGATGGTAAAATTGATGTTCTTGCTACAACATTGGAAAAGTACATCAGTTTCTCAAAAACCATAGGTAAGATTAAACTTCGCTTTGTAGACTCTTATAGATTTATGCCATCTAGTTTGAGCAGATTGTCTGAGAATCTACGAAGAGAAGACCTAAAAGAAACCAGCAAGATTGTACCTGAAGATAAATTGGACTTAGTATTACGTAAAGGAGTATTCCCCTACGACTACATAACATCTACAGAAAAATTTGAAGAAACCAGTCTACCACCGATCGAAGCCTTCAACAGCAAATTAAACGAAAGTGAAATCTCCGTTGAAGACTACAATCATGCTTGTAATGTTTGGAACCAACTAAACATTCAAACCTTAGGGGAATATTCTGACTTTTATATAAAATTGGACGTAACTCTGCTGTGCGATGTGATGGAAGAATTCCGAAACACCTGCTTCTCCGCCTATGGACTGGACCCTCTACACTCGTACACATCTCCAGGATTAGCATGGCAAGCTATGCTAAAGTCAACCAACTGTCGACTGGAACTTCTAACGGATATCGATATGGTGCTCATGATGGAATCTGGTGTACGGGGCGGTTTGACACAAGCTGTAACACGTCATGTCAAAGCCAACAACAAGTACATCCCCGGCTTCGACGAGCAACAACCATCGGTCTACCTTGGCTACTTTGACGCAAACAACCTTTATGGTTGGGCAATGTCAAATCCGCTTCCCTACGCTGACTTCAAATGGATCGACCCGGCCACCATTGGAGACATCTCACAGATTCCAAAGAATGGTCCAAAAGGCTATATTTTGGACTGTGATTTCGAATATCCAGAGCACCTTCATGACCATCACTACGACTTGCCTCTCCTAGCCAAAACTGAAGTTTCACCGACAGGAAGATGGCCAAAATTGATGATGACCTTGGAGAATAAGGATCGCTATGTGGCTCACTACTGGGTAGTTCAACAGGCTCTTGAATTGGGTCTACGTATAGTGAGAATTCATAGAGCAATTGAATTCACCCAGTCTTGTTGGTTGAAACCATATATTGATTCCAACACTGCAAGAAGAGCTGCAGCGACAACAGCATTTGAAAAGGACTTCTATAAATTAATGAACAATGCCATCTTTGGGAAGACCTTGGAGAACAAAAGAAAACACAAAAATGTAAAATTAGTGAGTGATCCTAGGAAATTGGAAAAATTAGTGCAAAAACCAAATTTCGGAACATCCATGATTATAAACGAAAATCTAGTCGCTGTCAGTATGAAGAAAACAACAATAGTCATGGACCGTCCGTTATACATAGGTATGTCGATTTTGGATATAAGTAAAACCCTGATGTATGATTTCCATTATAACAAAATGGTTAAACATTACGGAAGGGAAAACATTGGAGTCGCATACATGGATACGGACGCGTTTATCTACTGGATAAAGACTTTGGACATGTATGAAGACCTAAGGACTTTTCCATACAAAGAAGATTTCGATTTTTCTGACTATCCGAAAAACCATCCAAATTTTAATGAAAAATATAAAAAAGTAATTGGAAAATTCAAAGATGAAGCAAATGGAATGCCTTTAGAAGAAATAGTGGCGCTGATGGCGAAATTGTATTCATTTAAGATGTACCACGAGAATAACACACCGACAGTGAAGAAAGCAAAAGGAGTGAAGACATCTTATTTGAAAAAACACGTGACATTTGACCACTACAAGACTTGTTTGTTTGAAGATACTACGATATCAGCAACATTCAACAATATCCGAAGCTTCAAGCATCAAGTCTACAGTGTCACCGAAATTAAAAAAGCGTTGTCAGCTCGGGATGATAAAAGATACATTATGCCCGACAAAATCCACACTCTTCCTTTTGGCCACTACTCTCTAAACCCTATCAACTAGTAACCTATTCTTCGTCCTTCTACAACTACGACCTTATTCCTTTCTCCTTCCGTAAAAAAATGGGGAACACGGCAAGTCCAACGCCGTGTTCCCCATTTTTTTACACAAGTTTGGATGACCTTGACCCATATAAATGATGTGAATATTTAAAACAACATTCATTGTGATTATACATGTGATACAACAAACATTGAAACCTGCAATATGAAGGACTTGAAGCAACAAATTGTCAACGAACTTCATAAACCTGCAAGAAGAAAGTTTCCACGAAGAAATACGGTGATAAAAGGAATTAATGATTTATATCAAGCGGATTTAATCGAAATGATTCCTTATAGCAAACAAAATAAAGGATATAAATACATATTGACTGTTATTAACTGTTTTTCAAAAATGGCAGATGCTTTACCACTAAAAGATAAAAGTGGCAAAAGTGTTACAAAAGCAATGGAAACAGCTATACAAAGAGACAAACATACTATTAAACATTTACAAACAGATGATGGAAAAGAATATTTTAATAAGGAATTTGCAAATTTAATGAAAAAACACAATATAAACCATTATTCAACCAATTCAGAAGTAAAAGCCTCAATAATCGAAAGATTCAACAGAACTTTAAAAAGTGCAATGTATAAAATGTTTTCCAACAGAGGATCGCACATATGGATTGATATGTTACCAAAACTTATAAACGATTACAATAACAAATTTCATAGGACTATCGGGATGAAACCAAACCAAGTAACTAGTAAAAATGAAAACCTTGTATTAAAACGTATAAAAACGAATACTAAACCAAAAGTTGAAAAACTAAAGCCTAAAAAATTTAATGTGGGTGATAAAGTGCGAATAAGTAAATATAAAGGTGTATTCAGTAAAAGATACCTGCCAAATTGGACCAATGAGGTTTTTACTGTATTCAAAGTACAACCTACAGTACCTGAGACATATATTTTAAAAGATAATAAAGGACAATTGCTTGAAGGAGGGTTTTATGGACATGAAATGTTAAAATCAACAGTAGGCGATGTATATTTAGTTGAAAAGGTGTTGCAACGGAAAAAAGATAAGGTCAAAGTACGATGGTTAGGATTTAATAAGACGGAAGATTCTTGGATACCTAAAAAGGATTTGATATAACGATAGAGAATCATTTTAGGTTGAACCATTACAAAGGATGGAGATAGTACCACAAAAAGAGAGTTTTACTATTAATAATATAGATGAACTCACAGTGGATAATTCAGAATTCAATAGTGGGAAGCATGGCAATTTGTTACCAAACACCGTTCGTTGTCTGGTTACCGGACCTTCCAACTGTGGAAAAACTAATGTAGTATTCAATTTGATTACAAACCCTAAAGGATTACGATTTAACAATCTATATGTATTTTCAAAATCACTACAACAACCAAAGTATCAATTATTGGAAAAAATACTGACTAATGTGCCTGAAGTTAAATATTTAAAGTTTAATGCAAGCGAGAGTGTCATGCAGCCACAAGAAGCTAAACCATTCTCCGTATTTATATTCGACGATGTATCTTGTGAAAACCAAAACACAATAAGGAATTACTTCGCTATGGGTCGACATAACAACATAGATAGCATTTATATTGGCCAAACTTACAGCAAAATACCTAAACAACTCATTAGAGACAATGCAAACATGTTAATTGTATTTAAACAGGACGAAACCAACCTAAAACATATATATTTTGATCATGTAAATGCGGATATGACATTTGAACGATTTAAAGAGTTGTGTGGAAAGGCTTGGGCTGAAAAGTATGGGTTCCTAACAATTATGAAGGAACAACCGCTAAACAATGGTCGATACAGGATAGGATTTGATAAATTTATATTAATACATTAAACGTGGAATAACACATTCATTGTTGTACAACACGTCTTGCTACAAACATGGTTAACCAAGAAAAATTAGTAAAAGAAATAAAATCACTTAGTGATTCTATTCGGGCTAAAAACAGAGCATTGAAACTAGGTATTAGCGAGAGGGAGAAATTCCTTGAATCTACTTTTAAACCTATTACTGAACCCTTGAAACAATTAAACAAAAAATTTGCTAAACCTGTATTGGAAGGAGATGCGATTGCACCTATTACGAAGTTTGAAAGAGAAAATGTAAAATCAGAAGATTTTAGTGATGAAGACCTGGAATCCTCTACGTATAGTGGTTTTACCGGTGGAGAACCCGAAAGAGAGCTAGAATCACCGGACTATAGTGGAATAAAAGAATTATATGAAGTAAAAGCCAAAAGAGGACATGAAGTTGTATCAACTGCTAGTGAAGAGGAAAAAGAAGAAGAGACAAGGGAAGGTCCGTCAAACATAAGCTTATTGGGTGAAAACATTCATAACAAAGGACCTTTAGGAAGGAAATACATGGTAAAAATGTTACTCGGAACAATTCCTAATAAGAATTACCATAGTTATGGAGCGAGATTAACAGAAGACGGTTTAATGATAGGTAATAGCCCGTTAAACGTTGACGAACATGATAATATTGTCATTGGTGATCAAAGGTATAAAGGCACAAAAGGATTATTTGAATTATTATTTGAAAATAAGCCTTCAGTATCGGTAGTGAAAGAAAAAGATATGGAAGCATATAAAAATATTTTGGAACAGACAAATGCATATAGGAGAAAGTATTTACCTGACCAGCCTCCTTTTAGATCTAAGTCTTTAAAATATAAAGAATTTGTATCCAAGTTAATACCAACTAGAAGACAAACAATGCCGTTAACACAAAGAAAACCTGTAAAACGAAGATTTATGGCATCCACTTTGGATGTAAGTGCTCAGGAACGAAGAAAAAGAAGTAAGTCCGTTACGGGTACAGGTTTAATGAAGAAACTATATAACACAAATGTGATTTATTACAATAATATCAATAAATTGGTGGATAGAATGAAACTAATACATGAAGCTAAAGAAGCGGGTCATACTGGATTGGAAAACGAATGGGTGGCTTTAGTGGATGAACTCCGAAACCGTGGGGTAATCTCATAAAAATGCGTTACTCCCTAGAATACTATTCAGTTGCACCATGAGTGTCGACAAGTTCGGACGTTACTCCTCGGATGGGTTATATTATGCCAATAGTTTAAAAAGAAGTGCTGGTTTACCACAAACACCTGATGGAGATTATGATATGAGTAATAAAAGGTTAAAAAACATAAAAGATCCTACGGATGAAAACGATGCAATAAATCTAAAAATATTAAAGGAAAAGATATCGCCAACATTAAAACTACAAAATAACACATATGACGCAGAAGATCATAGAATTATCAACGTTGGTAAACCAAATCAAAACGGTGATGCGATAAACAAAGGTTATTTGTCATCTGAATTAAAGAATACGTTAAAATTCAATGGGAAAACGTATAGTGCCAACAATAAACGTATATCCAACGTAGATGACCCTAAAGATGCAAAAGACAGCGTAAATAGACGCTATTTACATTCTTTGATACCTGAAAAGACAAAAGATGGATTTTCTTTTTATAAATTTGTTATTAACGATATAGGTTATCCAAAAAATGAAAATGATGCTGTAAATCTCAAATATATAAAAGATCATTGTGTCATACGTGATGTGGGAGTTATCGATTGTCTTGGCAATTGTTTGGCGAATGTAAAAGATGGTTCAGCACCATCTGATGGTGCAACAGTGGGTCAAATGAAAGAGACTTTAAAACAAGAAACAACTGGATTTGCAAAACGAGATGAAGTATTATCAAAGCAAGGGGATGACTTTATTCAAGGTAATGAAAAATTTCGTTTATTGACATACAAAAACGCTTATTGGGATTGCAGGCATGGAAGGTTATCAAATGTGTCATGGGGTCATGCAGATAGAGACGCGGCTGCCTTAGGACAAACAGTACATCTAGATCCAAATAATTACTATGCGTTTTTTATATGTAGTAATAAAAAATTAACAAACATGGCGCAAGGAAGAGAAGCAAATGATGCTGCAACTGTAGGACAGGCTATCACATTATCACAAATGGATAGCAAAGTGTATACTTGTAATAATAAACGTATAACAGACCTTAAAGACCCTGAACATGTGGATAATGCTGTCACTGTTAATTTTCTTGTAAAAGTTTTAGGAAATGCATTATTTGATGTATACAATCTTATTGGTATTCATTCAGGTCGTACTCCTTTGTTGGAATCTGAGAGAGGTACTTGGATTAAACGGGAAATTGTTCAAAACTATTTTATCAACCCTCATACAAAAAAGTTTAGATCATCGGATTGGGGTGATTTTGATATTTAATAAAAGAACACAATAAACGACTTCATTTATGTCCAACTTGTCATAGAGGTAACACATAAGTTGTACATTGCGATTATAAAAGGACAATAATGACGTTCCAGTACATCAGTCCATATAGAGACACTGTAAGGAGAGGAGGTGGGATCACGTCCACAGCGGTTTCTCTGTTAAGTAAAGCTTTAAAACGAATTCCAGTAGGATCCATAGTAAATAGAGCAATAGACGCATTACCATACGAATTTCATATACCGGGAGGTTATCAGTATTGCGGACCAGGAACTAAATTGAAAAAACGACTGGAAAGAGGCGATCCTGGCATAAATAAGTTAGATCAGGCTTGTAAAGAACACGATATCGCATATTCCACGTTTGCCGATTCAAAAAATAGATCAATAGCTGACAAAAAGCTTGCGGACATAGCTTGGCAACGAGTAAAATCAAGTGACGCTAGCATAGCAGAAAAAGCAGCAGCTTTAGCAGTAACAGCAGGTATGAAGGCTAAAACAGCAGTAGGAGGTGGAAGAAGGAGGAGAAGGAGAGTAAAAAGGAGGTCAACCACAAGAAAACATGGAGGAAATATAAAAAGAAGACGACGATCTACAAGAAAAGGCAGGAAGAAGCCCACCGTGTGGTCAATGGTAAAAAACGGGGCAGGTCTTTACCTAAGACCTTATCGTGCATATTAAATGAAAGAAATCAATTGGTCATACCACATAAAGCATTAACCAATATTGAATTATTTAAATATATTTCCTGTTTAAAAATACCATTTTTCCGCGGTGTGTTTATGAAAGACAGTTTACCAAAGAAAATGTGGCAAAATGAGACTGGAATTGTAAATTTGGATAATACTGAAGGGCCTGGCACCCATTGGGTTTGTTATAAGAAACTAAATAACAATGTATATTATTTTGATAGTTTCGGTAATTTGCCACCACCAAAAGAACTTCAAAATTACTTTAAATCTGCTAAAAACATATATTATAACTATAAAAGAGAACAACCTGATAATACTTCAATATGCGGCCATTTATGTTTGGAATTTCTAGCTAAAAGTATCAGTCACTATTGAGATGTCTTCCTATACGGTATCATTAACAGGAAAATCGTCCACTTTACGAAGTATCCTTTTTCCAGCGTTACGCTTGCAAAAAGGAAGGTTTTGGGAGGCGGCACTATTGGATTTTACAACTTACAACTCTATCCCCAATGTTACGGAAGGTAAAAATAACGTATTGCATTATTATAAGGGAAAGGATGCCAGTGGAAAATTTACAGACTTACAAGAGTGCAGGTTACCCACAGGTTCTTATGAAATTGATCATATAAATGAATTTTTGCAAACTAAAATGGGAAAAGACAATATAACATTAAAAGGTAATAATAATACGATGAAAGCTGAAATTACTTCCAAATATTATATAGATTTCACTCAACCAAACTCAATTGGTGATTTATTAGGATTTTCCAACGATGAGCCTGTTTTAGAACCAGATGTAACACATTCCGGTAAGAAAACAGTAACAATATTAAAAGTCAATAGTATAGACATAACTTGTAACATTATACAAGGTGCTTACAGGGATGGGGCTAACACCCACATCATACATACTTTTTACCCAAGTGTACCACCTGGATTTAAAATTGTTGAAAAGCCACAAAACCTGGTATATCTACCGTTGAACACCACTTTCATTTCAGACATCGTGTTGAGCGTATTGGATCAAGACGGTAACTTGGTAGACTTCAGAGAAGAGCCTATTACGATTAGATTACATTTAAAATCGACACTTTAATACAAAACCATGGGTTTAACATTTAAAAGCGAACAACCTACGGGAAACCGCATTAGTAGCTCTTCAGCTGTGGAGGAGTTAACACGCGAGAACATTCGTTTCTTAGAGAGAATTGGATTAAAATTAACCGAGTATGGATATACTGGATATAGCGCAGGGTCCAACATTCGACGAAACCCTATGGGAAAAAGAATATCACACCCACAACCCTTACACTTCATCGAAATTAAACAATAACGATGAAATTCGTATTCCCATACAAAATCAAGACATTTACACACTACCATGTGAAAGTTACTTGTATATTGAAGGACAAGTTACTAAAAAGGACGGTACTACTGTTGGTACAACAGTTCCATTTATAAATAATCCTATGGCTTTCCTATTTGATGAAATTAGATATGAAATATCAGGTGTAACAGTTGATTCCACTAAAAAAGTAGGTATTACGACAACTTTAAAAGGATTAACATCTATAACACCCAATGAAACCAATTTACTTAAACCTGCTGGATGGGTATTACCTACGATTGACACGATCACTCCAAATCCAAATGGATATTTTGATTTTCATATTCCATTACGTTTGCTGCTTGGTTTTGCTGAAGATTATAGGAAAATAATATTAAACGTTAAACAAGAATTAGTTTTGTTGAGATCTTCTAACGATAAAGACATTATTAAAGCTGCAGATGCTACTACAGATGCGACTTTAGAATGGAAATTAAAATTAGACAAAATTGTATGGAGAGTTCCACATGTTAAATTGGCTGACGAGCATAGAATGCTACTTTTAAGAAAATTAAAAGCCGATCGTGATATTGTTATTCCATTTAGAAGTTGGGAATTTCATGAGCATCCCAGTTTACCTACTACGGATCGACACACTTGGACTGTTAAAACATCGAATTATGTAGAACGAGCCAGGTATATTATATTTGGTTTACAAACAGGTAGAAGAGACGCCATTACTAAACATGCAGGACAATTTGATCATTGTGACTTGAAAAATATTAAAGTTTATTTAAATTCACAATTCTTTCCATACGACAATTTAAATGTGTCATTCACTAAGAAGAAATACAGTATATTGTACGATATGTACGCGAGATTCCAAAGTTCATATTACGGTAAAACAAATACACCTTTATTACCACCTGACACATATTTCGATGCCTACCCAATAGTTGTAATCGATTGTTCTAAACAAAATGAATCAGTAAAGTCTTCAAGTGTGGATATAAAAATAGAAATGGAATTCAACGATGCTATACCGGCTAATACAACTGCATACTGTTTAATTCTACATGATAAAATCGTAACATACACACCTTTAACTGGAATTGTTAAAAATGTATTGTAAGAACCCGGTTTTGTTTCATTCCGCGAGTATAAAAGCAGAGCGTACAGACCGCTCCTCGTCAGTTTGTTGCCTACTGTTGTATGGGTAGCATCGTATTCAATATGGCTTCTCCTAGTGGTACACCTGAAAATGTGGTAGATATTGAGAAGGAGATATCTGAGTTTTTAGATCCTCAAGGTCACCAGGAAGGAGGGGAACAAAACGTTTGCGGACAACTTCACGCCAGTAATAATGTTGAAGAAAAAGGTAAAAGAAGAAAGACTATACAAAAGAGAAAAAGGGATATTGAAGATAATATTTCTCCGAACATATTGAGTGAGGTATTTTTGCGAATATTTTACCCAATCTCTTCCAGTTTGGATAAAAGTGTTTTAATCGGTGTTATGAAATCTACAGATTATTCCCCTACTGTAATTTTAACTCATGGACCCAAAATGATTTTGTTTACGGACAGTGCTTGGGAATCGTTTATGAAACATTTGCATCTGCTAGAATGCTATTTAAGTAGTAACATGTTTGGAAGAAAGACAAGGGTAGGACTTTTGGATTCAAATGTGGAAATTGATATCATTAAACAACGTGGTGATCATCAGCTACGGTTTAGAGACACAACAAGACATGATAACAAAATTCAACTTAATCGAGAGGAGTTTTTCATTTTAACTTGTGCTACTGAACCTATAACAAGATACTTGAGACAACTGGTGTTTTCAAGTTCGATTATTAAAGATTATCTGGAAGACACTTTGGACAAACAACCGGACGCACCTATATTATACGGACCTGTGGATACTTCTATATTTAATAGAGTTCCTCATGAAGTACAGATGTGGAGACAATTGGAAAAGTACGCTCAACTACATAAGAAATCAGTAAAACAGGAAGAAGAGGAAGATGGAGGAGAAGAATCAAGTGTTAGTGATGAAAATGAAAATAAGGAAAATATAAAGATGGAAACTTAAATGACAATGGTTAGTTTTTAAAACAATAACCAACATTTTGTGGGGTTAGGCCTATTGGGGACGGTGCCCACGTTAAATATACACCAACGCGCCAACAACTGTACGGCCTGGTATAAAAGTAGTACCTACCGTGGTGTGGAAATCAGTTGACCTCCTGACTTCGTAATGAGCAGACGTGTGACCTTCAAAATGGACAAGGGAGAAGAACAACAAGTAAAGTCCAAGCCTGGTATTATTGAGTTTCAAGCGTTTCGTGGTAATGATGATAGATTCATTATAAAAGAACTTGTGTTTTTGGACATGAATACAAGTGTTCCTTATTCGTTTTTATTTAAACCACCATGTTCTTATTCGTCTTTAACTAGTAAAGCCGCTACTACCAACAGATGGATTTCAAAACACTTCCATCATATCGATTGGTATGATGGTTTTACAAGTTACACGGACTTGTATCACATTATGCATCACTTTTCAGACAAGTTTACCAATATTTACACAAAGGGGCTGGAAAAGAAAAGATGGATCGAAGGATTTACTCATGTTCCGGTTAATGATGTGGAATTGGATAAGAATTATCAATACATGCTGGAAACCATATGTATTTGTACAAAAAGCCCAGAACATGATAAAGATAGACATTGCGCTTTGAAAAATGCCTATAAACTCGCCTCTTACCTTCAAAGTGGGGAATTGGGGAGTGGTGGGGGTAACGGAGAGTATATAAGTGGGGAGCAGACAGGGACCTGGCATGAGTATTACTCGAGATTCCGAGACGACAACAT
Source organism: Neoaliturus tenellus (assembly GCA_030545055.2). Lineage (NCBI taxonomy): Eukaryota > Metazoa > Arthropoda > Insecta > Hemiptera > Cicadellidae > Neoaliturus > Neoaliturus tenellus. The sequence continues at coordinate 10,602,019 of CM061532.1, read as the reverse complement.
CTCCGAGCAAGAAGACGATCTGTAACCTGACCATGGCATCTCACCAGTTCCTTCAGACTTTGGTCGAGCAGTTCAATGCTCACTCCAAGTCAACAATATTACCTGTAAAGAAGTGCTCGGAACTAAAAGACGAGAAGCACTACATAATCCATGCTATGAAGAAGATGGAGACTACAGTTGGGGAGGCCATCTGCTGCAGTCTCAGCGAGGCACCGTTTACTCCGGGGGATGAACCAAAGTTCCAGGTGTACCTGCCCAAGAGATTCGTCCATCTTCTACAAAACGAGGATCTTCGCTCTATTCAACCCGGGTGTCTATACCTGGTGTCCCACGGCTGCACGGGTAGCAATTCTACAGAGTTGACCATCCACATCGCTGACAAGCAGCAGTGTTAGATTTAAGTTTTAATGTTGTACATATGTTGTTGTTGTAATGTTTTATAAATAAACGAATCATAAAAGACAAAAAAAAATAAAAAAAAACAAAAAATGCAACATATCAATATGTGACAGACTTCACGTATTGATATGTTGCATTTTTTTTTTAAACTTCGCGGGTGACCTTGACCTTTGACCTTTGCATTTCACAACTACCCCCACTACCGTAATTACCCCCACTACCGCACTAGGATTCAAACCTGCTTGGATGCGAAAAACGGTCATTCTGTTGCCAACTAGCAAACGATGAGCACCTTGTACGAGCTTTGCTTACAACGAGTTATAACTGACGCATCTTTATTCCAGATGGCTTTACGAGATAATATCCCTATAACAGTAAAGCAGGATATCGAGGAGTACAAGAAAGATAATAGAGGGTATTCGGGATACTCCTGGTATAGGTTCCAAGACGGGGAAAAGTTTTGTAGGCCTTGTGGCAATGCTGCCGTCAGAGACCTTCGACGGTTCGTACAGGAAGGTGGTAGAAAACAGTTTGGATTTCTAGCACCAATGTTTAGATTTGAAAACTACAAGGACACCTGTGCTATTTGTTCCATCCCTTTGTATCAATGGAAAAAGTTTAGAAGTGTTTAATTGCATCTTCCATACCCCCACCACCATCACCCCCACCACTTTTCCATGTACCTCCAAACGCTGTGCCTCGGCTTCATTTCTACTCCAGCAGCCAACCTAGCAACATCAGGATGTCTCTCAACGTCAGTTGCGCAAGTTACGAGGAGGTGAGCATCAAGACTCAGCAGGAGCTAAACGACTTATACAAGGAGTTGCAGCTGATGGTGGCACGAGGCTACCGTATAAATGTGCAAGTTTACGCTTGCAATATACGGAACACCCGGCAGTCAAAGGAAGAGCCTGGACACTCCTCGACGGCTTCCTCACCAGCGTCCATGAAGACCGAGCCAGACAACTTGGACTACTTCAGCTGACTAGCAGTTGTATTTCTTGTCCTAACCATTGTAGAATATGTATATTTTTTCATTATATTAAAGAAGTAAAAGAGCAAAAACACCTATCTTGTTACTGACATATAAGCTCAGTAACAAGATAGGTTTTTTTTAAAACACAATTTGGATGACCTTGAAACTTCCCCCTCCACTGCTTTGTTACCCCCACCACTTGACTATTGGTGTACATGGCACATCGCAATTGGAAACCTCATTCCATCTTCAACAGCCACACCGACAACATCAACAATGGCAAACCTACCAACAGATGAAGGATGTCCTCACGCATGTTGTGACTTCGTCCACGAGTTGGAGAAGAGGATGCAGGAGAGGGCGATAAGAAGAAAACAGATCCACTCAGAAAATATCATGATAGTCAACGGCTATCTTTTATTGTTCGGCCTTATTATGGTTGTACTTTTCATACTGTACGGCATAGTCACATGTGTCGGCAAGGTTGCAGAAGAAAACGCTCGCCACCATCAATTGGAAAGTTTCAATGTTACTTTGTAAGTTTTCCTTTTTTTTTTTAAACTCCGTTTGGATGACCTTGAAAATTCCCCCACTACTCCACCACACCCCCCACCACTTCACCATGTTCCTGCATGAGCATCACATCAACCGTCATTCCTTGTCCGACAAGCAACCATGGCAGACAACAACACCATCAGCCAAGCTGACTCCACTACTGATGTCGGTACAAGTACGGGTTGGACACTGTCGATCGATAGTGTACACTATTTGGAGTCAATTTGCGAACGTATGAAGGAAATACTGCGGGACAACCCTGGGATCATAATACAAATGAATTTAAATTATGATTGGTCCCAAGTTAGAATGCAAGGGGACGACAACAACGGTCAACAATCTCCACAATATTCGCCCATGTCCCCGATCTATCCTTACGGCGAGTCTGACGTCGATGAAGATGAGGCTGATGAAGATGCAGGGGACAACGAGGCTGAAGAGGAGTAAGCTTCATTCCTTTTTTTTAAAACCTAAATTGGATGACCTTGAGAATTCCCCCTCCACTATTTCCTTTTTTTAAAACCCAAATTAAATGACCTTGAAAATACCCCCTCCACGTACTTTTGGTTTACCCCCTCTACTTTTCAATACTGTTACCACAGTCTGTAGCTCACATCATTCCTTGCTTAGCTATCATGGCGGACAGCACTCTTTCTCGAGTTGACTCCACTACGGATGAAGAATGGCCATTTTCCTGGAATGTTCATCTGCAAGACTCGGCAGAAGTGGATATGTTGCATGAGAAATTGGTGTATGTATTAAACGAAAACCCCAACATTGAATGTAGAATGACTATGGATTTCGATGCGACAGGGGTCCACACTCAACCTTCCACTTCCAGCCAGCCTGAACCTCAGCTACAGCCAAAGAACTTTACACATCTTTACACTCCAATACGGCCGGAGGATGTGGTTATCAGCGAGGCAGACTCTACTACAAGTTATATTGAACCAACGAATTGGAAGCTTGTTGTTGACACCTTACACAAGGTCGACTTAGTATGTGACAAATTAAAGGAATTGATGATGCAAGATCCTGGTCTTCGTTTTAAAATTGATTTGTTTTTCATCTGGGGAGCACCTGCACGGGGCTCTTCGTCTGACAGCTCTCTAAGTACAACGGATGAGGAGGAGGAGGAGGACGACTAGTTATCTTTTTTAAAACTCCGTTTGGATGGCCTTGACCTTTCCCCCTCCACTGAGTTTATTTAAGGTGCACTCTCAATGACTGCAGCATCATTTCATCGCGCACCTTCACCACAGCAACATGGAGAGTCAACTCAACTACTGTTGCGAACGGAAATGTTTTTCATGGCCGAATGACATTGATGTTGCGGATGGCTTGGCGTGTAGAAAATGTGAAGCTTTTGGTCAATGCATGTGTAAGTGCAAGTCTTGGAAGAAGCCGAAACCGGAGTTGAAGACATTCCATGTGTACCAGATGAGAGGGCATAAGTACACTTGTTGCCCTGAACGTTGCATTGAATTCACATTAAAACAGCTAACTGGCTGCAAATTGTGCAACAATCATTTTGCAGGTTTTTGCAAACATTATTTAGGAGCCTGTCAGTACAGATCAACTTGGCATACAGAAGCACTCACTATCAATGAAATCGCTATAGATACACAAGAGTAGTCTTTCTACTCTTTTCTTTTTTAAAACTCCATTTGGATGACCTTGACCTTTCCCCCTCCACTCACCTTAGTTTATATAAACCCCATTCCCACTGACCACGGCATCACTTCATCGTGCTCCCTCGTCAAAGCAACATCAACTATGGAAAGTAAGCGCATCTCATGTTGCGAGCATAGATGTTTGGAGATACAAGGCGTCACATATTGTGCAAAGAAGCGTTGGGAGGAAGAGACGGGGACAACCTATTGCTGTGAGGATAAGTGTTTCCTCTTACCAAAGTGGCAAGTGGATGGGCTGGCCTGCCGGCAATGTGAATGCTTCGGATGTTGCAGGTGTAGATGCAAGAACCAACAGCTGCCACCGCCGGTACTACAAACTTTCAAAATCTACAAATCCAAATACTTTTATACTTGTTGTCCGCAGCGGTGTATTAAATTTCACTTCTCCAATCTTACCAATTGTCGGAAATGCTACGGACAACCTGATGGGTGGTGCACCTGTTTTCTAGACTCCTGCCGCTACAGATCGGATTGGTTTACAGATCCGTTGGAAATTGATGAGGTCGCCCAGGAAGCACAAGAGTAGTCTTTCTACTCTTCAACTTTTTTAAAACTCCATTTGGATGACCTTGAAATTTCCCCCTCCACTTCCCCATATAAATAGAGTACACAGAGCCTGATAGTCAGTCACTCGATGGCTGTCGTGGGGTGCGCATCGGTGTCGGCGCTCCGTTGTTAAGTGTTCAAGGTCACAGTAACATAAAATTGCGGGCGTTGTACTGGTTCAAGGTCACCTGAGGGATAACCGATTGCCCATTTAGGCAGAGTCATGTCAGAAACTCGAGTTTAACTTGGCACTTTTGCCGTTTCTCGTCGAAAATTCGCTTCAAGTGGTCAAGGTCACGGGGACTCTGACTGAAACTCGGAGCGTAGTGCGAGAAACGGCAAAAGTGCCAAAAAATTTTAAGTTTCTGCGTGACCTTGACCTTAGTGGCGTCGGTGACGTCGTTTTGATGACGTAAGGGGTGATGACGTCATCAGCACGTCATTTCTGTGACGTCATGGGTGTGACGTCATCGAAATGACGTCATTAGTGATGACGTCATCGATTGCGTCATCGATGACGTCATCGATGACGTCATCGGTGAGGTCATTGACCTCGATGACGTCATCCCTCAGGTGACCTTGAACTGGGCCAGCGGCCGCAATTTTACACTACTAGTAATGTTTTATATGGCCATTAAAAATATGTAATTCAAGAATAGCAATAACACACCGACATTCACGAGCAAATAACCCGAGGTCATTGTTAACAATCGTAATCGATCGGGAAATATCGGATAGGATCGTATAATCGGACAATATCGGATCGTAACACTCCCACACTGTCATTACAAGGCCGTTTATATACCGCGCGGTGTATAATAAACGATAACACCGGTGTCGTGTCGGCGGTCTATTTGTATTTGTCCAGACTGTCTGGACTCGTCTGATTGCGATTGCAGGAGTGAACGGTACAGCCAATGCCATTTGTGATAAATTGAAACCGATAAAGGTTGCAACGAGCGTTCACCGCTGTACTGTGTCACCTTGGATCCCTGTTTTAATGTTGCGATTAATGAGGGGTAAATAGGCGAAGGAATCCGGTTAGAAAATATGAAATCCCACATAAGAGAATTTGACGAGAAATGTTAGCATAATGTGTAAAAAGGTTGTATTTAATCAAGGGTAAATCAAATTAATTATACAATAAGATAAAAATTATTGCTAGACTAGGTTTCAACTATTGTGTCGACCGATGTAGGTCTAATAATAAAAATATTGTTAGACGGTTGTTGCGTAGAATTAGTTTCAATAAATATTTTCGAAAATTCCACACAGTCTCCCTATGACTTTTTTCTTTAACATATATCCTTGTCACTAATGGTTTAAAAGGTTCAATGTTTTGATTATAGATAAAACTCACAAAAAGAAACGTTTTCCACATTTTTTAAACTTAACAACTAGTTTTTACGCCGCATGCCATTATTATAATGCCAATGAGCAAACTTGTGCAGTTTTAGACGAACTTACAATACTAAAATTCTTAAAATTTATTGAAATAATTTTAACTTGATTTATTTTTAGTAGAATATCCCATTAATGTCACTAAGATTCGACTTGTATAAATATTGTTCCGTCCTTGGCTGCAAAAATTAAAAACATACCGTACTTTAAGTCAGATTTCACGTTTCTTGACGCTTTAATAAAAAAAAAAAAAAAACATTCTTAAACTACACTTGAGAATTATCGAAAGCAAAATTAAAAATTTTAAAATATAGTCTCCATTAATATTCTTAGTTGGTTTGTATTGCATTACGTTAAAAAGTTCAAATTATCCCGAGGCAATGTACTAAGAACAAAACGACTCGGAGGAAGCGCCGACTAATCCAGCAGAGTGGGGCGGTACACCGGCACCGGCAGCGGCACCGAGCACGAAGCACAGTTCTCACACAGATGTAGATCTAATTAGAGAAGAGCCACTAAACCCGTAAGTGGCTGGCGCCCTCTAGTTACCTCGGCCTACAGAAGGTGCCCGCCGCGATTACACCATCATCTCGAGCCGTACGAGCATTTTACTGCGGCTAGCCGCATCTCCCGGCAGCGGCGCGGGACGCAAAAACGGCAGGTTCTTACCAGCATTGTAGATCCCCGGGTTTACGGCATAAGGGTAATGAGTGGTTAACAGCTACGGGATGAGTTCATCATCGGGTGTAAGCCAATTGAGACGAAGAAGCTTTTATAGGGTAGCAATTTTTTAAACTAAAATTGCGCTTTTGAAAAGTATTAATGTAATTTCTACGGTGATAAAATGTTGCTGTTTTTTCATGGATGTTATGTTGTATAGAAGCGCTTACTGTAACACCTGCGTAATTTAATAGGAATCTATTGGGTTCATTTTAGCCAAATTAAAAAGGCAATGTGAATATTTACAATGATCTCATAACAACATCTGCACAAACTGTATTACTTCGATAAACCATACCATGAATTTTTATATGAAAGATAGGAGTAACTTAAAATAAATTATTCTTGTTCTATCATTCGTGTCCTAATTCAACCCAGAAAAAATATCAAAAATTTGTCTGCATAAGCTTTACTTACCAAAAACAGCTTGAACTAAATTTATCAATCTGGTCCAACTTTTTTCGACCACCGAACATCGGCAGACGCCCACTCGTGTTTTTGGCCATTCTACTGGGGAAGTGGGCACCCGGCCACGTACAGCACTTCCTCTACCATTGTATGGAAATAGTCGCCCCTCCCTACACCCCGCGCATACGCACCGGCCCCCGGGCCTCGCCGCGCCGCCACTCGGCCACTCTCAGTTTCGTATAATGCCAAACTGAATAAACACCGGCTACCTGACTCATGTTTATACCTCTTTTATCTCCCTTCTAATTACTGTAGTTAAACAAACGCACGGATAGCGTGGGTTTACGCAAAGTAGTATTGTGACACAGATTTGAGGTACATGTGTGAATGCTTTTCATTTTCTAAATGAAATAAACTATACCTGGGTGCTAATACAAAATTTTTTTATAATTTATTTATGTACAATATAGAGTATGATTACTAAAATGGTAAACATACCCCGTCGACTGTCGAGAAGCTCGATTGATGATGAGCGGTAGGCCTATAGGCCTACTAAGTAATTTTTTAATATTGTATAATTTTCAATCTTTCCAAAATCGTCATCTGTCCTGATATTTTGAAATCCCTTCTTTGACAGTTATACATTTAAAAACCATTTATTGTCTAAAAGAACAGGTACTATACAAAATCAATTATCTTAAATGATAAAAAATATCGGGTTGCGTATAATGTCTTTTGTTCACAAAAACTACTTTGAATCAATAGTGTAATTGAGTCACGAATTTCAATATCCGAGTTTAATTTCTGCAAAAAGACAGGCGATTTGTCCAAATGTTCCAGATAAACAACAAATTTAGTTTCCTAACGAACATGTACAAGGAAGAGGCGGGTTCTCCGGTACCAGAGTCAACGTCTCAAGATTGATTAAAACATGTCCGTCCAGTTCTAAGTAGAACTTAATGACACGGTTTAAAGCAGGTTTGCGATGCTGTTAGTCAAAGATGTCAACGAGATGTAGATGCAATGATTCATGATTATTGTCTTTTGATGACGGGTTGACGATGTAAGAATGTATACCAGCATCAACAAAGATGAAAGATTTGTGAACATCAATGATAAGGCTGACTACAGGAATATTTTTATATACTGTGACCTCTGGTTCTTCTATTTCAGAGACTACCGATTTTCATGGAACGAGCTGAGACGGAGCCTAAATATTAATGATGGCTCAGGATGCTCGAAACGAAGACTGAAAGATCAAAATTGGAATCCCAGATAACTTCCCCTTGTTTTGATTCCAATGATAGTTTAGTCCCCAACAGGAGAGGAATGGGTGTTGTCGGTGTCACTGAGAACCCAAACACGTCTTGATCGTCGCCACCAAGTCTCTGTTGATCCCCGATCTGTCTCTGATCTGGCGGTAAACAAACCGACGCTGACATTCTATTCTGAGATGTTGGGAGATGTCCAACCTTGTCTGAACCGCCGATTCCTGGAACATCTGCGACCGGTCTTGTAAAATATGTAGGCCCCTAACTCTGATCTCTGCCGTCTTGGAATCTCGATGTTCTCAGGAACTCTCCAAATGAGGTTCCCACTGGGGAAAAAACAATATAATAACAATTTTCAAAGCTTTCTTTTATTGAGTGAATTGAGTTTTAAAAGTTCATGTTTTAGTGGTTTAATTTACCAAATCCCTCTTGAATATGTAAAAGTGGATTGTTGAATTGGCAGAACACTGACTGGGTAACAAAAGAAACGCATTACTGTAGGCTTACGTTCCACACACAAAGATAGAGGACCAAAATCGAGGGGACCTAGAATCCAAGATTGCACATCTGCTCTGTCTCTAATGGGTTCTGCTTTTGTGCAAATGGGGAGTTCAGAACAAAAGCTACCCAAATCCGTCCAAGTATCAAATCCTCACGCAAACAGAGTGTGGGGCAGTCCTGACGCCCTTGCTATGAATAACATTATGGTAATGCCCTCTTCTATTGTTACACCGCGTACTGAGCCTATAAACATACCACTTTTGTTTCCCGCTTTTATCGTTTTCACTTGATCACACCCGACAGATTTTACGCGGCGGCGGCGGCACAAGGTTACTAACCCTTTCGTTGGATGAATAATTCAGTATTGTTGAGTCTGTTGTTCTGCTAAAGTTGTCAAGATGGGTAAGGAATAAGGATGTTTGCTGTACTTAGCTTACCGGAGGCTCTCCAATTTTCTCAAGGATGTATCAGATAAGTATACAAGAAAATATAGTTTATTAACTTGCACAGTTGCAAGGACCATCAAACAAATCCAGGCATCTTTTTGGAAATGTATTGTACTGATTTACGTTTTTCAGAGGAAAATTCAATTACAGTTGTTCTTGGGGTGTTTGACTTATTGTGTTTTCCTATTTGCTGTAATGTTGAAACTGTTCTATTGCAGATAAGGGGCCGTCCATAAATTACGTCATAAGTTTTTGGCCATTTTTGGACACCCTCCCTAAAATCATCCTACCATCATAATTTGTCTGACCCCCCCCCCCCCCTCTCGGAAAAAATGACGTCATTTTTAACAAACCTCCGTTTACGTAAAAATAATGCTTTTGAAACGCTACATGATAAACTAAAAAAAATTGAACAATCAAATCAGAATTTACCTTCAGAAATGAAGCCAAAATGACCATCTCAATGGAGAAATAAACTATAAAACAACGCCTTAAAATAGTCTAATGTATTTTATTGATAATTATTTTATAATAGTTGAGTTGTGTTAGAATTTATCATTGTTTACTGTTAAAATTTGATATAAAACATCTTATTTCGAATGACGTCATATCAAAGCCAACCCCCCCCCTTGCACATCACCTTACCGTCATTTTCAATCTGGACCCTCCCCCCCTATTTTCAGATGACGTAATTTATGGACGACCCCTAAATGAAAACGTTTCTATGGTACCTCCTTTAGATACTTCTCGGTTTTCGTATCTAAGTATTGTGTAGGCCCTACAGGTTCTGCTATAAAAACCTTTATTCCCGCGAGAAATTAATAAGAAAATTTTAACTGGTTTGAGAACACTATGATCGTCTTTGATAATCATAGCCCATCTCCATATGTTACAAAACTGTTCAGACCCTCTAGTACGGACTCCTTCCTATCCAAAGACCTGCTTCTCCAACAAGTTTCTAAGGTGTGCCTCAGACGTTAGGCAATAAATTATTCAACACTAGGCCCATATTTGCATATTTGGCCGATACACAGCCGGTGCGGCCCACTTAACTCCCATTCATCCACACCAGATCGCACCACTATTGGGAACATCTGATTTACAAATCCCTGTCCGGTCCGTACCGCCGTTCCTGTGTTTCGAATAATCGAAATAACATGGGCCAGACTAGACTTCTTCGCGTGGGTCTGGCTTGACTTGGATGAACAAATACCTACTACTGTAATTAATATTCCTACTAGGCTACCTGATATTCATTCTTGAAGATACTTAAAAGTTTAATTTCAATTTTTAAGGTTGAATGTAGATGTAGGAGTACCGTCAGGCGGGGCTAAACTGGATCTGTAATGCAATGGAATGATATTAATCATTAAAACAATGAATTAAAATGTTTAACTTTCTATTCTGGGAGTAATTTGAGTTTTTAATTATCAGTTTTAGTAAAATCTGTAGGCCCCTAATCGAAAATCTAAATGCTTTCACATATGTCTTGAAGTACTGGCCTAATTAAATAATTTGATAATAAGCTAATTTTATAAACAACGAGACGAATTCTGTGAATTAATCGTGCGTATATCGAGGCAAAACATATGGCAACAATCAAGGAATGTTTTCTGAGAATTGCTGAATCAAAACCTTGAAAGTCAACGATCCATATTGCGGCCATTGAATGTCGAGGTTGAGAATTGAACTTAGGACATGTTACGCAATTAAATAAAACAACTAATAGAAAGATCTCGTTAGAAGTTACATCATTATATTTGACACTTCCTTTGTGATTAAATGCATTATTATAATGCATTACAGTAGTTTGTTACACCAGTAGGTCAAAACCATGGTCAAAACACCGCCGCCACGTCTAAAATTTAGGCCTAATCGTTAAAGTTTATAATATTAGAATGCCCCCAAACTATGTAGGTGTTTCTCACAACTTTCCAAATAAACACCTATCTTGTCAAGGCAAATTCCTTAAAGAATTCAACTTTTGCATCATCGACTTCAACTACTCAAGGTCTCCACTGAAGATGTGCACCTAACCAAATAATGAAACAAACCGAAGACACCGTAAAATAAAGTTAGAACCTAAAATGTCAAAATAAACTCCAAACTCCGAGAGGACACACTCCCGCAACCCATTATCGTCGGCGCGCTATGATGATACGAGTTCCTTGACCGAAACCGGCACCAGCGCTCAGTCAGTGGCCTCATAAAGAGGAACACGCGCGAAATATGCGGCTAACAAGACGCGCATGCGCACTCGATTACAAGATAGGCTAATGAAATATGCGCAGACAACGGAGCCAATCTAGGAGCGAGTTAAGGGCCGAGTTTGATAACCGAAACTATAAAAGTCGAGAATGACGGTATGTAGCACGGTAGTTCATGACCTGTCAGAAGGCCTACAATGTGGTACAGAGCTGTTAACTACCGGGTTTATGTTGTGATATGTTGTAAAGTCGGAGGCTAAATTATTGCCAAGGTAAGGCGGAAGATGTTACTCTTTACGTGCTGGTTCCGACGATGAATATCATAAATGGAAAATGATTGGGGTTGTAAAAATTATTTTACTGTCTATGGGGGTGTGAGAGTATAAGGAATTAATGGTTGGAACCACCGAGTGTCCATAAAGTTTTGTCCTGATAAAGAAACCGAGTAGTATGAAAGCAACACCGGTTAAGATATATTGTTTTATTTTCAGTTTTAACAAGTGAGAGTTCTCAAGTTTTATTTTCTCTATGTGCAAACTAAATAAACTTCCATGTGTGCTCCTTGGATTGCATGTAAACCTTTTGGGCAACTTTTTAGTTCGTGTTTTTGTTTTGTGTTGACGGAAGAAAATTCAGTAGGCCTAACTAATACAAAAAATAATAAAGAAAATTACAAAGTAAAGAGTAAGCATTTATTCATACCTAGACTACAATCAACGGAACAATGCCAGCAATGTGAGCGAATTTCAGTAATGAAGTTTAAAAATCTGCAGAATCGTTCCAAGCCGTATTCTGCTGAAATGGCGTTTGAAGAGAATGAGGGTAAAGCTGAGCTAGCGCTGACCTGACTTTCAACTTCCGATGAAAAACACACCAGAGAGGCTGAAAATGTGTTGATTGCGATGTGATGGGTTCGCAACTTCTAAGGTGAGTCACCTGGCTGTGCTACATTTTTCAGCTTACGAAAATCGTTTCGCTTTTCTAAACACATACTTTATTTCTTAATTTCCAAAGTGAATATTTAATTACGCAAGTCATTCAACAAGTTATATTATTTGTTGCTTTTAAGACCCCGGCAATCGGTATTTGGCACAAGGCCTTGGATGTTGACTTTCGCGGCTCCCGGCCCCAATTTGGAACCATTCCTTAATGTTCCTTCATTACACCACCTGATCTCCCAATGACTCACCAGGGGACCTTCGTCTAGCTGTCACTCTCACTAATGTTTTTGTCTATGTGTGTTAGTAAAGGGGGGTTTTCATTTTTCAAGCAACCTCTACTTTTTTTTTTTAATCCATATCCTACTACTGGAATGTCGAAATTAATTTGAACTAGGTATTACCTTCTGACATTCCTTGTCGCTGGTGGTTAAGCTGCGACGCGTTTCGTCACTACAGTGACATTTTCATACTCTAAAATCATTTTCAACCTCTACTTTAAAAGGGATCCCTTCTGTAAAGTAACTTTTCTCGCCGGTAAAGTTACCTCCGAGACGGATTTCGTGCTGATCTATCAGGTAACTCTTCTCTGTGGTAAGTAATCATCTAAACTTAAAAAAATCTAACCTAAACATTAAAATGTTTAAGGGTCGAAGTGAAGAAAGGTTACCAACGAGAATATGTACCTTTAAGAAGGCCTTCCCTGTGATGTGTATTAAATTGTGGGGTTTTTCTTAAACTAAATAGGTTTTAAAATTGAAATTATGTCACAAGTGCTCCAGAAACGCTATCTTTGGTGTCGCAAATTAGTTTATTTAAAATCTTGAGTGCTTTAACAGGCAGAGTATAAATCAAGGTTGCAACACGGTACCTACTGCAAAGACAAAGAGTGCTCGGATTAATTAATGTTTAAAAATGTTTCCACTGTTTGGAAATTTAAGTTTCACTTTGTACGCTTTATTTGAAATGTTGGTTAATTAATAAGGATGGAAACGTTTTGAAAGACTTAGAATGAGTCAGTCTATGAATTGCCATTTCATTCAAAACTTACTCGGCGTAAAACGACGAACACGTGTTTCAAATATCAGATTGCTTCATTCACAATCGCCACCGTTGTTTCAAAACTCATTTCTCATTAAGATATCAAGTCGAAGATTAATAGCTTGTAACGCTCGGTCTATCAACAGTGGGTGATTGTGGCACAAAAATAACCACCATGGATTCCAACAATCGACTTAACAAGTTGGCCAAGAGTTCCCGGTGACCCGCGGCGACCTTGAGTCACTGATAACGTATCAGCTGTTTCCGGAGCACACACAACTGCTGATAAACGCTCTCACCCCGACGCGAGGCGGTGAAAATTATTATTTACTGAAGAAAATACGGTACGTCAAAATCAGAATATATTTTATTCTTCTATTTTATGTTGAAAAAGTATTCACCAAAGTTTATACCAGTGCATTGTACCTACTTTAGCCTGTCATTTAGGCATATAAAAAACCCTTAAAGCAGGTGCTCTTATCTTATGTGAGAAAAATAAGCAGCATACAGAACCTTTGCACGATCAGTGACCAGTAAGTTAATGTTGATCATTTTAAACATACCAAAATATTATGTCTTTCAAAATTACTATTTATTATAACTTTTAAAAAGTTCTATTGGCTTTGATCCCTTCCAAATTGCATTGATACCATGAAATCATAAGAGGTGAGGGATGGTTTAAAATCTCTTTAAAATTAGACTTTGTATTGTAATTTTATAAAATATTTACGATGAATTTGTTTTTAACACAATCGTCGTTTCTGGTGTGCCAATCCTCCCTCGGCCGCGCCTCGTGCAAACAAATCACAAGCTTGTCAATTACCCTAAGCGCATTGCGATCGCTATTAATCGGGGTGTTGTAAGCCGCCCTGAACTTTCGATTTCAACCGAGCATTGCTCAACCCAGCCTCACAGGTCTTGCTCTGCCGCCGGCGCCGGCACCCCCGCTGACATAGTCCATTGACGTCTCACTACACCGTGCTGATCAACTCATTGTTATAATTTAATCTAAAAATAGCACAATCGAGTAAACAATGTGTATCAAGATGAGATTTGTCACAATCTGCAGCTTTAACTTTGTAACGTTCAAACATTACTTCTTTCAAACTTAGAACGAAGAAGTTTTCAGAATTAAATTTAGGTGGCGCTGTCAATAATATATATCACAAATAACAAACAGAAAAATATTAATTTTTCTATTTCCTTAAATGTCAACTGCTTTAAAAGTAGAATTAGTGAACACCCTTTTGGAACGTAAATTTATAGATAGTGCAAAGTAATTTAAAAAATTTATTATAAATATAGCCAACATAACATGGCATTACCCCTTAGGGAGAAAAATCCAGCTGGCCCTTTTAAAAATCTCACACTTTGATACTTCAAATAAATAGCCCTATGGATCTGTTAAATTATAATGTTTTCCTAGCAGATATCTTTTCTACTAAAAAATGAGTTTGTACTATCCAATAGTGAAAAATCCTAATAGAGGCTTCACGCATCTTAACACTGTTATTTACATGCAAAATTGCGCGTATCAAAGAAGTATTACTCAATTGATCGCAACGTGCAACTCGGCGCGGCATCGTAAAGAAATCACCGCAAACGCAACAAAAGAAGCGAGAAGACGAACAACCGAGGAAAGCTAGCTGCTCAAGAATGCCGTCTTGCATTTTCTTTGTATCTTTGCCAGTGCTCGCATCGCCTTAGCGGGAACCAGTCGCCAGTTGTTCTAAGGTCATAAAGCGTTCGTTGAGCGACACAGCTCCCGAAGTCACCTTTCTCTTTCGCCTCCGAAGTCTATCCGCTGGCGATCATTTTCCGCGGTGCTGTCACGAATCTAATTAATTTCGGTCGCCTTTGCTCCGGGAATTTTGCACCGTTTGTTCGTAAATTGAGTGTTACGTGGCGGCGCATTACGGAAAGTACTGGTCACTTCCTTCCCGCCGCCCCGGGGGCGCTGGGGCGAGTTTATGATTCAAAACACAGACAGTGGTTATGATTTGTCACGCCGGATAAGAGTTGTTTACTTAATCCTTTTGATACACAGTACACACCGCAAGACTGTAGATCTCACTTTTCAGGAGAAATTAATAGTAATACACAAAAATTAAGGGTTCTTTTTAGGCATTACATACAAATTTTTGATTAAAAAGATACATAGTCTACAGTTTTTAATAGAACAAGACTACATTCAAGATAATATCTTATCTTGTTACTCCGCTTTTGTTCCAGATGTAGGACCAATCTCTGCCTGTGCGACGGAGACGGAGACACAGACGTTCCATCATTAGCGCTAGACAGGAACCTCATAACCGCGACCTTCCTGTTGCACTTGCCCCAAACTAGATCTCGTGTTTCACACGTCGTGTATCCAGGGTACTAAACGGTTTGCCTTCAGAGCGTAATTCAAGACGGGTTTATGTCAGCTTAATATAAGTGCAAATTTATACACCGCCTAGACTCGCGGATGAATCGCATTAGCCTGAGAACGGAAGCGGTTTTTGCGGCGTCTGTAAACCGATCGTGCGCCGAGGATAAGCCGGTAATGCGATTAAACTTTGGGTCCTTGAGGACTCTCACGAGACACGGCGGGGGTCCGGGGTGCGACCATTGTCAACAGGGCCTATGGTATGGTAGAACAGTTACTTGTAAAGAGAAAGGGGCTTAGCAAGAGGATACACAGGGGAATTTCCAAGACTTCTGAGCCAACCATGCATACTGGTCTAATCATTGGACTCGTTCACGATCATCCACCGCAAAGAGGTTTGTTTATGTTTTTGCCTTTCACGTGACAAATCCCACAAATAACGTGTCTGGAATTTTTCACGTGCGATCAGCAAAAATATAAACAAACCTCTTTGCGGTGGATGATCGTGAACGAGTCCATATTGTATCTTTTTTAATGTTTATTTCATTTTTCCTCCTTTGCCCGCACAACGGGCGACTTTACTCAAAACGATCATCTGCGAACCGAGCACATGGACTGCACCAATAATCAGAAAACTACATAAATCAGAGGTGAGTAGATATCAACTACTAAACACAAAAACCTTGATACAGCGTTTTAAAAGTTGTGTAGGTCATAGCGACATTATTTTGAGCAACCTCGATAACATTGACTTGACTTTTAGTTAGTCCCTTTGCAGACTTTGGTACAACAATAAAAAACTATATTGAGTGTTAAACCTTTCTAAACAATTGGTCCATGGGTCTCTCATCACGTAAAGTGGTTATAGCGCAAAAAAATAAATAAATAAGAAGTAAACATTTAGACGAACGTTGGTGAAAGCTTCTTACAAAATACCTTGTCCTCTATCTTACTTTAATTACTAACCCAATTGACCATTGACCAAATGAGATAATTTCTTGCGACGAAGTAATGGAATTTCATAAAAAGCATCCACTTTGTATCAGTATGAAGAAATTATATAAACAGGTGAAAGGGTGTCAATACCCCCAAAAAGGAATGCATACAGGAAGGCGCAAATTAATCGGCTTGGTAGGAAAATTGGTTTATGTTTGAGGAACATTGAACTGGCTAATTGGTGTGAGGAATTTCAAACAAAACGATAACACACAGTTCACAGATTACTAAACTTCCGGTGGATAATTAACTAGCGTATTAACTGTTCTGGAATTCCGGCGTTTAATTACATTATAGGATCAAAGAAGTAAAATGAAAACAGTACAGTATTTTTTCAGTTACAGTATATAATGTCATATATGTGTCGTCTGTATAGCAAACTAACTTTACATGCTATAGAGTAGATAATTGCCCTTGAGTAAAAAGTGAGCGAATTCCCCACGAATATTCAGACAGATAATTAGTTCATGATTATTGGCTATAAGTAGGCTTTGGCTCTAAACTTCCATAAAAATCTCATCAAAGTTTGGAGATTAGTTCACGTGTTGAAGGGACCATAGATGTATACAAGTTTGAACTAATCGGTGATTGGACTTCTTAAGACATCCATATGAAAAAAGTATGAAACTGCAGCTTTACTTAGCCATTGGGATTAAAGATATCCCTGTGAGAGGAAGAGTCTTAAACCTACTCTACCACTACCATAAAACGCAATTACGCTAGAAGGCCTCTTATAGCTGTATTAGCCGTATTGGCTGGGTAGCTGAGATGTTATATGTAGTTCTACTTTGAAGTTGAATTGTGCTATGCCAAATGAATCCAGCTTTGTCAGTTACAAAGCTGCGAATCTAGGCATAATCATCATCTCACCTTTAAGTCACATAAAATAATACACACCAGAATGGGTCGGTGTCCCGATATATCAAAGAAATTCAGTCAGAATGTAAAAAGGTCACTCGACACTCTTTTGAATTCGATCCTTAGAAAAGCTAGTTGGTTCGATTTCGGACCCAGTTGCCATTTGTCATTGGGCTAGTAATTAATTAATGGTGCTATCTAACAACAGATCGGCCGTTCCCCGTCAAAACGTTAAAAACGCCACAGCCGCAGATATAGACAAAAAGTTAAAGAAACGCAGTATGTGAATATGATCGGGCGCGTCAAAATCAGTTGCAGGTTGTGTCGCAACGGGATGAATGAACTGGACGGTGGCGGAGGGCGGAGGGCGGAGGCGAGTGAGTGACTGGCTTGGCAGGACCAGTGGCCGGTACCGGTGGACCAGGATGGAAGTGGAAGGCCGAGTAACAGCAACAACCGCAGCGTCGACGTCGACATAGCCGCCGAGTGAGTCACTCAGCAGCCAGCCGGGGCAGCTAATCGCCAATCATCCACCATTGAATACCGATCGAACGGGACTTAATAACACCTACCATCGTCCTCGTTAATTGTAAATAAGCTTTTAGAAAGTTAAAAGTGGATACGAAACAAAAAAGAGCTTATGTTTTAGGGATTTAGTGGATTCTAATCGAAACTTGCGTTTTCTAAATAAATAGCTTCTTGATTAGCATTATACGTGCTGGTACTTATATTCAGGTTGAAATAATAAAACGTCTTCCAACACTACTCGATATATTTACACTTATACTGTAATTGTTTACAAGACGGTAAATTTTCTAAATACATGACGTGACTTAAATGTGTCACTATTTATGGTGAATATTCGTGTTGGGCTAATAAATATGGAACAAATTGCAAGTAAATGTCAGTGGAGTTCAAGAAAACTAATTAGTTTAAATAATCGTAGTAAATTATTAACGATGTAGTGAAATAACACTGATTGTGTAATCAGACTAAACGAGAAGAAATCGTCAACAAACGTAAAACGCAATGAACCAACAGCAATTAACCGAAGTTAATCTGGTTGTCTGTTCTCGAATTAAATGGGTTTATAGCCAATATCAAACAAACTTGCATGCACAATAAAATGTTTAATTTGATCAACGATAAATTAATCAATGAAGCGATATAAATTCTACAAGCCCAGACGGTAATATAATCCAGTGCGGTAGGACTTTTACAAGTTTAAGGGTTTAAACACTTTCCACATTTTACTGAAGGGAACGGATTAGCATAAATAATGATTTCTCCCAGCCCACACAACATTCTTTCATAAACCGATCTTGTTACGCGTAGCGATAAACATGGCTTTATATTGGGTTTCGGGATCGGTTTGGCCGCTACAATCTTGTAGTTTAGGGTATAAACTGATCATTTATCAAAAGACCCCACTCCTACTGCTACCGTCGTCAGACTCAAGTCCTAATAATTTAGACGGTCAAATCTAGTTCTAGTTCGGATGAGTGTCATTGTACTAAAAACCTCATTTAAATACTCAACATTCCTTATCCAACAGGGAAACCTAGTTTGTCAACCATGGTCTATTGAGAGTTGCTTCGTAAAAAAATAAATAAATAATAAAAAAAAAAACAAAGAAAGAAACAGGCACTTTTCATGGTTTGAGAGTTGATTGATAGGCAATATGTTTTTATCTTCACGGTAGGCTGACTAACCTAACCCATGGGCCTACTTTTAGCCTACTTTTTTACAATATTAGTGGAAAATGTGCATTTTTTTATAACCACCTCAGAGAACGAAAAAGGAACAATTAATTGTCCCTTAGTTATAATGTTAAATAAATCACAACATTTATTTATACAGTAAAACTACGTTTGTATGAGCCACAAATTTTTTTAAATGATAAATTGAAAAATAATTGCGACAAAATATTAAGTCAATCTACATTATGTATTGAAAAGCAGACTCCAAAGAATTTGTAAGACCTCAACACTGCTTAACCACGTAGTCAATTTGGCAAAACATTCCAGTCAGCAGTTGGCGGCTGGTGGTGGTTATATCAGTGCTGCACATGTGCGATTCAATGTCACACCGCACCGCCGCGCCGGTGATGAGTCACCGATGATGTCACATCTCTTCACTATCATCTGATGTGATGACAATGGACCCGGCCGAGCTGTATAGGCTCTCATCACAGCATCAGACACGGTAGAGGCAATAGCAACCACCAAGCATCATCGAACGAGAGGAGTCCAAGTCAGTGATCCTGCTGCTGAGATATTTTCGCACAACATAGGCCTAGTAAGACGGTACGTAAGACGTATTTTAACTATAAAAAATAAAAATAATAAAAACAGATTTCATTCAAGAAACATCTTGATTATGAAAGTTTGATTTTATATTAGCGTCCAAAGATGTCACAATATAAATACAATGTATGGACTACAGAAACAAATACACCTAAGTAAGTAGAAAAATCCTTATGGGAAAATGAAAACTTCGCCCCCCAAAAACTCAGGAAGCACCACCACGATTTAATTTTTGGGGAATAATTAAGCTGATTGGTAGAATGGAAACAGATGGCTTGAATAATTTTGCAGAAATTCGTTGTAAGGCCTAGGTTTTCTTTACAAATATTGCTTATTTTATATGCTTAGTTAGTAGGCGCTACTACTGTTATAATTAACTTAATAATTTTTCACCACCGTAACACTTTTTACACGCCAACTTCAATACTTCAGTTGTGTTCTAGAGAAACAAGAGACACAAACCTGCCTTATCCTGTTCTTCCTATCATCATCCAAACACTCAAATGATTTAGGCCATTAGGTACACTCCTACAGAGCAAAGTGGGGCGAATGTCGTAACAGACTATTAGCAGATAGAGCGAGCTATAGCGACTAATGATTGCAAGAGGTAATAAAGGAATAAGCCCCAGACACACAGAGACATCGTCAACTCAAAAGTATAAACAGAAGCCGACCGTGATTGACCGTCAATTCAGTGTTAAGTGTTTCTTCAATGACTTCATTACGGTCTACTGGCGGGGAGTAGTGACGCAGATGTACAAAGGTTTGTCCATAAATATAAAGGATTATTGTTTATCCATACATAAATTCTAAAATATAAAATAGTAAATAAATAAAAACTATGCTAATGTTAATTCAAATAATGATAATATTTGGTAAGTACTAATTAATTAAGACGCTAATAAGTCACAGTAAAGGGAGATTTGCTGACTGGGATTTTATTAATTTCTCTCTTTCTCTCTCTCTCTCTCTCTTTCTCGTATCTTACTTACTTACTTACTTGATACTTTGCTTCTTTCCCGTTGACTCGGCAGAGTTTTGGGAGCGTCAGAGGGCTCGTAAAAGAGAAGCCTAGGCCATTTTCCAGGAATTAGGCCAGGGGAGGAAAGATCAGGCAGTATGGAAACATGCCATGGAAATTCAAGGTAGTAGCATGGCTAAGTATGCTATCGGCTTAAAGTATCGACTTAATTGAGCTAATTTCGCAGATCTACGGATTAAATTGGATAACAGTATTTTTAATTTAGACTGACAAAGAGGTATTTAAATCAAATACAATTTAAAACTCAATTTTAATGTCGGTACTATATGTAAAAGAGGCCTATTTATGAAAAAGATGAACTGTATGAAAATAGGTAAGTTATGCATGAAAAAGATGTTTTAATAAATACGCATTGGCTATTCTAAAGCATCAATCGGTACATGTTGAATTAAATTTTATTTCATAGGCTATCAAAGAACAAATTTATTTTTATAAATTTATTGACTTAGCCTATTGAAAATGTTTTAATAAATATTAGTCTTTCATTTTATCAATACTACAACTGTTGTATTTATTTTACTTAAAAATTATAAAGTAAGGCCTACCGTACATTAATAATACTGCACTGTATTTAAAGGTTTTAAGCCACAAAGTTCAGTTGAATTAAATGTGCACAGAAGACTGAGTGAATTTTGCTGAATAAAAATCTCCACACTCATTGCACTAGACAAGGGAACAATGTTTTCATTAAGTTTAATAGATTTTCTAGAACTTAGAGTTTTGAGGTAACTGCTCTAAAACTGTACAATGTCCTTCCAGGTGCAGTAAAAAACTTGCCTATCAATGCTTTCAAACTCAGAGTTAAAAACTTTTTGGTTGAAACCCCTATTTACAGCACAGGGGAATTTTTTATCTTGATCTTAATTTATTACAAATGTAATAGGCCTAGCTTATAATATATTGTATTCATTTGACGAGACTGATGGCATGTAAATGTTGTATATAGTCAATAAAGTTCTTGATTATTGATCCTTGAATGTGTACTAATGTGTTAGTGTATGAGAGCGTTATTTTACTGTACACTTAACAGTTTCCCTTTCTAGAACACTTTTAATTAATGATATAGCCTGATTAAAATAAATCAGGCTGAAAGGCACTGCATCCTATATTATTGTCTTCCATTGAACAATTGGAAAGTTTCAGGGTCAATTATTGCCTTCTCGCCCCTAATCCCTGAATATAATCCCCTGATTGGACCCCCCAGTAAGAAGCTCACAATGTAACTGTACTAAATTTAATACAGTTAGCCTAACAATTTTGAAACAGATTGCAAAAATCAAGTAGGCCTATATTTTAACATATAACATTGTGCCTTACATTTTATTTCATTTTTACGTACTTATCTGATACCACGTACATTTTTTAATTGCATTTCGTTTGAGTAAATAATTGTCTTACGTTTACTGTGACCCTAGAAAATTTTAAATTTTGATAAACCAATGATGAAATTGTTTGTTTTGAAGTTTTGGCGTTACTTTTAATCAAAAAAAGAATCTTAATTCTAAAAGAGACTTGTTTTTTAAAGTGATGTCCACACAAATTATGGCTAATAATTCCGAATCATTATGTTTACTATAGGATATTTAATTATTTTTCTTGTATTATTTCCTTATTGCTTTTCATTGTAGTCAGTTTATGACAGGAAAACAAAAAGCTCCGTAATAGCAGTTAGTCGGCGCGGCGGCGAGCAACACACGCGGAGAGGTGGACGAACTTGAGTCAAGGTCAGCGGGCCGCCGGCGAAAATGAACCAAACACACACAAGCCGACAAACCGACAAACCGGCAAACCACACACACAAAACAAAACAATTACCTGGTGCAAGGGTAATCCAATAGGCGTGCTGCAACCGAACGACAAAACACACAAGTTAAAAACCACAAAAACAGTGAGAAAATCGCACGTAAAACACGGAAATAGTCCACGCACTAATGTCCAACACTCCCAGAATCGTTGACACGACCGTAAAAAATATTCCAATCGAATAAACAAAACTTGAGGCAATACATGTCGGACTACGAGACTGACGCGACTTGCGCGCGGCGAAGACGACGGAGAAATAACAGTTCGGTGTTGCCGCCGCGACCGTGGCGCTCTCCTTTCCTAGCGGCCGGCAGCGGAAACAGCTCCCACCACACACAGCACTACATTTTGTGTAATTGCCTTTGCTTGGCCGGCAAGTGACCCTAGTTCCGGCCACTGATTTCGGCGACCGGAAACTTTGATTGTTTAATTTATCTAATTTGTCATTTACTCTAGCAATTAATTTTTAAAAATTTCAGTTTTGCAATAGTAACGAATTTTATCAAACTTGTTGGAGGAAATCATGTTGCTCATAACCCATAGTAATTAACCGGGATCTCGGATGAAGTGTTGGAGCAACGGTATACAGAAGATAACTTTTAATATCGGACTGCGCATCGATAAGGCCATGTAGGTTTAATTACTGTTATTATCGTTTTGAGTGCATCGTGTTTATTTTACACCTCCAGATAACTTGTTGTTAAATGCAGTAGGCCTACCTATTTATAGGATTATTCGGTGGAGTAAAGTATCAAGGTTAATCTCGGCTAGGTAATCTTAATCACAACTATAAATTCCCGGTTACACCAAACAAGGTAACTGGAGTAATCGTTCTGGTATCAATAAGAGTGGTTTGTCCGTTAACAAAACCCTGCTGACCTTATTTTTTATAAAATTAAATTTGATTTTTTTGTAAAAAATATTGTATAAAACTACGTTTAATAGGCTACTTTTATTTTCTACAAACTAAATTAATAGAATAATAACAGTATAGAGTAGAGTATTTGATGGAAAACTACTGAAGGTTTTAAGGTTATTATAATGTTATTGGAAATCACCTGTACCCTAAAACGATGAAATAATCGTAGAATTGCAAAGAAAATTTCCTATAAATCTATAAAAGGAGCTTCAAACAACAAATATGCCTGCATTAAAACCATCAATATGTTTGATTCATATCAGATTGTTCCCTTTGCTGTTACATAAAATTATCAAAAGTTATACAGTTATAACTCACCCATATATTAAACTAAAATATAAGCTAATTGATCATTTAGAAAATTTATTAAATGGAAAAGTTAACAATTAATTCAGGGGACCAATCCAAGGCGCCAATGAATCGTTTAAAATCGAATAACTCTGTAATTATCGAAATTTACGACTTTCTGTATAAGTTACAAGCACATATCTGTCTTCAATGGATAATTTAGTGTTCGGATGCAACATATCTAAGATTAACGAGGATGCTGATGGGTTAAGATTAGAACTACGGGGCTGTGGCCATAAATCTGTGAATATTTCGATAATAAGGCTCCGACTAGCTAGCCATGACATGACGCAAAGACCACACAAGCGCTCGGGTTAACAACAAGCTGTAAACGAGCACAGATTATAGTGCTTTCAACATTGTCTATTTATTTACATATAGTTACACGGTTTTTGTAATAGTTTGTTATGAACGTTTTTAATAGATTTTACTTAGGAATGTCAGAAGGTTTCGTAAAGATAAACGCCATGAAGTTAAACTTACTGTATTACCGTTGAATCTACCACTTTTAAATTCCATTTATTTGAATATTAAATGGATTTATCCATTTAATGAATCTTCTCATAAATATATTCAAACAGACCATTAGTCCAAACCCCATTGCTCTGCTGTAAATTAAAGAATGGACTTAAAATAAAATGGGTAGACGACAAATACTTGTTTTTTATTGTGTACAGAAGTAGAATGCAAAATTGTCTGAAAGAGTTGCCTACAATATTCAACCTCGACGTTCCAAACTAATCTTTAACAGTTTCCAGGACTCAAACAAACCGGAGAGTGGTAAGAATGAAACTAAATTAGCGCTGCCAGAAATGGATTGAAGAGCTGCGGAACCTGCCTAGCCGAGACCGACCACTTCCCCATGTAACGGTCGCTCGCCATGTGTTTGCGAAAAGCAGACGAACTCGGATGACCTTGGGAACAGCTGTGCTTCCGGCGGCCAAATGAATTTATGACCCCCGTCCGTGCCTCTGGGCTGGGACCGACCGCACTGCATGACCACACCATGACGGACGGCGCGGTGAGCTGCGCGAGTACATAGTAGGCGTGTATGTGAGGAAGAGCGAGTGCGAATGTAAAGAGTGGGCGGGAAATGAATTAGGCCTACATAGTTTTCCGCTATTTCTGGATGGCTCATTTATCCATTTGAGAATTGCCTTGTAGCCTACTCTGTTAATTTATACAATTAGTTATTGTATGTAGCCTAATATGCTTAATGCTTACACGGTTTCCTTGAAGCTCATAGTTGGCCGTCCCCCATTTAAGAGTCTGCAGTACCCGCCATCTTGAAATTTTCTTCCCAAATAACTAATCTTAAAATTTTCTTTTAAATGACATAAAGATGAATCTTTTTCGACCATGTTAAAGGCGTGGTGGACGTTTCAAATTCAACATTAGTCTTATGGAAATAAAAATCCAAAGTGGCGAGTACTGGAGGTTCTTATGTAAACGCATATCAACACAAAATGAAGGGCTAAAGCACTATGGATGTTGTGAGATTCCATCCCACTATAGTCAATTTCAGCATAGAAAAAAGGAGGGTACCAGAGATTTAAACTATGTTGATAATTAATTTAAATTGTGCACCTCCAGACGCTAAGTTCTTACTTATAAATCTAATTCCTAGCAGGTCCTATAATTTATGAATTTATTAGACACTTATAAAATTTTATCATGCACAAGCCTAACATATTCTGGAGAAAGATTATGTTTTACCAACCCTTCTTTCTAATTTATACGTGAAACCAGTTCAAGCATGGGAAATAGTTTCATTCAAAATTTATTTTTTTTTATTATACATTATCGGATCTATTTCCATGTACACTTTTTAAACTAAGAATGATTACAATTTTAAGGTCATAGGAGTAGATTTTATAAACATTTGAACATGATTACTTTTTAAAGCACGTATTAATAATATATTCAAATTTCAAAAAATTCTAAATAGAAGTGTTTGAGAAGATTTTGAAGCTCTTTATTAAATGACATTCATTACATAATTAAATTCCTTGGCGAGAGGGGAGAGCCTCAACGGCCACGAAGAGTCCCCCATTTATCTGTGAACTATGGCGCCAAATAAAGCGCCACGATCAACACGTAAGCGGCTTCCAGCCTTTATCGAACCTTGCGTCAAGATGCCGTTACGTGACGACCGTCACGAGCTGTCCAAAATGAATGAAGATTTTTTTAGTTTGAATTTTTTTTTTAGTTTCCAGAAACCAATGACGGTTCTGCAATAAATAATTTTAAACTGCTTAGATTTTGAATGAGGGATAGTAGGCCTATGTACAAAAAAATGCGTTGTATAAGTAATCATAACATTATGCGGATCGAATATTGTTTTAAAATTGTACTAACGTGGGCCTAAGAGTAACTTGGTGTAAAATAAAGTTTCGTCTTGTTTATTGTACAAGTAAACAAAAAAAAATTAAACAACTCAATAACGTGCTGTGGTATAGCTGTGTTTACCACAGTAGTACCTAACTAAAACAAGCAGCCGAGCAATGAAAAAGACACAACTTTCTCGCAATGCAGCGAGTTTCTGCTTTTATCTTTACGTTCCAACTTTCATTCTTTTATCAAAATTGGCCATAAACATGTTAATAAACGGTGTGATAACATCTACTAACAGCCGATATAAGATATCACCACGCTATGTTTTGGCAACACTAGCATCTTCGCCTTATTAGTAGCAGTCCTACTTCCTTATGTGACAACGAGTAATGTACTCTAAATAAGGTCGCACCAAACTTGGAAGAACTTTTGAAACTTATTAAAGTTGAAAATGGCACCTAAATAGGTTAATTAGATATTGATTAAGATGGTAAACTACACAACATAAATATTTCAATAATTTTCAAGTTTAAGAGGGCGTTGGAGTCAATCCAAAATCCACCTTTCTCCCATAAGAGCAATGTTTAAACGGGATGTCAAATAACTCTTTTATTTATATTCAGAAAATAATGGTTTATAGCTCTAAATAAAGGGTTCATCAAGGCGGATTTTGTTTGCAAGAAGAAAATTTTATAAAAATTAGTGTTTTTTACTAATTTGAAATAACAAAGCAAGTTTTTTACTACTTTTAAAACATTTTCTACAGAATTTTATAAATTATTTACAAAGAATCGATCTCGCAAAAGGAACGGGGTATTTAATTGTGATTCAAACGCTATTTATTCTGAACCAATCGGACAAAAAATAAAGAAATTATATGACAAATGCCGGGGACAAGTTTAGCATTGCTCTTATGGGAAATAAATCCAACATGGCGGCACTCCAACGCCCTCTTAACAGGCCTACTGGCTTACGTTAGTTGTATTGTTTAACTTTTCCAAGTAATAATTTTGTATAAAAAAAGGCATAGAACTTTGGTTCACCGAATCAAATAATATATTAAAAAAATACATACGCACTATTGTTACCCAAAGAATATTTTTTAATATTTTTTACCCAAGGTTTACTTGGTATAACAAAACAACCCGAAATGGTAGTTTTATCGTTGGAGTTTTTGAATGATAACTTGAATCATTTCGTATAATGGAAATGCATGTCATCAATCGATATCATATAAAAACAGCATTGTAAATTTTCATAACTATTGTTTAATATCAAGCACGTAAATTTGTTATGGTTTTTTAACAGATCCTGTAACATTCTACAATTATTTATAAACAAGCTACACAAAATCAATTCATCATTTCATCAAGTATGTAATTAATTGTCAAAACGCCGATACAAACGATACACTGCCATTTAAAAGTTACTCACCTTTGAAAGCAATTTAAATTGCTTGATGGTTGCAATATTGGTTTCTAAGTTAGTTTTCTCGTTGCCGGAGTATATTTCACTTGACTAGTGGTAAAATGACTTCAAGGCGGATGGTGATGGTCCGTGTGCCGAATTCAAATAGTCTAGGCGAATTATGCTGTGTCGGACAACACTTTGAAGATGATTCGCATGGGTGCTCGTTCGGCTTTTTGTCATTGTCAGCTGTGTGTTGCCGAGATCATCTTCGTAATTCTTCTTCGACAACCATTAGAAGCAAACTTCTTATGTTTTACAATAAATACTCAATAGCATTGGACTCGCATAAGTTATCGATGAGACTACCGGTGCCTCACAACCCACCTCCTCCTGTGACTGCCAAGACTCCGGGCGAGTTCCCGCGGAGGCGGAGGACAAAGAAGCGCCCCCGGCACGCACATCCTCCGGGGAATCTCCGCAGCAGGACGTGTCCGCCATGTCAATCGCGGCAGCAGCCGTCCTCCGTCCCCAGTCCTCGGCTGCGGCTTCTGCGAAGGAATCCACCGCGCTCGCTCTTCATCACGCTGTCAATTGATTCAACGATGTAATTGTTTTCGACCAATTTATTGCCATGTGGATCCACGACGATTGTGGGAAAGACGTGAATGAACGTTTAAGTGAGGGTCTTTGTTAGAGTAGGGTGCCTCGAGGGTTTCACAGCATAGAGTCTGTCAACTACGATGTTTACTAATAACATGGCAAACAATAAAGGGTGCAAAACAAGCTGAGGTACTCGAGTTTGTGGTGCACAAAATGTAAGACACTTTATATTTAAGAAACATATTAGCCTAGTAATGTATTCTAAAGACATTAAACGGCTTGACGAGTGTCTGAAGCACAATAAGTATTAAAAAATGCAAATAAATGTAGTAAAAAAAAAAAACATAAAATTAAACTATTTTTCTTACATCTCAAAAGAGTAGGTAGCTTTAACCAACCCTAGATATTTTCAACGTCCATAAGTATTGGATATTAAATTAGGGAACGAACAACCACGGCTGTAGAAAAGAAAACATTGAAAATATAGCCTACTAAATTGTTTGTACAGTATGATACGACAATCTCAATGTTCAATGTTATTTTGGAGTTTTACAATACTAACGGCCCATTTCCCCCTCTCACCATGCACTATGCAGTATGCAGTGTGGTTGGTGTATAATTTAATATTTATTGTGTTTAGATTTTTAGATACCGCCGGTACCCTTACTTCACAGGTTTACTTCTCTAATTAATTTTAAATTCAATCCTGCCCTTGCTAATAGAAAACCACAATTGGGAAGAATTGAGCTGGTATCTAGTTAATTACATAACAACCATGCAACACCCTATATTGATCAAATATAATACCATAGTTAATCGTAAAGAAAAGATGTGATTATAATAGTAATTTTACTTGTATCAACTGAGTAAAAGTGCTGCAAAGTTGACTACTACGTATAAAAAATTTCACTTTTCCCCACTTTATGACATTAGCTATTGAGCATATTTACCGAGCTTATCACAATCATGTGCCTCAAAGCCTACAATTACATAACAGGCAGCAAATACTGGTAGTTGACCTTCAGCCCTGGTGGTAGATGAGACACTGCTTTACACGATGTATTGCGGGAAAGCGAGGATCTTCGTACACTTCAGTGCGGCAACGAGAGTTAACAAGCAACTATCGGCCGGCCGGACGCTCAGCGCGCCTATTTTATTAGCCTTATTACCACGTACCTCTATCATTATTGGACAAAAATACATTTTACCTCCCCTCAAGGGATGTACCGACCTGCTATTACGTCTAGCAGCAAATATATAAACACCATTAGATTTTACATCTTCATCACGGCCTTGGCGGTAATATATTGGTGTCTTCGCCTCCAGCCACATTTCTGGATGCGGGATTTCTTCCTGGAGACGATCGACAGGAAAGTGGCGGTAGACTTTATGTAACGTCAGTAAGAAGTGGTTCTTAGGGATAAAAGGTAATGGATATTGATTACTAAAATGTGTGCTAAGCATGGTAAGCGTTGGAAAAACTAGTAACACCAACATACAAATCAGCTTTCACCCGATTAATCATTATGACCTAGGTCTTTACAGGTATTATTAATGCGTGTACTAATAGGATGTTACATTATAGAACATAATTGTTGTCAAGCTTCAAAGATGTATTTTTGGGTGATCTTTCTCCTCAAACTCAAGAATGCTCGAGTGAAAATTACAAAAGAAAATTAATTCCAATCTTATCTCCGATCCCCTCAAAGCAGCCCTCGACACGCACACCCGCTACCCCAGGTCGATCCACTTTTACTCCAGTAACCTAGAAAGTGCCTTATCTTTGACAAAAAGTGAGTTGGATTAATGAGGGAGCAGGTCCGTTGGAAGACAGGTGGAGACTGTAGCTCTCACCTACACCGACATTACCACTGGAACTTGTGCAAAGATACTATCGGAATTTCACTCAATATTTTCGACGGTAGTGCAAGTGGTTGGATTTCTCTTCTGCTCTCTATTACTAATATAGGTTAGGTAATCACAAGTATCTTTCCAACTAAGCAATGCATTTTGCGTCTACGCTTGATGGATCTGGAACTGCAGCTCAAAGCATTGTTATGCTCATCAATCACTATATAAGTATATAGAATAGTATAGTATAGTAGCGTTCGCTAGATGGCAATTAAAAAAAAAACTTAAACAGAATCTTTTAAGGGTGATGAATTTTTAATAAAGATCACAATCTATTGAACTTCTTTGCAATATAATACAACCCATTGCTTTTGAATACAGTACAGAAAATACATCAACAATCTAGCAAATACTGGTCGATTATTTGGTGGTTACAAAAAGAATATTTTATTACAGGCCTAAGTTAAACATAAGTTTTTAAATTAAATTAACAGTAAATGATTAAGTCTAGTGCATAGGCTACTAAACAAAATTTGTTACAGTATGGGTCGTAACACTCATGTTGTATTTGCCACGTGTTATTCCTGATTTGTACGTGGGAACCAAGTCCTCAAAAACACCGTACCAATAACATTGACCTCAAGACCTTGTGCCAATCTTTCATCTAGGTGAGGAACATATAATAAAATTGGACACGGAAACCAAAAAAGTCTTTCTGATAAGAATTGATACGCGAGTGCAGGTTCGGTGAAGGGTAATTGCATAACCGGTGTCGGCAGATGTTGACGAGATAAGGTACGCAACTTCGTCCCACTCACGCACCCACACGCACGTGCGTGTCCCGTTATGCGCGTGTGGGAGTATTAACTTCAGCCAGTGGTCGCGCCGCGCGCCGCGCATACCGTGTCATGATTATTGCAGGTTTTAAAAAAAGATTTTGTGTTGCCACCAAGATTCAAATAGTGAAAAGATATATAAATGATACTGTATTTAGACTGATTACATCTGTAAAAGGGTTTGCATCTTCCTACCAACCAAGTAAAAATACATAGGACTTAAAATCTGGAGACTTGGAGGTGTTGGTTTCTTTTTTACTTGATTTAAGTAAAGATATGCAACCAAGCAAGTGCGCGTTTAATAAAGTACTGTGTGGTGTATTTAAGTTCTAACAGACAGCAATTTGTGAAAAACAGAAATAAAATGTTAACAATTTTGAAGACGGTAATTTTGAAATTTTACCCTGAAATTAAAATTTATAAGGAAGGATGATCTTGATATAAAAGAAAGACTCATTTAAAATTTAGAGTATCTAGAGTGCTGTGTAGAGTTCATTTATGTGGTTTATAACTAGTTACTATATGTTGTATGAGTGTCGTTACATTATTGTTCGGATTTTTTATTTAATTACGGTAATTTCCTGTACAATCACTACAGTATCTAGCAACAGCGGGAGGTAGTGGCCGGCGGCGCTAGTCGGGCTACTTTGCGACACTACTTTCCAAATTTGGCGAAACGTGGACTTGTTTTTAAATCGAACTCATTATCACATATTTACAAGTATGAAAGAAGTGGAATGCCGCCACCCGTTGGTTTACATAAGGTAATGGGCAAGAGAGGCCGCTATACTGAACTATGCGCCTGAGAGGATTACTTTTTAGATTCATCTAGATGATACATTAATTGACTGTATAGTTAACAAAACTTTATATGTGCCTTGTAAGTCTAAATTCAAGGGAAATGACATTAAATTCGAAGACTTAATGTTATTAAACTTCAAAATGAACTACAGTAGGCCTACATACAATTATGCACTTCCGACCAACACGATTTTGGTAGTAAATAAGTGTAGTGTGCGTCTCTTCTATGTCTATTTTTCATGTAAATGCGGTATCAGATTTCATTTGCAAGCAATAGAATATGCTTTAAATCAACGGATAACGACTCTATACACGCTAAAATAGAAAGAATGAAAAAGTCATTCTTTGTTCAGAGTGAATGCGTGTTAATTCCAAAAGAATGAAAAGTAACTCGTGAAAGAACAGAAAACCTCCACTCTTTCTAAAGAGTGAAAATATCCACTATTTAAATAAATGGATTTTCACCTTTTCAATAGATGGTTTCTCAGTCACTCTATCAAAGAGTGATTTCCTTACAGAATCAGAAGACCGCCATCTTTAACGGGTCCGGGACAATTTTATGTGCGTTATTTATATTTAGTATTGGGAAACGTTTTGTGTGTTTGCATGGCTATGGCTAAAACTTCAAGTCAGCTCTGAAATCAATCATCGAAAGCATTCACCTCCAAAAAAATCTTCCTCCTCGGCATCGGTGTCACGTCACGGCGTCTCTTTCCAGAAGCTTTCCTTTCTCAATAGTTAGCAAGCACAACTATTTAAGTTTAGATGAAGTAATTTAGTTCTATATGCAAACATACTCTATTATTAACAGGATATTGTGTAGTACACAAGACTGAGAATCACTTATAATGAAGGCAAAGCCACCTTACCTTTCTACACTTTGTCTTGTAGGTTATCATCGAGGTTCAGTTCAGTAGGTTTTAATAGAATAATATTAACATAAATAACAAAATAAAGGACAAATTTTAACTATGTTAGTGTAGCCTAAAACATTATCAAAGAACAACACAAAATAAACTAGCTAAGTTTATTTTGTATGTGTACCTATTTTGAGTAATTGTGAGAAGACTTCATTTGATAGGTTAGGTTAGAGTGGAAATCATTCTTTCATTGAGTGAAAATCATTCTTTCGTTGAGTGGAAATCACTCTTTCGTTGAGTGGAAATATTCACTCTTTCAAAGAATGACTCCAGTTCACTATTTTAAAGAGTGAATATTCATTCTTTCAGAGTGGCTCGGTTTTCCTACTTTCAAAGAGTTAAAAAGTCACTCTGAAAGAGTGAATTTTCATTCTTTCACTTTTAGTGTGTAAATTACAAAATTGATTAAAAGATCTCATTCTACCACTATGCAAAAATTCTACTACAAAGATCTTTAACTTTTCGCTATCATCGCGAATTTCCCCACCCTGAGCATTTATCAAATAGAAGACGCCACCTCGCTAATGCCGACATTACACAGTTGACCCTTGCCCTTGATAACGAGCGTCTCCCTCTGTCCAGGATCCGTATCCGCGCTTACGTAAGGTGATTATCTTCTTATCTGCCGGTGTCTTCGACAATTACCTGCCAGAGAATGCAAACGGAGGCCGCAATAACCGCCATCGTGCCATCAGATATTGTAATTGTCGTTAAGTGACCGCCGCCCGGCCCGGCTTTCCTCGTTAATGTTATCAGCTGATTCATAGGCCACCGGCTTTCACTCAGTCTTATTAAACAGCTGATAATCGTTCGACACCGCGCCAACCCCGGCTAACGAGGACTGGCGATTTTTGAGAGACCGCAATTTCCGGTGTTTGATACTCAAGTGAGAAATTGTTCACCACTTGAAGGTTTTTGCCCATAAGTTGGTTCTATATTGAAGAAAATGGATTTGATATTTCACCAATACTTACTTTCTTACTTTATAATTTACGCACGCCAGCATGGTGGTGTAAATTATGTAGAGTATAATCGGTAGAGTACAATATATGAGGTAATCCTTGAAAAATCTTCTCTAACATCTAATCTAAGGGAATCAAAACATACCAAGTTGACATCGTGAATAGTTGGCTAGGAGCCTTTCTTCTTCACCTTAAATCTGCGTATTCACACAAAATCATTGTTACTTGGTAATATTAAATAATATTTTTCATAGGTCGGTTTTGGTATTAAATCATCGTTCAACGTAAATAAATAAAAAAAGTAAATCAAAAAGTATATTTCTGTGACGGGATTCGAACCCTCATCCTCATATTCAATGACCTGACGCTCTAACCACCTGAGCCACGGGAGCTGTGGAATAGCGATTCTAATTTACTACTTAGCCATTTTTTACTCGGCCTCCGTTCAGAGCTTGGTTAAAACTCAAAAAGTTAGCCCAAATGTGAAATAACTTACTGATTCACGTTGAACGTTTATTTGACGTGAAATAAATATTCTGTGCTATGTGGGTAAACAAAATATTTGGTTGGGAATACCAAATTTTATAACCAAACCCATTTTGTTGATCCAAACCATTGATTTTGTTGGTTTGACCAAATTATTTGGTTCCCTCAACAAAACGAGGGCAACAAAATAAGTTTTGTTGCCACAACAAAACATTTTTTGTTGGGAGTACCAAATTTTATAACCAAATCCCTTTTGTTGATCCAAACCATTGGTTTTGTTGGTTTGACCAATTTATTTGGTTACCTCAACAAAACGACGGCAACAAAATAAATTTTGTTGCGCCAACAAAACAGTTTTTTCTGTGTAGATGATACATTAATTGACTGTATAGTTAACAAAACTTTATTTGTGCCTTTATAAATACATGTAAGTTAAAATTCAAGGTAAATAACATTGAATTCGAAGATTGCACTTAAAAAAGATACAGAAATACAAAATTGTATTTCTGCATAAGAGATCAAAAGTAGATTTTTGTAGTAAATAACAGTGTCTCTCCTATGTCCATCGTTCAACGTGGTAGTAAAAATGTCCCTAGATGTATTATTTCAGCACAAATCTAGAAACTGAATTCAAATCAAACATTACACTTTCAAGTAACGATGCGCCAAAAAAGCCAATTCAGCCCATTCTCTATTCTGCGACAGTCTAGGCCTACTGACCCAGGAACCGGCACCTGTCGGAGAATTTAAATCTAATGAGACGTACGACCAGCGCTAAAGGAGGTGTTGACTACAATGTGTCCCGTCAAAACCAAGTGGAACGCCCTTGTAGGGAAGTCACACCACGGGGAGCCGAGGTTTGACGCTTGACGCGACTCCAAAACGGTTCATCCCACCTCTCGCCGCTGTTGACACTTTCTACGCTTCGCTGCTGCTTTCACACTTTAACTTGAGGTAGATGTGGTAGGTAAATTGTAACGAAGACAAAAAATAATCCGCTTCCAAGAGCTGAGATGTAAAAAAAAAAAAAAAATACTTGCAAATTATGTTTGCAAACAATGCCACTAAATGCTTCAGTGTTGCACTTTTTTCATTTCAACCAAGGCCCAACGGCTTTTGTTTTTAATTTTCATAATGAATGTTTATTTATTCTAAATTTAATTCCACAAACTTCAAGGCATCAAAGATCACTTAACTGAAGAACTTTCTGAATAGACTGTTACTTAATTTAATCTACAATCATGTTTCTGAGATTTTAGTGTCATTGGTTAAGACTCGATATTACAGTTAATGATCGGTCTAGAATATACTTTTCCATTGGCGTTCATCCGAAGGATATAGCGTACTGTTGTTTACAGATATATTTGCATCACATAATTTTCTTTATTTTATTTCAATTTATTAAGTAAGTTATTATTAAGTAGTTTTGACGAGCGCTATTAGAATTACTTTATTAGGTTTGGAGAATATCTTGCCTTTACTTAATTTTTGTAATTTGATATTTGAAAAATCAAAATATAATGCTTTTTAAGATGTTAATAAATGTATAAACGAGATAGCAAGTTAAGCCATGTAAATAATTCAAGGTTCTCACAAACACAATTCATCCGAATAAATTACGTTGCACAATCAATTCAAACTGAACAATAATAATATCCTTTCAGTACTTACATGTATTAGGTTTCAATCAAAGACCTAAACCGATCTAATCTCTGTAAAACCTCGCATTGCCGAGAGTGCAGAACAAAGAAATGCTCGTTACATAACAGAAATGTCCTGTGGCAGCGAGATTATCGTGAGCACATGCGCAGCTCTAATAAATTCAAATTTAATATCTCATGTTGGCCCTGTTGCGTAAGGAAATGATAGACCCACCATTGAGAGGCGTATCTACAGTCATTCCGACTCTCGTATTTCAATTGGGCCTTACTTTCTCTGTCCAACCATTCAATAGAACATTTCAGATTACCATTTTCATATTGTTTAAATAAAAAGTGATTTTTATTTGCTCCAGTAAGAGAGCTTCCTTGATGTCAACATATTTGAAACAAAAATGGTATAGTCCAAGTATAGGGCACGTAATTTATAACTTATAGAAATGTTCTACTATATCAAATAAGGATTTAGCTATTAAAAAAAAATAAAAGTTATTTAGATCATACAAAAACATAAATATATTTTTTCTCACATCTTTAGAATAAAGCATATATAACTATACAGAGGTGTCCATGCAGTAATAAAAATGTGATTGCACTGAAAATAATTGATTGAAATAGATCAAGAGTTCTTTCGTAGAGCAAATGTAATTATTTTACACCTTATAATTTTACCATCTAATCCTTGAAGAAAACAATGGTGTTACAGTGTCTTTTCGCTTATGGGCACTTTGCAACCGATAGTTGCATGCCATTAAAAGCATTCGTGAAAGTTTAACTTTGTTATTTGCTCATTAAATTCAACGACACGGATGATATGTAAAGGTTCTATTCTGTTAAACATTTAATCTGACGTAGTTGTTTTTATTATTTTCTTAAAACAAGAATTATTTAAATTTGAAAAATTAACTTTAATTTATACAGTTATGAATTTATTCCAATTTTAGGTTCTTACAATTACATATTATGTTCAAAACTTGATCCCCATACATTCCTTTGAAATTTAGTGCCTTAAAAACCTAGTGAAAAGCAATATAAAAATAACTGACAAATAATCAAGGATGTATGTCTACATACTTACAATATTTGCAATATTGTACAATATTTGCACCACATACGAGACATACCTGAAACAGATAAAAATTTTTTACAAAATGGAAAAAACAGAGTGAGCATTCAGGGTCATGAAGAAGTAACCTTTTTCACTGGAGAAAATAACTCAAGAGAAAACACAGGTAAACTGCTCGGACCAAAATTTATCAGCTGCTATGTTAAATATATGAGCTATTTTATTCAATAGCCTTGTTTTTGTACTAAATGGGACATGAACTTGCAATAACTTAGGTTTTAAAAAACATGACGATTCCATTTTAACACCACATCAGATCCCAATAACATGTGTCTAGAATAAAAGAACGATTCATTTGTAAAGTATAATTCCAGGAGCCATTACCAACTTGCTCCCTCCAAGATAAATATGATATACCGGTCGAGTTGCAACCTCCCTCAAGGGCTGACGTAACGGAAGTAATTGGGGCGGTTATCCGCCTACCATCGCTCGGAGAAATCTTATATCTTTGTCGGGATTTTATAATGTTTCATTTAATAAAACATGAAGCGAAATCCGCCTTTTGCTCGTTCAATATATTTTCGTCGAAGCTCGTTCCAATTCGATTTGGTATAATCACAAACTATACCTATTATATCTTTTGATTTTAAAAGTTTTTATTGATGATGGGCGAGGGCTTCACATCATAATATTGTATGATTAGTTACAGTTTGATCAATAGAAAATGAATAAAAACTAATCAGCTTTTGATGAAATTTTTATGATAGGAAATCGAGTTCATTCGAAGAATCCAAGGGTAATAAGTAGATGTTTAATGTACAATCTACGGAAGGTTAATGTACAATATAATTTTATACTACAATTGCACGGTAAGTTTTGAATGAATTGAACCCAAATAACTTGAAAGAAGTGATTGATTTGGTAAAAGCGTTTTCTGAGACTTTAAATAAGGAAACAATATTAAACATTTTAGCAGAACCTAAGTCAATCTGGGGATGGAGTTCCCCAAGGAGCATGAACTACTCCTTCATCCATCAAACTGTCATGAAACCAATCAAACTAACTTACCAACTTATCACCAACTCCACATTAAACTAACTGGATTGACCTAGTGCCGAATGTGCCAATACCCAATGAATATTGAGTCTGATAACATGAATATCAAAGGCACGTGGAGCATGTTTAGACTCCCAACCATTGACATTCAAAGGTCAATGTTAATATTGCCATCTCTCTAGGATATCGTCTTCAATCTTTACAACAGGATTAGTGAAATTACAAAAAAATTTTATAATAGGTAGGCCTACCTGTGGAATAATTTGACCTACTGGTGCCTTGTAATAATAAATTTGAGTAATAGGAATAAAACGAATGATATGCCACAAATTAAGACATGTTTAATTTAACTTGTCTTTATTTTCCACACGTAAATAATTTCCCAGCTCAAGTTATTCCGTGAGAGTAGGCTACACCCACACTGCAGGTCTTATTGGCCCACACAATTGCGATATTTTCGCGACGCCTGAGTCACCGAGTGGACGGCCTTGTGGTGCGTACCCTCGAACTTGGCCATAACCTTCCGTCAGCCTCCGCCGCTGTGCCTACAGCAGACCACAGGTGAAAGTGGCACCGGCCGCCGCGGATCATCTCGTCTCCGACAGGTGACGTCAAGTTATTTGGGCTCTAAAAAATATGTATTTAGTGGAGCTTCTGTTAGTTTAATTTTTTTAGAGGAACAAGAGAGAGGATACTTTATTTTTGTTAAAGACTACGGCAAATAAAGCAATTTATTTCCCCAAATCTTCTAGAGAATTTTTTAAACTTGGGAGGGTATTTAATTCGAAATTTACTTTTTATCCAAGTGAAATGTTTTAGAGACACACTAAAAAATTAAGATATATTCAATAGGTGTAAAAAAAAATGAAAATTTTCTTTTAAATTGTTTCTCTACTCCAGTATTGTTTTTAACCTATCAATTTTCACTTGACATTCACCCTGACTTCCAATGTAAGATTTAACCACACACGTACCTTATCGCCCAAGTCCCATGTGTACCCTTTACACCGCTGTGTGCCCACCACAGTCGCTGTGTATGTCATACGGTAACCCCCTGGTGGCGGTACAGGCGGCAGTGTTGGCTCTCGTGCGGCCAGGGACGCCGCCGGCGGCGGCGAGGAACTCACGGAGGATGTCCTGGCCGACCCACATTCCCTCCCCATATGGCGGGGACCTAGGTTAATCGGTGACCCGGGCAGCCACATCCTCCTACGCCTCCAGATCCTACAGTAGGAGCTGCGGCACGCTACCGGTCAGCGGGAGGAACACAAGTTAGGATTGATTTTTGAACTAAACTCTTGCTTCAATGCTTCACCCATTCTCGGGCTAAACTTCCAGCCCAGTCAACTAAACAGATAAACGGACGTAAAATCTGAGAGGTTGCAACTTTTGTATCCAAATTTTAAGCGACTTATTATTGGATAATGCACTCGTAATGGAACCAAAGGTTGGCACTTCTCGCCCAAAAAAGGTCCTTCAACAAATTAAACCCTTTTAACATATAATATTTCTGATAGTTTTAATATAAAATTTCTGCAAGTGCTTCGTGCTTTATGTCATTGAATGAGAAAACAGGCTTAGCTCTTTTTAAGCAGATCTTTTTACCGTCATTTGTTCAAACGCAAAAAAATAAGACGATTTAAGGACACGCATCAATAATGTCTATATTTTGTTTTCTGTAGCATTTATTCTAAAATATGTCAGACCACCACCACATTTTTCAAACCAATTCAAAGCACCCTAGAATTACTATATAGTAAGACTCTTTTTGCATGATTTCAGACCCGAGGAGTTCAATAAAAATTTCCAAACTAACAACAATCAATATTTTAGCCGCAATGAAAGAAAACTCGGAAATAATGAATTTAATAGATATATTGAAAACTACTGGTGAAAATCTTACAACTTGGTCATCAAAACTGCTCAGGGGAGATGCCCGGTGGAATCCCTAAGAGTCAAGGACGAGGATGAGGCTGATTAGGCCCATTTTCACGCGTCTGGCACGAGCGCTGTGACGAATAAGGGTAATCTGTTCCTCTGTCACTTTCATTCTCATCTCAGACTGTGTCGTAATTCTGCTGTTCTTCATTCCTTGAATGGGCATGTCTAATGATATGATGTAAAACGATATATACATAGGTGTTACGATCTCTAAGGGAAGACTGAGGTTTCAAAACACCGTCTTTTTAAGGTAAATTAGAATTTACCGAGAGTTTCTCTTTATTTAGTACAGAGTTAACCTGCTTTTATAATCGGTATTATGAAAAATGCAAACACTATAAAAGATAGTTTATACAGTGTGTGTCTGAGACTTCCTGACAATCCCAGAGTTTCTGGACTTCCTTGAGATACACTGACCCATGGGCGGATTTACGGGGGTGCCAGGGGGTGCCTGGCACCCCCTGATTTTTGATGATTTTTAAAAATTTCTATAATATTTTTGTAATGATATTTTGTATTGGATAAAAAAGTATTTTTGGACAATAAGCATTTTTAACAAGTAGGACGTAAGCATTCAAGTCACGTAATCGAAACAACAATTTTAAAAGTCAATTAAACTATATTTTGAACATAATGCGATCGCGTGTGTCGTGTGTGTATTCTGGTCAACTACTCTGCGTGGTTTCCGGCAATGGCGAGTACCGACACCAACCCTGCTCAGACGCTCTCTCTCTCCCTCCCCCTCTCGTCATTTACCTCTGGTGACTTAATTTCTCTGAATATGATGAACATCTGTGATATAGTTATTTTTATTTTTTGTGGACTCTACAGGACAGTTAGTTGTAACATCGATCGTTGCTCAGTGGCCAAGCAGTATATTGTTTGGTTATTAGTTAGTGCAGTGTGTATTACTTTTTTTAAGTTATTTAGTTACTTGTAGACTTGTATCTTTCGAAAGTTTGATGAATATAATTAGCCTTATTGGTAAAGAGACATTAATAACAATGAAAAATAAAACGGCTTTCGTTATACAGTAATCACTACCAACTCACATACAAAACAATATTTTGATATATTCTTTTCTTATTAGTTTTCACAGTACGTCATCAAAAAAATATTTTACTTTTAATTTGTTATGACCATTTTTATATTCTTTAGTTTTTTGTACTGAAATTAATAAAAACAAATCAAATTAGTGAAATGAAACAAATCAAATTATATTGAAGGTTAAATATAGGTTAACAAATAACGATAAAAACACTTTTCTAGCAATGGTTGAAATCAATATTCTAGGGAGGTTTTCATAATAAAACTCCAAATTAGATAGACAGTTTTCTAAAACTGAAATGAGCTATTGTACAATTTTGGGTTTTTGTAATAATAAATTAAACGCAGCGTTACTTGTTTGTTGTACATCGGATTGCCGCGGTCTTCAAAAAACACATACATTGAAAGAAGACTATTATGTGAAACATTATGTGAAAATTTCATGTTTCTAAATTTTACAGTTTTTGAGGTGTGCTTGCTTCTCAGTCACGTCTTCACCGACCATAGCTTCGAACGCATCTCCTCCTGAGACCGCAACGCTGATCGGTGGG
Source organism: Neoaliturus tenellus (assembly GCA_030545055.2). NCBI lineage: Eukaryota > Metazoa > Arthropoda > Insecta > Hemiptera > Cicadellidae > Neoaliturus > Neoaliturus tenellus. Next base: position 10,560,757 of record CM061532.1, on the reverse strand, counting down.
TTAGTTACGGTATATGACTTATATGTGTATGACTTATCTCTACAGTGAGAATTGTTTTGAGTTATTGAAAATATTTCTTACCTAGGCCTATATATCAATAACAGAAATAATAACAGCGTGCTGTAAACTTGGCTGATTACGTGTATTACGCCCGGTGTCGCGCGGCCGCGTGCGAAGATGCGTTCACCGCGATCATCGGTGAGATAGCTGAGTTTAAGGAAGCAGAACTAAAAAACCGTAAAACTTATAAACGTGAAATTTTCACACATTGCTCAGTAAATATTTTTCTTTCAATTTATGGGTTTGTTGATCCCAGTTCATGATAAAATAAAAAGTAGCTAGCTGGCTTATGTATAAAAGAAAAATACCTAAACACCTAGGGCCTACTCGGGATAGGCCTTAAAACATGCCATTTAAATGGAATTTTGAATGAGCATACGACTCATACTTTAGAATAGCTGGCACCCCCAAAATTTTAGACCTAAATCCGCCCATGCACTGACCTCCTTTAACTGTTAGAACGTATGCTAAAAGATTTATTGTAAGACGAATATGAAGTTATAAGAATGCAAAATTAATAGCTCGCAAAATTAATAGCTCTTGCCAGCTTTGAAACAAACTACGACAAGCCAATCGTTTTATTCAGGATACTGTACTATGTACTGAACTCAGATTTTAACCCCTAAAAAAAATAAAAAAAATCTTTATGCTTATTTTAACACGTACAATGAAGAAATTGCGCCATATTTTAAATTTAGAGATTTACTAAGAGGGAATTATAATTTAATTCCATGGGAACGTATGTTGTGCCTCCGGGTATGGGCGGGGAGGGGGGAGGGACGATTTGATTCGGGCAACATCAAAACACGTGCGACCTGCGACACCGCTTCGGGCCATAATGGCAATCCTATTTTCAAACTTTCATCGCCTATTTTGGTAGAAGAGAAGGTGACACGGGGCAGAATATTTTAACTATTAAGTTTGATATAAAATTTACAAACATTTCAGAGAAATGTATAAAGTAAGGCGTATACGATGATGTAAAACACCTTTAAAGAGAATGTTATTTATTCTCAGATGCGGTTTCGTAGGTTATAGGCCTAGGTACAATTTTATAACTTAGCGAAATATTTTTTATTAATGCAATAAGTCTTTGTTCATATTGTCATTGTATTATAATCAAGTGAAAGAGAAAAATGTTCAACAAAATTGTAAAAAAAAATTATAAACAATATTTCGTGTTTTGTTACCTATCATACTTCTGAACATAAAAACATAGATTTACATAATTTATGTGTTTTTTTCATTCTGATTAATCCTTCCAACATCTGACTAAACAAATTAACCTCATACTTTGTAGAAGACTGAGCCAAAGAACCTAGAGAAATCCTCCAATACTAAATTCCAAGCACGGAAACAAACTGGATCGTCTCGCGATGAAACCGCATCTTAACGATCTGCAAGCGGAGACGATCCTCGTGTGTTGGTAATGTAAATTATGACAAGTGGTCGGAATGTAAATAATAAACCGTTGTGGTTGGATCGTGACTGCGAAAGTCTTTCTGTGGGGCATGCGTTGCGAACGCAACTTTATCAGCGTTGGCGAGGTGAGGACAGCAAAATATGGGGCCCGGGGTGAAAGGCTGACCCTCGTGGGTTTGTGGATGTTTCATTGATCCATCCCAGTGAGGAATTAAGTTCTCCACAGCAATTAATATTTGACCCGTTCAGGATTAATTGCGATCTTCCGCAGAGATAAATCTTAACGGGATTCTGTCAGGTGGGCGGCCGGCTATGGGAACTGCGTTTCTGCGTGGTTTTGGTATTGGCTTCAATTATTGTTCATTGATAATGTAGTGGTAAGTGTAACTTATTTTGTTAATAAGCTCATTAAAGGTCTCTTTGCCCACATTACGAATTACCTAGAAAGCTTCCAAATCTAGATATTCTGAATTATTCACGCCCACCGGGTAAGCCATTTAGGTTGTTTAAAGCAATTATTTGTTCTACACAAGGGCATTTTTGACCTCAATTTTCAAAATTCAACAATTTTAACTAAAACCATTTAAAAGAGCTCAAAAATAATAAAATTATTTTTTGGACTTTCAAGCTAAAATTCCAGATAATGAATTCGGCTAAAGTAAATGAATTAATCTTTTAAACTTGATGTGTTGTCATCCCAGTCTGACGCTTTTCAAGAAACCTCTGTTGAGATTATTCAACCAGTCCCCCATATCGCCATTGTGGCCAAGCCCCGTCGCTGACAACTTTGCTTTAATTGACTTTCAGCTTAATTGACATGTTCCTGTTTAACCGTCTGTTGGTTGCCGGATGTCGCTATGATATCGCCGTAAATTTATCTTTCTCACGAATGTCTTTAATTAACGTCATTATACTAACGACTCTAGGTTTGTTAAACTTGTCATCGCGCGGCAGAAAATTTGACAGTGGTTTTGGAGCCGTCTTGTGGAGCTGTCTGCATCGATGTCTTGTGGTTCATTAAATAGTTTGATCGAGATATTAAACTTTTTCGGTCAGTAACCCATCACATTCTTTACAAATACTTTTTCAAAAATTCTTCAAAGGACAGGTATTAAAAAAAAAAAAAACCTACCATGGGAAATCAAAAATCATTTTACAATACCTTGGCTATCGAAGAGACATATTAAATTATTCATAAATTACTAGGGGGCCCGTGCAGCGCAATGCGCTGCATTTATTGGAGTACCGGGTGATCAAACCTTGATCCATGGTAATACTTTGAAAAAATGTCGCTATAGTGAAAATCAGATCGATCTTCATTACCAAGTCACCCACTTCCCAATGTGATAGTGCTGAGATGTGGTGCTCGTTCTTTTAGGTCTAAATTAGCTGAGATTACGTAGTTGTTCTTTTGCCGATATGTCTTAGGGCCTTTGTCTAAACCCTCCTATACAACTTTAATTAAATTCACAGATGTTGGATCCACATATAGTTCATAAAAAATAAAACGTAAATGACAAAAGAATAAAAATCAACATTTCATTACTCCCCGGTCCTGTATGAGTTATGCAGCACTCACTGCGGTTGTTTTTGTAGTACTACTGTGAGGTAGTCAATGACATAGTGTATGAGTCCACATTACTATTTATGCCTATATCCTCTTTAACTTAACTTTCCATGACATTACAAAATTTAAATAAAGAAATCAAATAAATTAAGAGAATATACATCTTTGTTGGTGTGGTCCATTTTGTTTTTAGTGGCATTTTTATTTTGGTTAACACTTTTCTTTATAAAAACCATTTTTGTAATAAGCTTGTTTTCTATACTGGAGGTAAAAAACTTTTAAATGTTGTCTTTTACACAGGTTTCTTTTTGTATGTGTAGCATTGTGCATAAAACATGTTTATACTATAATAGTAAATAAAAAGGTCATTACACTTACAACCAACTATCCCTTTTCCTTATAGTTTACAGCAGTTTGAAAACCCATGCACACAAATTTGGTGTTCTATTTTAGTATTTGCTACCTTTCATTATTGTTTCAATACCAGTCGGACAACCAATAAGACCCATGTCAAAAATTACAATTTCCAAAATTTGTTTCGGAAAAAAGTGAATTTTTCCAGGTTTAAGTTACAAAAATTATTTTGTGAACCAAATACGCGTGAATAAAATTTTAAAGCAAAATATACCTGCTACATTTTGAGAAAAGGTTAAATCCCCAGATTAGACACTCCTCGTATTAAAGTATGAAATTGTGTTGATATTTTAGTACCAGTTCAATTTGCTTCTATTCAAGAAATCTAAAATAAATAAAGAGATTATTTGTCTTCATTTGTTTTAGATTCCTTGCTTCTATTCAGCTTTTAACATATGTGTTTGTTTGTTCAACTATCAACAGCTGTTTTATTTAGCAATTCAAAATAAATTGTCCCCCATGTTAATCTTATGGACAAAAAATGAACTTTGAGAGCTTCCAGTGAGCTTCAGAATTAAAATATCAAAAATCTAAAACCTTATTGCAAAACTACGAACTGAGACCATTCTTTTGACACCTCAAACTTTAAAATTGGTCCAGAAATAAGGGAGGAGAAGCGTTAACAAAAAAGGGGCATCACGTATTATATATATAGAATAGATTTCCAAGAGATGTACAGTATTAATTTGTTGTTAGAATTTTTTTCTGAAGGTATAAGTTGTGTACTGCGTGCTCTTATAACTCCATAACTTTTAGAATCCACTCGTAACTTCTCTCCATAAATTCTCAACTCCCTGGCAACTCCTGACCCCGCGAATATCGTTTGACTGCGACATTAGCTAGGTCAAGTGCGGGTAACACGTGCGCCGCACGGGTGCTATCTGGTGGGATAATTGGCAAGTAGCACGGACGATTACACTTGCACCGTCCGTAGGCGCAGTGTATCACTCCCCTAGTTGCGTGTCGCCGCCACCAGAGCTCGACACACGCATGGCAGTGCTTGGCGCCCCCCCCCCCCCCCCCCGCCCCACCTACCCACCAAAGCACATCACTGCTGATTGTATCTGGCTAATTTATATCAAACGGTTAGTCAGCCCAATTATTGAGTCGTTTGCGACTTCATAGCTATTACAACTGTTTTAAAAGAGTTTCGTTAATTTTGTAGGTTACGCCTTTAGACTATCTAAGTAAAATGTACTTTAATGTGTAACTTTTAATTTTATGTTTTCTTGCTAAGAGAATCTATTGTATGTTTTAATGGCAAACTTTGCATTGAAACAAAGGATTGAAACTTAGCATGCCTCTTTTTAACAAATTAAAACGACGTTATTGATTTACTGAACTGTACTGAAATATCATGAAACCTCTATATTAACTCCAAGCCCTTTTACTATTAATTTGTTAAAATATTTCCTAACAAATAAAATTTTTGTTCACACAAAACATCTATGTATAAACATAACTAGTAACTATTAATATTAGTCTATAATTATAAAATAATGAACTAGGATTATATTGACCCCATAATCAAATCACACACTGGTTATGAAAAATCTTAATTTTACCATAGATGAATTTTACTAGAGAGGCAGAAACAAAAGTTTTTAGAAACAAACGGCATGAATAAATGTTTGTTACATTCGAATAGTTGCTCACATATAGACATTTACTTAAAAGAGGGCGTTGGATTCAATCCACGTTCCGTTTTTCCCCATAAGAGCAATATAAAACGGGGAACGCAATAGCTCCTTTATTTGTCATAAGAATATTATGGTTTGAAAATCTAAATAAAGGGTTCATTAAGACGGATGTGTATTGCGAGGGGAATTTCTATGCAACAGGCGTAGTTATTACTACTGTACTTTTAAAACAAGTTTTACGGGATTTTATACAATATTCACAAAGAATCGATCTTTCAAAAGGCACGGTAATTTTTTTAGACTGAAACACTATATTTATTGTGAACCAATTGAAAAAAAATACAAATTATATGACAAATGACGGGGAACAGTTTGGCATTGCTCTTATGGGAAATAAATTCAACATGGCAGCACTCCAACGCCTTCTATCCTACAAAACTCCATAGAATCCTCGCGCCAATCCACCCACGAACCGTAGGGGCGCGCCTTGCTGACCAGGTATAACCCTCTGGGGGTCACATTTCGCCGCCACTCGAGTTTCACCCCCGATGACCGACAAAAACCGCACTTCAATAAATTAAACCTGGGGGCGCCTTGTTTACATTTATGGTTCTGGGAACATCTCTGCGGCGCGGCGGCGGCGTTTTTGCAGCTCAAGAGTTGTTATGGAGCCGCGCTCCCCATACCACCATGGGCGACTTTTTAGTTTGTGTGAAAGTTACAGGAAAGTCTGAACAGTTAAAATGAAGTCAGGAGGACAAAATAAACTCCAGGTATAATTTTTAACATTTGATGTCTCTAAATATTATCTATAGTAGACCTGTTAGTAGTAGTCTTAGTAGTTATTTTAATACTCTAGACAAAAGACATATTGAGGGCTATGAGCATAAATTTAATTTAATGAATATGTGAGAAAATAAGTTTGACCGGGCAAAGGACTTAAAGAATCTTACAATTGTAACCCATTTCGTCGGATGTACATTACAATTTCATGTCCTGGCATTTATATTATTTGACTAGTAAAGAGGAGAATAAAAAGGATTGCGAACGAAATGTAAAAGGTTCCGTGACACAAAGCACTTCTGTGATTGAAGAAAGAGGAGATTAAATAGCCAGATTTAAGCAGCTAAGACAGTTTTACTCGTTTAGCAAAATCTTTCCTTCACTACAAGAACATGTAATAACTCAATTGAAAATAATGTGAATAATATTATTTATTTATGCTCGGTTGTTTTAAATATAATTTTGAAATTTAAGATAGTGATTTTTGACAGAGCGAACAATTAAACACGCTCAAAGAAAAAGAGTTGGATCCTTTATTTTTTAGACAAAATTGAGAAATATACATTATTGAATGGCTCAATTTCATTCAAAATAGAGTGAAAATTTGTTCTTTACCTTTTACCATGTAAACAACCAATTTTGTTAAAGTTTACACATCTTGAAAGATGAAATTGTAGACTAGTAGTGTACCATGAACAGCATGGGAGCGAACCAGCGACCATGTATAATGTTGTTTCCCATCTATGGGAACACGGAATGGGAACACAGTATGGTAGGATACATTGGAAATTAGCTCAAATCGTCTGTTTTGCCATAAGGTAAAAGTATTATAATAACTACTCATGGTGCATAACGAAAAAACGTAAAATTATACGGTATTAAATATAATGTGTAGATAGAAGTTTGTCCTTACATAATTTTCAATGTGTTAGCAATATTATTTTAGGTTTAAAGTTCATTGTTTAAGTTCATTGGTGGTGAGTTAATGTTATCGTTCAGTAAATTGTTGCGGACATTTTCCATTACTGATTAGTAAACAAAATTCACGACGTTTCGGGATCTGGAATCTGATCCCGTCTTCAATTGGAAGAAGTACCTAGAACATAACAAAGTTAGTAAAAACACTCCAGGCGAACCTGGATAAGTCCACAGCCAAACCTGAAAACAGAATAGGCAGTCATAAAATTAAATAAACACTAATAAATTGAAAAAGGACAAACAGTAAACTGTGAAAGCAGTCAAAAAACAAGAGAAGAACAATTAATTAAATTGGAAAATTATACAGCACCAATCAGGAGACAGCACGGGGGAGCCAACCACACACTTACAACGTCGGGCAAGTAATTATTGTTCGTCGGGGGTTTTAATTGTTCGTGTCTTGTTTTTGACTGCTTTCACAGTTTACTGTTTGAGCTTTTTCAATTTATTAGTGTTCATTTAATTTTTTTGACTGCCTGTTCGGTTTTCAGGCTTAGCTATGGACTTCTCCAGGCTCGCCAGGCGTATTTTTACTAACTTTGTTATGTTCTATCTAGGTACTTCTTTCACCTGAAGACGGGATCAGATTCCAGATCCCGAAACGTCGTGAATTTTGTTTACTAATCAGTGAGGAAAATGTCCGCAACAATTTACTACACAATAACATTATTTTAGGACTAGAAATATAAATAGAGCTAGATATTTTGCTATGGATTCCTAAAAAAATAGCGTTTTAAATCATTTGCTGCTTTTGACAAATGCCTTTACAATGCCACATGACCGCCCCACACAGCCCCTGCCACACCGGACCGCTAGCCGCTAGCCGCTGTTCGGTGCGGTGGGAATTTCCGTCTCGGAGTCGCGTGCAGAGCTTCGCCTACACAACAATTTGTTTTCATTCATTTTGATTCATAGCCGGCGATCAGCTGTAAAACACTGGCCTACTTGGGCCCACAGCCGCAACCGCGCCACATGGTCCCACAGGTGTAAATCTAGGATGGCACGGACGGAACGGGGTTCACATCCCGGCCGTGACCTGGCGTAAAAGTTATTCCGCGCTTCATGTTGTATTGAAGTTGTTTGTAATGCAGTTGGTGGTAACTCAAGTTAGAAAGTTTATCTGAGAGTTTTAAACAAAACATATTAGAGGAAGAAATACACTTTCTCGGTATGTATTAATGTAAATACATTTGCACTAAAGAGCAAAATACTGAAGCAAAATACGTGGGCGAAAATTATTTATTTTTTAGTATTGGCCTAAATAACCAGCAGAATGGTTTAAGATAGTTTTTCCTATCTCATTTCAAAGACTTTATTACAATTTCACCACTGTAATACAGCAAATGAGTAAAGAGTATTTAATAAAATAATTCCACCGGTGTATTGCTTAAAGGAGCTCAAGACGATTGGTCGATTGCCAGCCTAAGAATTCCTATGAAAAAACCAAACAGTTAGATCCTATGTGTTTTTATAAAAGAAAGAAGTAAATAATTTAAAATCCATCCAACATTTAAATAGATTTAGTGCATTCGATTCTGTTCTTGTATGCAATAATTTCTTTTTGCAGCATAGGCTATCATATGGCCAATTTCGTGCAGATTAAAAAAATATGGCTTTGGAACAATAAAAAATTCGAGGTAAAAGATTTGAGTTATGAATAACTAGTTAATCGTAATACACGGTTTACGTTTTACCCAGTTAGCTTAAAAAAGGATTTTTAATTCAAAACCTAAACTCTAAAAAATCTGAGTGAATATGGTTTTATAATGTATTCAATCAGTACACATTTGCAGAACACAAATTATTTCTTTCTGATTTTAGGGGTTTCCAGGTTTTAAGGTATGGTCTATGTGTTGATTCCGATTGAGATTTATATTAAAATGATGAGAATTAAAGTGTGTATCATCAGTAATGAATTTTTATTGCAACAATAAAAGTTTTTGTTATTTAATAAGACTTTTTTAGGCTAATAAGAGGAAATATGATTTTAACAAATAATCAAGGTATTATGTAACAAATAAATTATTCCTCTTGGGTTACTTCAAGCTCGATAGTTCAAGAAAGCACATCAATGAAGGTTAGATGGCCACTATGAGCGGACGAACGCTGTGTCGATGTTATCACTGATGTTGAATGAAGCAATCCGCTGACTACCAATCTGCACATTTGCATACTTCATCAGCTGGCCGTTCCCGTCATTACACATCAGCTGATCTTTCCCGCCGTTTCACATATGAAACAGCTGAAGGTGCTACTTCCGCCAGTCATCGCCGAACAGACGTTGTACATGTACAGTGGTCAGATAGATGCTGATGTTAGGCCCGGTGCACACGAGCGTTTTGCGTTTGCGTTGATGCAGCTTTATTTTGCAGCGGCGTTTGAGCAGTGCATTTACTTAAATGGAACAGTACACACGTAAACGCTCGTGTGAACCGGGGAAGCCGCGTCGACGCAGCGTGCACGCAGTGTATTTTGACGCTCGTGTGAACCGGGCCTTAAGGTAGGCCTATGAACACACAGAACGCGGCGCGGCTCGTCTCCTACTCTCATTTACCGCCATTGTCCAACATTATTGGACGATTACTAAACTATTTCACTAACCGCTATTTCGCTTCAAAATACAAACAAATTTTGAATGCGACGTTTCGGAAATTGAAATCTGTACCTTCAGGACAGTTGACATGTACAGAAAAAGTTTGAGAATATAATTTACTTGTATTCTTTATCCATAACATTTATTCAAATAAACGTCATCGACAAAAATTAATTTCAAAATCAGCAGTGCAGTGCAGGTACTCTCTACTGACTTTGGTGAATTTGGCCATCAAACATAAATAAAAAAATACAAAAAACCATGTTTGGAATTGGAAATTGATATTTTAACCTTACAAGTGTTGTGGCAATTATTAAATAAATGTCGCTATATTTTTTAAAAGTTTTTATCATAACTAGAAATTAATTTTTTAGGGGTTGAAGCTTTTTCTTAACTTGTTTTTGGGCAAAAAATATTGTTAAACCAAAATTTTAATCAAAATCTACCCTTGAGACATCCGCCATCCATATCTGCAGGAAAAACGCGCGTTGACGATCCAAAAATCTACCTCAAGTTTTTCAAGTGGAGACTATCTGCGTGTTCCCCATCCCATAACAATCCCATTACAAAATAAGTATATATTTTTTTTTTTTTTGAAGCGTCATGCCGAGTCGCGCCGCGTTCTGTGAGTTCATACCCTACTTGACGACATTACCGCACTTAATCTAACGCATATTCAAAAACTCAATTCAATCTTACAATCAATCGTACAAAATAGGGTTAGCGCAATGTGTATTAATAAAATCAGATTGAACTTTAGTACACTTAGATTGCTTCTACTCTGCGTTTTGTAGGCATACAATAAAAAACTGTTATACTAAAGAAAGAATACCAACAGCTTATTTATGTGCAAATTATTTCCCATGTTACTTATGGGTGAAAAAATTTAGTGAAAGAAAATAAATAAAGATAATTACAGTAATACAAAAAATGATAAGTGGCTATATATCAAAGAATAAAATAAATTATTTTACAAAAACCTTTCAGAAGAAGACAAAAGCTATATTTATGGCTACATGAACAGACAATTAACATAATGCGTATGGCAGTGTAAATGGGCTGATAATTTACCGTTTAACCAGGCATCCAATAACTAGCAGGAAGTAATAAAATTTTATGGCGTATTACTGTAAGTTAAAGATCGTAACCTCTGTGTCTCAACCATCCATCATGAATGATTCCAAGTTCGAAGCCTATGTTGTCTTTATTGGCGTCCGAGTTTTTTTGTGGGGGAAGAATTTACTTATATGTCTTTCCAAATTTTAAATTTGATAAATTTTTAATTTAATAGGGGGTCCACAATTTCACTTGCTAAGCGACTATACGGTAGTTGTCCGGCACCAACCCACTAAAGATTGTTTTCAAATGTCAGAAACTGCTCTAAAACTGTCTCAACAAGTTTTGATATTTTTAAAATGTTAGGGCCTATATTGATGTTACTTGCATGTTGCCACGATGGCAACGCGAAAATAACGACGTAAACAAAACAAGAGATGGTTACAACCGTAGACTAATGAAACCACTTGATTGGCTGAGAACATTTTAGTATTAGTACAGTTATTAACGGGTTTTGCCAAGCAACCCTCTAAGTCATTAAAACATCAGAATGTGAGGCAAATTTGGCCTTTTTTAGCTTTCTATAACTCACCTTTATACTTTATTTTAGGTTAGTATATTTTGGTTTTATAAAACAATGTTTATGACGGGACAGGGAAACAGAAATATCTGAGTCTCAGTTCAACGTAGGATGAATATGAAACAAAATCATTGCTGTACTACTTTAAACGATGTTAAAATTAACTTGCAAGCCATAATAATAATTATTACACATTAAAAAACAAATTTTAACATTTTATTGTTGTAAATTAAAAAGTAATCCAAATTTCAAAATAAAATTAACTTTTCAGATTCCAACTTTGGCCATCACTAACTTATGTAACAGAGGGCGACAGAACATAAGTACAGTACTGACAAAAAGTGATCCCTTCTGGAAGGTAAGTTTTCTCGCCTGTTCAGTTACGAGACGGATCCGTCTAGCAGGTACAGTAACTCTTTTCTTTGGTTACTGATCATCTAAACTAACCTATCCTATTGTTAATATTATGTTAAGTAAACTTTTTGTTACTATGGAGTTAAATGCTATAAAAACCCCAAAAAATACAGGTACCCTGAGAAGACAGTCTGCGCATCAAATACAAACTACACGCTTTGAACTCCGTGGACATCTCAGCCACATGAGAGCCCTAATGACATCAGTTATCGGATTCCTGTACAGATCGAAGCTCACCCAGACCCATAACCCGCTGCGACATGATTAACCAATTACCAGGCATCTCCACCCACCCGATACCCATCTGAGCGGCGCCGGCGGTCTGCGCCCCACCGGCTCTGCTCTGTAATTGTGATGGAACAAAACAAACAGACGTGCAACAATGGGACGGTCGTGGACCGTAACTCGGCGGTACACGGGGTACGATCATGCGCATGAGTCACTGGCATTCCCCGCGCAGACATGTCTACCGGACCAACGGAGTCATGGGAAACGCTGATCTTCGGTTGGTAGAGGTCGTGGTTGAGCTATGACTCAAACATATTCACAAAAGACTAAAGAGCGAGATAGGATTAGGCCTACACAAATTATTGTATAATTATTTGAAATAGAGAGTTGTTTTATAATGTGGGAAGTACAGTTGAGTAAAGTGGTGATGATAAATAAATTATAAAAAGTGAATTCAAACATTAGACAACTGTGAATACAGTAGACAATTTGACGAATTAATATTTTAGTGCCACCACCCTTACCCACGAAAATCCAATATAAATTTCACTGCCATCATTCAATATAATGTTTGGGATTCCTCTTAGGTAAGTCTTGTTTTGAAGATCCACTACAATCCAACACCGACACAAATTGAACCCGCCACACAACATCAAGATATAGTCGAGTGTTTCCAGATTGACGAGACATCAATAAACTATAATCTCCTCATCTATAATTCCGACAAACACTCCCCAACTCTTTACAACCGTATTATCAGGCGGCCGGTGTTATTGACCAGATCCATCATGGTGCACCGTTAGGCTACAAGACCAGTTATGTCACAGGTGGTCTGGCCCAGTAATCGGACAATACTACGTCTACTCATCTAATACGTGTGTGACTGTTTCAGTTCCTGTTCCACCGCCGTGCGCTGGGACGACTTGATTAAACGAACGGTCAGATCGGACAAAACGGCCGATCGTATCACTTACCCCCTCAATGTGTTGGGGCCAACCACCTCGGGATTTTCATTAGTCATGAGATCACCCCGGGGTAGAAGCAGCCTTGGCGTGGTCCACATTCCTTGTGACAATGGAACCTGGAACCTACCCGACGGCCGCTGCGGGACAGGTCGCGCGTTTTGTAACACTAGTCTACAAGCCCCCACCTCTCGTGACGTGACATGCCATCATCGGCATCATCAGCTTGTAAAAAACATATAGGTAGCATTCAGCTGAGAGTGATGATGTTAATATGAATCAGACTTTCGAATCTAGTTTTGTAAACGCAGAGAGAAAAAGCAACACGTTATCAAGGGGGTGTTGCAAACGCACCAGAGTCTCCTCTGAGTTTTTCATTATGTCGTTACAAAGGCATATGAAGAAATGTATTACTGTATTAAACTTGCACATATACTGAAGCGATTTTCTCTTATTGTATAGGGCCTACTCAACACGTATGTCCATGTGGTGAAAAACATCATTCAATGCTCACTCACTGTTCATTGAACCTTGGCAGTTATAGCAATGCACTTTAATCACTTACATTGTATTTTACTATGTTAATATTAGAAGAAAGATCACTATTTGTATTTAGCATAGACTACATAATTATATGTTACTCCTTCGGCACATTTGATCACAAAAACGTTTTAAAAGTTACTGTAGATTACGTGTTAGTACATTTATTATGTTGATGTGTAGATAATGAAAACTCGGGTAGATAACAATTTAAATTTAATGAAAAAAGTAAAAGTGGGAAAACATGAACAGGGACAGAGATGTAAAAATCCACTTAAAAGTAAACCAACTTTTTAGGGCGAACCCACAACAGTTACGATCAAGTTTCACGTGGTTGAGGTTGACCTGTTTTAGAACTTATACACAGGGAGTTCAGTGTGCAAGTGCATAGATTTCTGAAAAAAAACAAAAAAACACTTAGTGTATACGGTAGATTGATAAATGTTAAGTCTTATAGAGAATTACCCTTTAAAAACGAAAAATATAATTGTTTGGTTAGGTTCTCAATAGAATAATAGCATCACTATGTTGAATAAAGTTCTAGAGAGCCAGCACTATCGCTATCTTCCAGCCTCCCACACCACACATGCCGAGCCAATCATCCTATAATGACTAGTTGCTGCCATCAGCTGAGCCGAGTCTGTCGTTTTATTACAACTAATACTTTCGTTTACAGGGAAGGCTGGTCGATTTTGGGGCGTTTCCTCATAATGGCTTCGCCTCCCTCTTCCTTTCTCCTGAAGAAAGTGAATCTGCTGAGGTCTTCGTAGCGGCTGCAGACGACACACCCGAATCTGTCCTCTCCGTCAAACCAACGTTGTGGGAGTATTTAATTGCAGCGGGAAAGTCTTGAATGCATTACTCGCAAATTTCAAACTCATTTGCATCTTCTCCACGCTGCAATTTGTGGTCGATCTTGCAATCACGGAGTGAAAGATTTGCACTTCGAGGAGCTGTTTTGTTTAGTAGTTTTTATATGAACACTTTTATTGATTTTTAAAAATTGTGTTTGATTTTACCATTTTCCTGAAGTATTTAAGATAATCAAAGCATATTCATTGATACTGACATTAAAGTTACGAAATAATCCATTCAGTTAATAATGGTTGTGCAGTGTAATAGTCCTAAATACATAGTTACATAGTAGTGTAATAGTAGTATAGTTGTAGTAGTAGTCAGTGGTAGAATTTTCATTATATTCTAACAATATAAGTTATGACCAATAAAATGGTGAATACTGTATAACATAACTATAACTAATAAAAAATCTAAATATGGAATACATATAAAATACTTCAGTTATTAGGCCTAAATGACAACTTTATAACCGCAAATGTAGGTAATTTTGATTCACCCGGTTCCTCAATGTGATGCAATCGGTCTACATTTGGAGCCAACTGGGTTAGTTAGTCAAACAAATAACGTCCGTTCTACTCGTCTGTTGTGCAATTTCACCATATCAGATGAAATTGCTAGGAAGCCGTTGTAGGAGGAAGAATAGAACAAATAAAGGAAGCGTTCATTTAACATTACCCAAGAAAGAGCCACAAATCTTGAGCACTTACACTAAAAGGAGAACGGCAATCTGTTTTCTGAATAATTTGTGGGAAGTTGATACAACAACACTTTTTGTACTACTACATAAGTTGGATAGGCTTAATTAGGCTACACAAAATTGTATTATTATTATTATTTAATTTGAAGTTACTTTATCTAGTACTTTACAAACTTTAAAAATATTATGCTAAGCAAGTTGGTATTCAAGGTGTTAACGACATATCATTAGTGTTTGATTGGATGAATGCAATATGTATTTTAGAAGAACGATGCCCAAGAAATATTTGAAATCATTTTGATAAGATAATTTATATGCATAAAATAATAAATAGAAATTTTTGAAACATTTCCTGTATTTCAATTGTGTTAAAATCTCCAACATTTTTCAAAACAATAAAGCACGCATAAAATGTTTCATACCTACACATTTCTCAACAGGCTACAGATACAGGCTTAGATCTCACAATGAAAATATTATGAAGACTTATTCTTTATGCTTGAAAATCCTTAGTTGAATGGTTGGGATTTCGAGACGATACATTATGTTATATTAATAAAATACAATACAAACTACTTAACAGTTTTTGGGGATAAACGTATACAAAAGAATCTGCAGTTTTCAATCCCCGCCAGCTATCAATATGCACACCGTTTCTCATGACTTTTTCGTTTTCCAAAATTAATTCCGGTGTTGGCAGGAAGCAGTGGAAAACGTGAGGAGATTATTGTGAAGGTTCTGGCCGTTTCACAATACCGCGGCTCCCCATCTCCCAGCACAAACACGGCGCCCGAGAGGTTTATCAATAAAGATGACAACCGGGCAAATAACGGGAACGCCGGCCGGGGCGAGCGACATCCGATCTCAGGAGGGGAGAAGGGCGAAACTGGAATGGAAATGGTTCCGTTGTTATAGCACAAGTTCTGTAATTTGAGTCATAATTGAACAAATCTGGGAGTTTGGGAACTAAATCGACTTGAATTAAAAATGTACATTGTACAAAAAACATTTTAGGAATAGGTATTTGAAAACCACAACACTTAAAATATTTGAAAAGTTAACCACACACAATTTTCGACCACCACATTAAAACTTAATAGCATAGTATAAAGCATAATATGGAAAAATTAAGTCAAACAAAATTGGAATTAGTTTTGACAATAAATATTAAATGTAATTTAATTTGATAGACTGAGGGAGATTTAACGGTTACATCGACCATAATATACACAACATTCTTCTCAATAGAGGTTAAAAATCTAACAAGTTAATTGAAAATTTATTGTTTTGTTTAATTTGCATTTACGATTAGTTTTTGTACAAAACGTGTAAAATGAAAATATACCCTTCCTTCTAATCTGCCAACTAAGAGGCATTTTTGTTTAAATTGGATAAACTATATAGATGCTCTTAGCAAATTCTACTTAACAGAATTGTTCTGTAACATTTCAATATTGATCCATGAGGCACAACTATACTGTAAGCCATTTTTCGTAACAAAAAAACAGCAAAATGTTACACATTTTCTAAAATATTTAAGAATGTAGGATCCAACACTGAGTTGCCCAGTTTAATCTTAAAGAGTTATCTAACATGATCTACTATTAAATCCTACAAATGATATTGTTTGTTTACCATTCGAAATTACACAATGCAATCTAGTAGCACAACTACCGCACTCTAAAAGGGAAAGTTGATTAAGATTTTCGCTCGTATCATTACCAGATACTTTTCACCAGTTCGTATTTTGTCCAAATCGTGAGCCCGTTATAATAACCCGATGATAGTTGCACCCATATATTATCCATGCGGGGGCTGGGCCACACCCAAACTCATTTGGAGATGACAGAATAATCAGTTGGTTTCCTGAAACGATTGTCTTACATCGTAACGTAATTATTTTATCAAATAAAAGATTGGGTTGGAAACCAATATAAGGAAATGAAATGGGTTACTACTGCGTGGGTCGAGCTGAATCTAACTGAGGATTAATAATTGTTGGTTTGTTTCTTTGGTAAATGCACGCAAGGAGTACGCAACATCTTTTTTGTGGCTATGATGGTAGTCAAAGTTTTTTAACAGTGTGTGCTAATACCTTTATTGAATTTTATGAAAAATAAATAGAGTGTCTTGCACGTACGTTTTATTATAAAAATTGAAGACTTTATATAAGATAACATAGTACAGTAGATAATATAGGTACATGATAAAATATTCATTATTTAAAAATGGGAACACTAATATACGAATATTATTTCACCTAAAATATTAAATATTCAATTTAAACATTTAACTATTTTTTCCTTGAATTTTTTTAATTTCTTTTGCCACATTGGTTGGGTTAATTTGCCGTAATAAATATTAATTTGTACTAGTCTGTCAACGTTTATAAGATGACACACGGCACACGGTAAAAATAAACTCTTGCTTAATAACCTTGTTTCTCTAAAAATACCTTAAGCTCTAGTCCATAAGGAAGATAAAGAGAATTTTAAGAGAATCTGTTTTATAAAAAATATTATTTAAAAAGTCAAATCTAAGATAACGCCACACCCGACGCTGGTCATTAGACCGTACAGATCTCGACTGTATGCAAATCAGGTGAGTAAAGTAGCCGGCAGACAAGGGGAAGCATAAATCAAAACAAAGTGCGGGAATGAGGCGCCGCCATAGGAGGTTTCCTCATCAGCTGTTACGGCGAGATAAGTTATCTACCATTAGATCCGTGGAGCAACTGGAACCCGGGTCATGACGGGGCGAGTTGTCCGGGGTCGGGGTTCCAGATGAATTAAACATCGACGACTGTCTGGTGATGACAAACTGTCCAGAGAGGGCGATCAGGAGTTGGAGGGAATTACTTCTTCGTGATGTGTGGTTTCCGTAAGATAATGGTACTTTATTCGGAAATTCTTACAGAAGGTTACTGATGTAAAAATAGAAAATAAGTTACAATCTAAAATTGAAAGGACTCATATTTACCACTTTACGTGAGCGCTATTCGTAATTTTGTCAATAATATATGATGTGTTGTTATGGATTTTTAAGTCAACGATGAACACTGGAAAGTTTTAGTATGTTAAGAACAGTTATATCCGAGGAAATTTTAGAGTGGTACGTTATAGCAGAAAGGTTCGATTATTCATGTACTGTGAATAAATGTAACAAAAAACGGGACAGTGCATCGAGTAGTGGTTAGCGCAACGGAAACTGGAAACATGACATCGGTATCTTACCATGCATGGTCATTCTATACATTGTCTTATGCGTACCATCATGCATAAATCTAAAGTCTATATGGGAGAGACAAGTACGAAAAAACGAGGCCTTCAAACCTACTTATGAAATAAAAATTAAAATATATCCTACTTTTACCAAAACCACATCATTTTCAAAATTCTTATTATTAACTATTTTAACAAATTTTTTTCGAAGAGTAGAACAGATACGGCACACAAATTGAATATAAAATTTAATACAAAGGGAAAAACTAAAATGGAAGCGGACAGTAGTGATCACCTCACCTCGTGGGAAACAATCAAGTGAAACATTCGGGAGCAACAACAATAAATAAAGTGCAATTGACTGCAACAGGGGCTGGCTCTCGGCGTGTTTCATAACTAAATATTGTTCGGAATGAAATTGAATCTAGATTTATAATTTGATTCTCACTCCACGGACAATGTTCTTCCATTTCGTGCGTAAGCTTGTAATTAATCCTGATTCAATCTATGTAGGTTTAATTTTAATTGCTCATATACAAACATAATTGGTTTTTAAGGTTCTGTTGTCAAATACATTCAGGAAAACATTTTACTTTAACATGATTTATATGGTTAAATTTCAATCACGATCAGGAGATTGAACAAAATGAAAGTACTTTAGAGTAGGCTATGTTTATTTCTGAAAGTTATGGAAAATTACGAGATAAGTAAAATCCATAAACATACAAAATAATAGTCTCAAACAAAACTATTAGGATTTACAATTTATGATTCAGAAATGCCACAGTATTGAAAATATGGATTTACACGTAACTTTCCCCTTCAAAGTATACGAAAGTAATATGAAAGCAAACTTTCCATGATGATAGCAGATATAAACTTAATATGCAATGATACGTTCTAAATTGTTTATGTACAGAACAAGAAATTGTTCAGTTCTAAATTGTTTATGTATGTAGGACAAGAGACTGCCCAGACTAGAGAGTGTATCAGTTCCCCACCAATCTGTGAATTATAGACGACCTTTCATCTAAATACAGCCGATGTGATGAAGTATTTTCTTTAATGGTGGAAATCGTTGAACTATATGGAGAAACTTTTTTGAGTATTTCAGATCAATTAAATTTGAGTCTCAAAAACCTTTTAAACCATTATTTGAATTTTCATATCCAATACATACACCGAATTTAGAGAAAGTGTTGTTTTCATACAAAATTATCAAAAGATTTGTTGTTTAAAAATATATCCATCTCTCATGCTGAAAATTGGTTGCTGTCCATTATAGAAATGATGTCTGGAAGTATTTGCGTATTTGAGTAAGTTTGTCTATGTAAGTGTCACCATCGTTTTATGTTCAACGAGACAACTAGGACGAATAATGACGACATTCGGTTGGTAGGAAGATTTTTCAACTTCCAGATTTTTCTTTGGCGTTATTATTTTGGAATGAAGCATTTTAAGGGTCACTTTACACATAAAATAAAAATGTTTAAGCAATCGTAAATTTTAAAATATGAATTTGCATTGTATAAACAAAGCAATGCATTTACAAGTATAATCTTACAATTGAATAAACTGTTCTATTTCGCAAACCAGGGAAGGTTTATTCCACTATCACGACAACAATCTTGACACACAACGGTCCAAGGTGCCGAAAAGGAAGAGGTGAACAATGATGTGAGTTGAAACACGTGTTTCCGTGTAGTTCACTATATTTATGACGGACGGTCGTGTTTCCACTACATTATTGCTTGTTTTGGTCCCCCTTCTCCCCGTGCCGTACCGGTTCGGTATTTAGTCTGTTGACTGGTTTATTCGCTCCCCGGTCCATTTGTATGTCGTATGTACGGTCAGCCGGTCACAGAATACCATTGTCGGGCTCCTTCGGTACCGTGTAATGCCATCCGATCAACCGGCCATAAATACGGCTGGGGTTTGGAATTTATTATATAGTATGCATGTATTATCGGGAAGATTCAGTTATCTGTTGAATATGAAATGTGAGATTTATGTCTCTATTGAATAGTCATGTTTTAAGTGTTCTTTTTACAATTAAAAACTTAGTTGAATTATTTAAGCTAAATGACGTGAATTCAATAACAAATTGCACGAACAACAACATATTAAGTATATATGTCTTATTTTTAAAGTTTATGACAAGTTTAGGCACATAAATGCTTTTAATAAAATATGATTTAGATGGGAAATTTGTTTGCACATTGTTAAAACTGTATTTTTAAAGTTAAAAAATAAAATCATGGTACAGTATTAACAAATTACTTTACAAGCATTTTTGTATTATTAAAAACTAAAGAATAATCAGAGAAAAGTTAAGTATACATAATAATTAAATAGTCACAGTTTACTAATTTAGAGCATAGCTTGGCAAATATTTATGGAAAGGCGAGCATGCAAATGCAACATTCAACTATCATAACATCAAACAAATGTTTGTGTTTATCGCTATGTTTACTTAATTGACATTACTAGTTCGCAAATGTTGTTGGACTGTGATTCAAAATTTTAAACATATCTTAGTACAGCATGGTTTCAAAACATTTTTGAAAAATTCTACACTAATAGAGGAAATAAAATCCAATTTATAACGTTTGTTAATGAATATTTCTTAGACATCACGGAATATCGACGGTCAGTGTACAATGGCAGGGAAATCCAAATTTTTTTCAACTCGTACCTCATCTAGCCCTGAACTCATAAAAATTAATAGATATCAGTTGATCTTCTTTCTATACAGTAGAATTTATTATTTTTAAATACATTTCCATATATGTATGTGTAAAAGCGAGGAATCAAATAATTGTAGTTGTACCTCAATGAGTGACCGCTGGATGACTTCCTTCATGAGCGCGGCCGCGGGAACACAAAACTCGGCCTCGAACCTGGCGGTGTTGCCGTGGTAGCTACAGACCAGCAGGTCCCTGGCCTGACGTACCAGCACGGGTCGGGTCCGCGAGTAGTTGGGGTACAGTGGGCCGAAGTGCTGGTCCGTCAACCGCTCGATCTCGGTCCTGGCCTGCAACAGTAGACAGATAGTGAGGTGTTGCCGTGGTAGCTACAGACCAGCAGGTCCCTGGCCTGACGCACCAGCACGGGCCGGGTCCGCGGGTAGTTGGGGTACAGCGGGCCGAAGTGCTGGTCCGTCAACCGCTCGATCTCGGTCCTGGCCTGCAACAGTAGACAGATAGTGAGGTGTTGCCGTGGTAGCTACAGACCAGCAGGTCCCTGGCCTGACGTACCAGCACGGGTCGGGTCCGCGGGTAGTTGGGGTACAGTGGGCCAAAGTGCTGGTCCGTCGACCGCTCGATCTCGGTCCTGGCCTGCAACAGTAGACAGATAGTGAGGTGTTGCCGTGGTAGCTACAGACTAGCAGGTCCCTGGCCTGACCTACCAGCACGGGTCGGGTCCGCGGGTATTTGGGGTACAGTGGGCCGAAGTGCTGGTCCGTCAACCGCTCGATCTCGGTCCTGGCCTGCAACAGTAGACAGATAGTGAGGTGTTGCCGTGGTAGCTACAGACCAGCAGGTCCCTGGCCTGACGTACCAGCACGGGTCGGGTCCGCGGGTAGTTGGGGTACAGTGGGTCAAAGTGCTGGTCCGTCAACCGCTCGATCTCGGTCCTGGCCTGCAACAGTAGACAGATAGTGAGGTGTTGCCGTGGTAGCTACAGACCAGCAGGTCCCTGGCCTGACGTACCAGCACGGGTCGGGTCCGCGGGTAGTTGGGGTACAGTGGGCCAAAGTGCTGGTCCGTCAACCGCTCGATCTCGGTCCTGGCCTGCAACAGTAGACAGATAGTGAGGTGTTGCCGTGGTAGCTACAGTCCAGCAGGTCCCTGGCCTGACGTACCAGCACGGGTCGGGTCCGCGGGTAGTTGGGGTACAGTGGGCCGAAGTGCTGGTCCGTCAACCGCTCGATCTCGGTCCTCGCCTGCAACAGTCAGTAAAAATTTCTCAAAATGAGATTTTGAGATGAAATATCAAATTTATCTTCGAATTTCTCGCTGCACCTCTTCATAGCCACTGTTATTGGTTTCTCGGCAGTGGAAACCTCACAAAAATTTAAAAGAAGCCAATCGAAGAATGCAGTTCTTGCTAGGGAATCAAGCCACAGAACAAAATAATTTCTTATGCTGTTAATAAAAAAAGGCAAATGAAGTGAAAATAAATTCCCCTTTTAGTACAAGCGGGCTGGAAAAAATGTTATCTAAGGGTACTTAATAAATGTGTAACAAGACCTTTTGCTGGCATTAACGAATCTGTTGTTGTAAAAGGGAAAAGCACTTTCGTCATAAACTCTAAACCAGAGTTCAGCTTCAAGAAAGGTTTATTTATCCCAAAAATTAGCATACACTGTACAAGCAAGATTTTAATATGCAAGCCGGGATGAGGGTGAGAGAGGTGGTCCGAGATTTATGGAGCTTGTTCTGTACCTGGAGCACGCAGCGGTGGCCCGGATATGAAATGCACCGATGCACCTCTGAGCACACCCTCCGAGAGCGGCAAAGAGGTAAAGGAAAACTTCTTATTATATATTCTTATTTTTTATAAAAACATTTAATTGCAATGGATAAAGTTTCATAAAAGACAATATATTTATACAAGATATTTATACTATATACCATACTTACAAGAACTACGAGTAACTTGTATAGAGTTCACAACCATGAGGTTGACTAAATTCTTCTACCAACATTTGCTGGTAAACTGTAGTTAAACCTTTATAAAATAATTTTTTGTTTTCTTTCATAAGCAAGTTTTTACATATGTTTGGTATTTTCTTAACTAGCCTATTTGAAAAAAATTAATGATAAACAGTCGATATCACAAAGTATAAATTAAAGTATCATAGTAACTCAAATTTAAGGATGTAAAATATGTAACAGTAACTTGATTTAATTATATGAGTAGTTAGGTACTTGGCAGAAGTAATCTGCAAAGGGTATAACTGAAACATAATTGGCTTAGAGCTTACACAGGAGTGTTGGTGACTTAAGAATATTATAATTGCCATGGGAAGACCTAGACTTTTACATAACAGTACGTAAGCTGCATATAATTTACAAAAAAATTCGATAGTATACTTATAGTCTTATTGATCTATCTGCCTAAAAGGCATTTGAAGTAAACATTAGGTAGGTAATAGTAATTTATTTGGGTTACTTTAAAAGGAAATGACATAACAGCATTTTGTCCCTAGTTTTCCTATGACATTCACTTTGGAATGCTACAAACACTTATTGTGCTTTTATTGGTGTTTTAGATATTTTCTTACGGTTAGTTAGATATTTTAAGTGTAAAAAATACTTAACAAAAATCGAGAATGAACTACAAGAAATTATACAGTACCTAGCCTTTTTTTCTTTAACTTGCATCAAAAATAGAAATACAGAGACTTTTATAGAGACTTTATTTGAAACACTGCGGCACTCTGTCGTGCGTATTTTAAGGTGAGTATGACTGAAGGGGTGAGTGTGACGATTGTCATGGATTAGATGAGGTTTTTTATAAGTGTTTTTATCAGAATAGTCTAAGTTAATGGCTTTAACTTATTTGGATTTATTGTTCACCAAAGCAACTTCAAAAAAGCTTAGAACACTTTCAATCAGATCGCCACAACACAGGTGGCACTTTGTACTATTTCCTCATATCTTTCTTCATCAACCCGTTGGGTTTCGACACAATGAGAGAATTACCCTAGTAATCGAACCTTCCTCTCAATCACCGGTGAGGGGGCTTCATAACGCATTACCCCCCTGAACCCACTCCAACCGGCGGTGTGGCTGACACCATCTCAAACCTCATTGTTGCCTCATGAACAAAGCGATCCTGGCGGCAGGAACAGGAAACTGTGCCGGTGGTAAGTGTTGTTGAGGCTGCTCCTGGACCTCCCGTGGGCACGCACTCACGCACGCGTCTCCACGCACACGCACGCGTCTGTCAGTCAGGTATCGATCGGATTAAAGGTTGCGCCATGAGTGACCTTGACCGCCACGTGAGAGTGAACGTGCATAATCGCGAGTTAATCGATTCGTGCGCTTATGGATTTATAATAAGTGGCCGCGTGCGAGTTCCCTTCCGAAAAGAATTGTGGGAGCACAGTTCTGGGAGCGTTCGGAAACAACAGGGTAGAATTTTGCAAAATGTTGCGAGATTACTTGAAATTGTTGTGGTTAAGAATTATCACGTGATTTCTTCTGATGCAAAAGTTTTGACAATAGATTCATTCAATTTGGTTGTCGTAAAACAACTAACTTAACTGATTAAAAAAGGAACAGCAACATGTATTTTATTTTATACAAAACAGAGGTAAGGTGAAAAGGCAGGTGTTATTTAGGTTATCTATCTTTGATAACAGAGTTTTCCACTTTCAGCAACCAACATTAAGGTCAACCTCGTTTTATCTACTGTATCACCATTTTACTCAAACGATCAGTTTACTAGGTGAATCACTTAACTATTTACAGAGTAACGATATCAAAACATATTTAATTCGGATTTCTAAGTGTCTCAGAGTAAATTTTACGTATACGTACCGTAATGGGACAATTTTTTTTTCCTATCGTGCATAACCAAACTGTTCGCGACGCAACCAGAAAAATAAATTTCTTGACTAAAATAGGCCTACAAGCTAATAAAATTATTGTAAATTTTATAGCAAAATTAGTCATCCTTTAAATCACTTGTTTCACTTTTAACGTTGTTTTCAGATCCGCCAGGGCGTTTGTTGTTTTTGACCGACTTTCCGGGTCTATTCATAATCATAGCAGAAGATTAGTGCATTTACCGCTTCCAATTCATTCACATGATCGTCTCCATTGTCCTTATGACGGATATTGAAATTTATCCGTAAAGTCGGCCAAAAAATCGACAAAAAAGACACAAATTGAACATAGGAATGCGGAGAAAAATTACTAAACAAAAGAAGGGCTGTTTAGTTTCCCTGATGTTTCTAAATGCCGCTTTTGATTCAAACTGTGTCGCAATCCATGTGATATCCCAAAATACTACTACAACATGCATTAGCTTCTGTGTTTATATATGACTAGTGACGTTGTGGGTATACACCATTTTACCAGCTAATGAGGCAGCCCCTCTCTATTACAGCACAACAGTACTCCTAAGTACTATGTTGAACCAAATATCAGTTATACCGGTCTATCTTTGGACTTGGACCGTAGAAAAATTGCATGCAACTATATTCTTACTTACATGAGAGTAAGATCATAAGTTAGAGTTGAGCAAAGCGGGTCATGCTTACATTCAAATCCAATCAGTTCGCTCGCTATTTCATCACCAAGCGGTATTCAATCCAAATACCACGAGCATTGTGCCACCATCGCCCTGACCCCCAGGCCTTGGAACAGATTAACCTTTGCGTTTCGGAAGGAAGAATGGATGACCTTTAGAGGAACTGAGCTACACTACCGCCATCTGGCCGGCTTCCACGGCAACTACGATGCCACAAATATGGAGAACCGGGCGATAAATCAGGCGAGGTGCATGACGCTGCAAATTGGAATCGGCTGAAAGCGCGAATAAGATGTCCTATACGTCGGAGTGAAACTTGTTATGCCCACTGTGGTAAAGTGGTGTTGATCTGATTATAATGTAGTATTAATTTAAGAGTAGACATTTCCATTTGAGTGAAATTGCAATGGTAATATCATTAATCTCAATGGAGGCAACAAAACAGATCAACTAGATGCCTCACTACTCCAGCTCCCAGCATTTAAGAAGCCAAATTTAACATTTTTTACGTAACTTGTAAGCCCAAAGAAAAACTAAATAGAGTTACCTAAGACTCCCTAAACATATAATGCTCACATAACAACATAATTCACTAGGATTGTTAAAGTAAGATAAATTAACAACATACAATAATTCTTCCACAAGGTCCCTGCTTTATGGCGCCAATATGTATACAGTTGTAGGTTTTATTTCAGGTAAGCACCCGTAACTATCATACTCAGCATCTATCTTAATCACTAAACTATTAATGTTGTCAATCTTAAAACATATTATTTCACTAAGAAAATAGTTGTAATTATTCAATTCTCGTTATGAAAACTAAAATAGCCATACAATACAATTAAATAAACTCTTAAAATAGCTTATTACTCAGCAAATAAATTAATCGACAATTACACGCAATATATTATCTTTATACGTTGTGTAGGAGTTGACAGGGAGGGTGTGGTGCTGAGGCCTTCGCATAGCCGCATGTTTACCCGAGAACGACGGAATCGAGAGTAGGAGTACATAAACCATGAGGAATGAGGGTGCTATCAGATCAGAATAGTAATGGAGTGCCGGGTGGGAAATAAATGAACGGCATAAATACACAATCCTTGACCTGCAACACGTACGCTGGACTGATTGTTTGACACCTAACTATGTGGGTTTGGGTTTGTGTCACGAGAAAATAATGTGTACAGACTGTGTTATAAACTATGAGGGGCTTGGGGATAAGAACTATAATGGTTTTTTTTCGAACTATGGTAGTAGTTCATTTGCCTGATTCAGAAATTCATTCGCCTGATATCTGTCGTAATGATAAGGTTCTTTGAACGAAATATCTTCGCCTATATTGTATAGGATTAGACCTGTAAATGAATTTTGTGGTGCTCAATTTTTCATTGTCTAAGGAATTATGAATTAGTAATCAAAAACATTATGGATTAGTAATTTGTGCGAGTCGGTGGCGTAGTTGTTAGCGCGCCGGACTTCAGGACCATGGGTTCAGCGATATGTCATGGGTTCGAATCTGCGTTCTGCCAGTGACTTTTATCAGTACCATTAACTTTCACCATTATATTTTTAATTTACATTAAAAATACGTATTGTTTTCATTGTGACTTAAATATATCAGTAGGTATTAGTCTTAATTTAGGGAACCTCGATAAGATCACTAATGAAGTAATTACTTTAAAAAAAAGCTAACGCAAAACTTCACAGTCAACACAAAATCACTGTGTTTGTGTTTGCAAAGTCAAACAACCGAAGTTGGGGACTGAATGTATAGTCATGAAAACAAAATGAAGAAGATACATTTGATAATATCGTGCAGATATAAATTATGATTAAATTTTGTTATATAGAAAAATTCATTGTGATAAAACGTCGTTTAAAAAATTTGCAAGAATAAAAAATTGCAAATCAGATGGCAGTAATAGCCAGTTACATCTTTAAAAATTGAATTGCAACTGTTACAATATAATTTTCAGCGGCCTAGTCTGCAGCTAAATTAAAAGTTCCCGATTCTAACCAAACCTGACGGTTCAATTACTGACCACCACACCGTTAAAACAACCCAGTAACCGTGACCTTCCGGAGAAGCCCACCAGAGTTCGCCGCTCGCCGCTCCGGTGGGTACCAATTCGCATTATCAATAGCTGTCCATTCGCCGGATTTACAGCACTGCGGATTTATGCGTCGTGTTATTAGGGTACGCACGTCGGCGCGGCGTCCGCGGGCCAAATCGCCCGGAACGGGAGGCGGGAAGGCGGGAACCGCTCGCCGGAAAATTGGGCCGATGGGAAGTGGAATAATAAATGTGCGTCAGATCAGGGCCGGGCCGATGACAGCGCTGTCTGGTGGAGGGAAGCGGCGTAATGGGATTACAACATAAATCTGGCTTGTTTTGACTTCGACGTCTGCAGCATGGGCGAGTCCGTGGTTCATTTAGAATACATAGTACTTATATTTAGAAAAATAACCATATCAACACAAAACTGTAACAGTAGTACGAATTAAAATCTCATATAGGCCCTACAATACAAGATCATCATCAAAAAGGACAACAAGTGCATAAATCGCGCTTAAATTAATAGTAGTGGCCTACCTCCTAGAATTTTAGGATCAGCAAAGAGCGTACTGTATATTATATGCTTTACGTGCCAAACCCTCTAATCGTTATGGACATCTTTGGGGTTTAAATTGTGAAAACTATGGTTTTAGATCAAGAGCAATTACTACAATTATACGTGCATTTTTTCTGAGACCGTAAATTATTCATCACTGAGCTTATCAAGGTACCCCGCTGTTTGCATACAAAGCCCTTATTAAATTGTTTTTGGAATCATAAACGGGGAATTATCTAAAATATTTAATTCACAGACTTATTGATAAAATAGAATTAACAAGTAATGAATGGTATATATTAACGAAGTATTCTATCTAACTAATAAAAAGCTATTTACGGGAAATAACAGTGACATTATTCTTTAGAGGCGAATTAACCACTTTTAAAGTATTCCACCAACGTCCACTTCATCTAAACCAATCTCCTGAACAACGGCTTCGTTCGAGTGAAACTATCTCTCGGTTCATGGGGAGTCGACCCTCGCGGGCAAAAACAGAATCGCCTCCACCCTCCCACGGTCACACTCAAATTGATCGTCCCTTGATCGCGGTGTCACAAAAATGGTTTCCGTGTCGATGCACTTTTTGAGCGGCCCCCAACTGCCCCCGAGGGATGGTCGGCTCCAGACCAGACGGAACCAATCCTGCACGCGACTAAACTGTGCTCTCTAATTGTAATGCGGTTGGTCATGGATACTCAAGGCGAGCTCTGTAAATAGCCTCATTGCAACTGTTTCCTGGCATATGTTCATGCTTTGAAGTGCAATCCATTTGCTATTCGCCATGCCCAGTTGCCCACTCCCCACACCCGCGCTGCGGCCGTGCAATTCATCACGTGAGTTATTTATGATCGTATAGAGTTGTGAGGGAATTATATTTTAAATTATTGGTCCAATTGATGGTACTGATAAAATTTAGTTTAATAGACTGGTTACATAAAGGAAACGAGCAACGTGGATGGCAAAATGAATATGGTCAACAAGTAAATACTGTTATCTGTTAAAGTAACCAAAGGAAATCCTATCTAAATACAGGAAACTAGCATTGACATATGCTAGTTCCTAAGAATCTTATGTAAATATTTCCTGAAATCTATAAACCAAATATTTAAACAGTTATAACGGTACATTCCTGTGGATGGCTCACTGGAAATTCCTCTTCGTAATATTGCGTTGGTTTCTTTCCGCATTTAAATATTTATCTGGGAATTCTATTACACATTTGTATTAAATAAGAAAATTTTTAAAAACAGACGTGAAAAATGATGTAAAACATGGAAGTTTCCATCGCACTATTTAAAAAAATAGGTATCTATAGCAAAAGACATTTTCACAACAACGAACAACAAGCTTAACGGTTCTTGTTGCTAAGTTGTCTCTAAAAGGACAGCTGATGGAAATTGATTGTAAGGACTTTGAGAGGGGCTCGCCGTCAAAGAACGAGATAAATCTTTCACCCAAAACTAACGAACTATCGGCGATTGCATCTCTGGCGACCCTCGCGTCACAATGCGGGGGGCTTTCCAAATCCAGCTACAGTTTGTTATTCTTTAGTTCAGTCTAAAAGGAAATTATTATTTATTCTTAAAATTTTTTATTAGTTACTATCAAATAATAACATTATATTGATATACATGACAACAGAAAGAAAAAACACCACGTGCTTGGTGTAGAAAGAGGATGTCTAAAAATTTAATCTGATAAAATGTTCATAAGTTTCATTTATACTCGAATATTTATTTCATTTATACTGTAATTAGGCTCCCAACTGAATTTAGTAATGTAAAATGACTAATCCAGAAAATGAAGAACTAGTAGTGGTAATTACATAATTACACTTTACGATACACCAGTTAAAAGTGGGGTATGGACTAACATTTTTTCAGGCTAACCTAGTTAATTAAAAACCTTTGCCTTTGGTATTTCATCATTAAAAAGTATTATTATTCCGGCAACTAGTCAATGTTAAAATCCAGAGCATCAATCGAGTTATTAAAGTCTAGAGCACATGTGTTTAAAGAACAAAGCACGTCTTCAGTAATAATGGAGATGGTTTCAGATGATTTGCTTGCACGGGTGAGGTTCAAATAAATGTCTGGAATCTGCTCCACGATCACAACAGCTCAATTCCTTCATTTGATCAGTAAAGCGTGCAATTCACTGATCAATAACCACCGGTGCCAAAATACAAATGAAATACTGCTAGTTGATTTACTATATTTTACAAAGATCTCCTATCGGAGTATCGGAAAAGTTTTAGATGCAATGAATTATTAATACAGTTGATAAACAAAATTACAAAATATCCCTTACTTATGAGATTACACAATTCAATCGTGATATTTTTTCGGATCAGAAACTTTAAT
Organism: Neoaliturus tenellus; assembly: GCA_030545055.2. Taxonomy (NCBI): domain Eukaryota; kingdom Metazoa; phylum Arthropoda; class Insecta; order Hemiptera; family Cicadellidae; genus Neoaliturus; species Neoaliturus tenellus. Next base: position 10,530,500 of record CM061532.1, on the reverse strand, counting down.
CAACATTTAACAATGATGAGTTTACATACCTTAATTTGTATGCTACATAGGCTACATAACCTGATTATAATATACAATCTAACATGCGAATGAATTCTGTTATAATTCTCTCCTCTTATGTGAACTTCAGGCATTAGCATTTTAAACCACGGACTCGGACTACCCGACTACCAGTCATAAAGTCCTCGCAGTAAAGTAGTGCGTGTTACGCCCGGTCCATGTGGAGCATCGTATTGAACTCTGTTGTAGAACTACTTAGCATTTCCTTCGCCGCCGCGCCGCTGTCGGAAGATGAAATAATAGACTCTAAGAATGTTTGACAATTATTGCCTTTACCGTTACGACGCAGTAAAGCTTCCCTAGTCATCTCGCCATATACGGCCGGCCATGATTCGAGCCGAATCTATAAACTTGGCGAGAATCCTCCAGTCATACATTCTCCACAAATTGAAGCCAATTGCGGCGCCATAACGCGAGACCAGTTACAATTTCTTGCGCGGAATATCTTTATTGTTTTAGACGTACTGATTAACTTCATGTCAGATATTTTCACATGGCGAGTCAGTAACGTACTGCTCCCGGCAACTTCACTACTGTAACTGAACCAAGCGGGTATTCACGAGTGCTGATCCTGCCCACTACTCTACCACAGTTATGGTGGAAGAAGAAAGATGTTTGGTGATTATTTACTGATCCAACAGTACTATAACCAACTCTTTGAAATGGGTATACAAATTAAAACATTGTTTGAAATTCCATTAGTACAAAATATATGTTTCTTTAAGGAAGATTTAGAATGGGTTATGATGAAATTTAAAATTTACAAACGCATATTGTAGAAAGAATTAAATTTAACTCCCAAAGCGAAGAGTATTTCTAACCACTGGTAACGATAAAATTAATTTATAAAATAGAGAAGGCACAATACAAAAACTGACCTGACTCTGTTCGTAATTAATTGCTGTAGTTTAGTTACATCAATGTTTATTGGAGAAAATTATTATTGGGCTGATTCTAGTTTAACATAGCTACACAATTTCTTTCGACATTTTTGTTGTTTTTATATGTTACTTTTGGTATTTTTGTTTCCTTAATGCTTTCTAATTTTGAATAAAAAAGTGAATGAGTATACCAATCAAATAATTGTTTTAAAAGCTGCTGAGTTTTGCAATTTTAAGGTCGAGGTTATGAAGTGTAGTGTTCGTACATTGTTATTACATTGTTTAAGAATTAACTGTTGGACCATATTTCAAACTTAGTTTTGCATATTGTAAATGTTTCAAGACTGAAAGTACCTACCTACAAAAATATGTTAATATGAAAAATCGTATATTTTGTTGATAGAATTCATAAACGTAGCTCGCAACAATTAGCTACTGTAATTTTTACGTTTTCATAGTAACAAAATCTTGTTCAGGGTGAACTTAAAGAAGGCTACATCAAGTTTTCTTACACTCTGAACTTTTGAAAAAAAGTCTTCCACACCAGCCCAAAAGTCTTTCACTCCTCCAGTTTTTACCAGTTGACCTCTTCCTGCGCTTCAGAGGACTTGAAACTCTTCAAGAAAACTTCATAGGAAGACTCTCAGCTGGCTTTCTAGACTAGGCGTGAAGGAACGCACGCAAGGGAGATACGTTTTCCTGACTTACCGGAGGAGAACTTCACTGCGAGTGTTCGCTGTGAGAACTTCGGGTGGACTGGGTGGACAAATAGGCCTATACCTCCGTCTCAAGTTACTGCAACTTCTACTTGTGCTTAGGACAACATAACTCATCAAGCCGTGATCTATTATTTGTTATATATGTACACTATTGATTACATAATTATAATGTATTATTTTACTAATATGGAGTGTTATAATTTATTAAATTACATTACAAATTAATGTAAAAACATCTTATTAAAAATTTAATACAATACATATTGGACTTCAATTTATAAGAATAATCAGAATTGATAAAAGACCACTTGGAATACGGCCTAGAGACAAAATTTCAATACTATGTGTTGCAAATTATGAAAATTTGCAGCTTAATAATTTCCGAAGTTTTCTATTAAACGAAATCAGCACTATGAAATTTTATTTATTAAAAACAGGATTTGTTAAACACATATTTGATTAATCTCAAAACTGTGTACAAAGTTTTGTATTCGTGCGTTCGACGATTCTGGGGATGTAGAAAAATTGTGGTTTTTCGTGGATTTAATTCCCGCGGTTGGATGGCGAACTTTTCACAACTAATAACAAGCAGCAGAAGGAAAGACTAATCTGTGTAGGTACAGATTTTTGTAAAGATCCGTTCTGTAATTATAGAGATAAACAAAACTCGCGGGTTTTCGTTGATTCCCGCGGTTGGGTCGTTAATTTTGGATAACCGTTTCTTAGCGAGCACCTAAAAGGCAAGACGAACCTGAGTTGAACGTTTCAAGTAAATTTGTTCGGTAGTTCTTGGGATTTCTTGATGAGTTGGTCAGTGAGTGGGTTTTCGCTTGAATACATATAGATATATTTCGCATTAATTGTTATTTTTCTGACATTCTCCACGATAAACGCCCCGTCATAACCAGCCTCGCACGTGATGTCCGCGCCGCTCCGGTGCCGGTGGAGGACGCAACGCGACAGTCGAGCGTCGGCGGACAACGGTAGATCGGCTGCGATCGCGGTCGGATAACCGGGGGCCCCGGGGTCTGGGGCAGGGGTCACCGGGGCTCACGCTGCGACAGATCTGCACCTTTTAAGGCACCCGCCGACATTTGTCGTATATATGTCGTCCACGTTCCCACGCCTCCCGCGCGGGACACTCCCCCGCCGGCCGCCGCCGCCAAGGCGATGAAATATATCGGATGATGGAAATGGAGGAGCCGGAGTTGAAGGAGACGGGGTAAAAATTCATGTAAATTTCAAACTATACATAAGTGTGTTCCGCATTCATTTGTGTAGGCTATCTCATTAAAAGTTCTTATGATTGATTCAATACGTGCTGGTCATTACTTGTACACATTGACTACATTGCAGACTATAGTTATTTGAATTTTTTCATAAAGTCAATGAGAAACTACTTAGCAATGCACACAGAAATAAGAAATCCTTTCATTTATAAAGAGAGGCTTCAGCTAATTTTGAAAGCTAACACTTGGAGCAGTATGTCATTTACTATGAGATATTTATTGAGAATGTTTCGAGAGTCATCTTCATCCCTGTGCCAGTAGCCCATTGTAGTGCAGTCAGCAATGTTAACCATACGGCTTTTAATACAAAACATTATATTTTATTCCCCTGTTTCGGACGCAGCTTTTAAAACAATTTTCTTTAAAGTTGGTAAGTGTTTAGATACTAGGCCCCTCATACCTCGAAATTATGAAGCCATCAATGGTGCAAATCAATCTATGAAGCTACACAACAGTTTCTTATCTATGCCAATATCAATATTTGAGCTAGCTTAGTTAAAAAAAAAAGTATGAAAGAAAATTGCATAATATATTTTAGTAGTGCAAAATTGCGGCCGCTGGCCCAGTTCAAGGTCACCTGAGGGATGACGTCATCGAGGTCAATGACCTCACCGATGACGTCATCGATGACGTCATCGATGACGCAATCGATGACGTCATCACTAATGACGTCATTTCGATGACGTCACACCCATGACGTCACAGAAATGACGTGCTGATGACGTCATCACCCCTTACGTCATCAAAATGACGTCACCGATGCCACTGAGGTCAAGGTCATGCCGAAACTTAAAATTTTTTGGCACTTTTGCCGTTTCTCGCACTACGCTCCGAGTTTCAGTCAGAGTCCCCGTGACCTTGACCACTTGGAGCGAATATTCGACGAGAAACGGCAAAAGTGCCAAGTTAAACTCGAGTTTCTGACATGACCTTGCCTACATGGCCGATCGGTAATCCCTCAGGCGACCTTGAACCAGTACAAACGCCCGCAATTTCATATTACTGTGATCTTGAAAACTTAACTTAACAATGGAGTGCCGACACCAATGCGCACCCCACGACAGTCACCGAGCGACTGACTGTCAGGCTCTGTGTACTCTAGGTATATCGGCTTGAGAGACTAAGACTCTAAACTGTCAGGAATTGGAGTAACTAACTGAATTTTGCAAGGAAAAGTCATTTCATCCAATATTCTAAACAAATCTTCATCAGTAAAACTTACATTAGTCTGTTTGGTATAAAACTTAGGGTGTCCGCGCAACAGTTTGCGCCACTTAGCTTAAGTCGAAACCCTTTTGACTTTGAGTGGTGGACAGTGAGCAACTAATAAAGTCTTAACACGGCTAAGTTTCTTACCTAAAGCGTCCCGCGACATGGCTTCCCCTCACAAAAGTCCGCACAATATTGAGAGACTGCTTGTAACGCGTGAGTCAAGGGAAAAGAGGTGGGGGAAACAGCAGGAGTGGGGGAAGGTCACAGTGGTGGGGGAAGGTGAGGTTGTACGCTGGAGTATCGCACCACTTCACCATGAGCTGTCCTACAGTTAACACACTGTTCTCTTGGCCCGAGTTGGCACTAGAAGAAACATTTCTGTACAGCTTAGGCTGTGAGAGCCGAGGAAGCAAAGTCAAAGTGAAAATTGTGTTAAACTCCAAGATGAAGAGTCTCCTAAATAAACTAATTGTATCCCTGCAATCCCCTATAACTCTGGAGAAATACCACTTTATAAAGCGACACCTTATTCTTTGGCAAAACGAATTGGAAATGGAAAAGATTACAGTAAAATTAATTTAACTTAAAATTTGGACAGGACACTCATGGCGATACCACGTGGCGTGCAAACGCCACCCTAAACATTACAAGTTAGGTTATTGAGCACCTCTGGTACGATAACCGACGTGCTAGAGTTAAAGTGTGATGACCTTGAGTCAAAACACTGAAATACTACAAGTCGATATAGTCCCAGAGTTAAAGTGTAGTGACCTTGAGGAAAATCAGAGAAAATCCAAACCATGTTTGTCCAGAGTTCAAGTGTAATGACCTTGAGGCAAAAATCTGTAAAACACTTACATGAACAGAGTTGAAGAGTAGCGATGCTTACCGCATGCAAGCCTGAGACATACTGGCTGAGCGCCGTCGCGTAGCTTAGGGACTCGAATATGATGGGGGTATTGCCAACACTTAGAGTAGAAGTGTAGTGGGCGACCTTGAAGCAGACTTAGAGTAGAAGTGTAGTCGGTGACCTTGAACCACCCCTGAGGGGTGGAACACCCCCCCCCCACCCCACCCCACCCCCACCCCCACCCCCAACCCCACCCCCACCCCCACCCCCAACCCCACCCCCAACCCCACCCCCCCCCATGGGGGTGGACCTCCACCCCTGGGGTGGACCTCCGCCCCATGCCGCCCCTTCGGGGGAGACCGGTGGGGATATAAGGCGGCCCGGCCACAGCCGGCTCGCAGTCCGCTCCCGAGTGTTGAACGTGAACGATCGGGACGGACCGCCATAGGCCTCACTAAACAGTGAAAGGCGCCTTCACTGTTTAGCGAAGTCTACTCTAACTTTAAGACTTGTATTATTTTTAAGATATTGCGCTTGCGTTTGGGTATTAGGAATTGTTTTATATGTGAGTGTTTTACTTGTACCCTATGTCTCCTATGTGTCTTGTTTGTGTTTTGTGTTGTTGTTTTGTCTTGTTTATCTTATATGTTATATGTGTTTAATGTGTATATGCTTGTTCCAGCACTTACCATGTTGAGCTCAACCTATTTTGTAAGTGTGTGTTATATCTATCTAAAGTGTATACGCTTGTTTTAGCACTCCCCCTTGAGCCTTTTTCACAGCTCAAAGTAAATTGTAATGATAGGGACGGGAGTAGGCCCCCGTGTAAAATCATTTTATACCAATGTTAGCATGGGTCCTCTCAGGCAGGCAATATTGCGGCTGGGTTGGGAACCGGTCCGTTTGTACGCTGGCATGCAGACCACAGCTGTGGCCAATTTGCGGCGGCCTCTGCACTCGGACCGAGGACGTAAGCCACTAGGGCTGTCCTCAACCTCTCTCAAAATTATGTAAATGATTCTTGTTAGCTTTTTGAAAAAGTTATTTGTTAGCAATGCAGTAAATGTGTAAAAGTCTTGCGTGGTGAAGGTCAGACAACATTGGAATGTTTGCTGTTGTCCATAGTTGGGTCTCTTCGGAGGCTACAGCGATGGCAACCTAAATGCCCCAGGTGGGGCTTTATTTTTTTAAAGTTTTTCCGTGACCTTGACCTAAATACAGTAGTGTTCTAAATCCTTAATGGTTAGGTATTACTAACATACAAGTCTGCTGTTGTCCATAGTTGGGTCTCTTTGGAGGCTACAGCGATGGCAACCTAAATGCCCCAGGTGGGGCTTTATTTTTTAAAGTTATTTTGTGACCTTGACCTAATTATAGGGAATACTGCTCCAGCAACCCCCCCCCACACCTCCACCCCACACCTCCACCCCACACCTCCACCCCACACCTCCACCCCCCACACCTCTACCCCACACCTCCACCCCACACCTCCACCCCACACCTCCACCCCCCCACACACCTCCACCCCCACACCTCCACCCCACACCTCCACCCCACACCTCCACCCCCCCCACACCTCCACCCCCACACCTCCACCCCACACCTCCACCCCACACCTCCACCCCACACCTTCACCCCCCCCCACCCCCACCTCCCCCCCCACACCCCACACCTCCACCCCCAGCCCCGCCCCTACCCCTACCCCTATACCCTTGGGTGGGGCTCGCCCGTGGTCGGTGGGGATATAAGGCAGCCGGGTTGCACGCACCTCTCACTTGAGCTCCAGCACTCACACCGCTCACACCGACTGTTGCTCTCACCAAATAGTATTATTTATTTAATTTCTATTTCAATTCATTACTCTACATCTTTAAAAATGCCTCTTAAATTTAACAACTATCCTCCTGCTTCTGCTTCTTCGGCCAACCAGTCTACTCCGCCTTCTTCTTCGTCTGGGACCACTACGACGCAGTACTCGATCCTGCGGCAAGCGCTGGCTGTAATCACGACTGTGACCAGCCTTCTGCCATCGATGCCAGCGCTAACCAATACAACTGCCGCTGGGACCAGCCGAGGATTGATTTGCTCTCCAGCTGTCTCCCTTTCCTCGGACTCCAACTCGGATGCTGCCATATTCCAGACGGAGGAGGACGACAAGAAGAAGAGGAAGACTGCAAGGCCAAAGTACACTCCATACTCCCGCACACACAAAATCCTTTCATACACCAAATCCCAATGTCCTCTACCCCTATCCCCAATCCCATCCACACCTGTTAAACCACCCCGTAGATCCATCTTTTCCCCTGTAGCCTCCTATCCAACCATCGACGTAACAACAAAATTTACCTCACTTCCCACCATTTCCCCCGAACTTCCAACCATCGATTTAACACGTTCTCCCACCCCACCCAAAATTGTTTGCTCCCTTCCTCTTCACCGTGTAAAGAGTTCTACCCCTATTTCTTCTAGCCAGCCTAAACCGGACAAGCTCCAAAATACTCCAGTAAAGCGTCCAACACAAAAACGTAAGCGTGTTAAAGTCCCTGCTGGCAAGGGTAATAAATGCGATTACGTGTGGATGTCAAAAGACTTTGGGGTTCTTTGCTGTCAGAAGTTTGCTGTTTTAGATAAAGACCGTTGCCAAACGCACTTGAACAAAAATATCAATCTTCCGAGAGTAAGACCCTACAGTCTTAACAACATTAGGTCTAAAACATCCCAACCCAGACATCCCCACAGTTTGCAACCGCTTGATATTAGAAGACTTAAAGTGGATGAAAAATATTATTTTATTGTTCAAATTTATGGAGCTTTTGATGCCAAAGTAGAAATCATTGTAAAAGGTGATGGCCGCCTTCATACAATGAAAGTACCCGTTCGGATGGTACAAAGACAATTTTTCATCCATAAAAAAGGCTATCTAATACGAAGGGAAGGATGCCAATCTGTGTGGGAAATGGATTAGGATGTAGGCCTACCAAAAGAAATTCTAAATTATTAGGTTGTGTTGGACGATATTAAAAAAAAACAAAAATTCTTCTTCCAAATTAATTTTTCGAAATTTAGTCTCAACCCTCTTAAAGTAAGGGAGAGGGGTATTATACAAGTCAACTAAAAAAAAAAAAAAAAATACTTGACTTGTATAATACTTTAACCTGGCGGTGATGTAAAGTCACTGGGACAATCTCAAACCGTGTCCTTGAGGGTGAAGACTAAGTTACAAATAAAAACTTACCTCCAAACACTTGTAGCAAGCTACAAATGTTTGGAGGTAAAAATTTTTCAAAGTTTAAATGACCTTGACCCATATAAATTACTGTTTAAAGTAAAGTGCTAACCTTACAACTACAAGGCTAGCCAGTACCCCCACCACTGATAAGTGTATACATATATATACGGGTATTGATGTGAAGTTTGGTTATTCTGCTTTGTACTGCTTAGCTGAATACCACACCTTAAGATGGCTTCAAACTCTCAGGCTTCCTCTTCTTCAAGACGGCGTGTAACCAACGTCCTGCCTGCTACTCTTGGACCTGTTCAACCAACCACCTCGACCGACACGCCCCCTGCTCCAATACTCCAATATTTGATGACCGCAGAAATCCTGAGCTGCCTGAAGATGCCACCACCGCCGCCTGCCTCAATGCCCAGCCTGTCACCATTGCCGTCAACAGTGCCACCAACATTGGAAGAGGCTGCCCTACGACCAGCGCAGAAATTGTATAAAATATTTTGTTGTTTACTTGATAGACCGCTAAAACTACCACCAAATACTTTCACGTACAAGCTACCCCTGATAGACAAGGATGATGTAAGCAAACTATCATCAATGCAAGTGAAATTTCTGGAAGAAAAAAGTCTTCTTTATGTAAGAGAAGTGTTTCATAATGAATATTCAAAAAGATTAGCTTTCGACTTTATTAAGGAACGTGCAGGACGCGAAAAAGCACAGTATCCAGAATTATATTATTTATATCTTTTTGAGAATGGAGCAAGTGTAACGGTAGAAATAAGCATCAAACTAATGTGATTCTCCCAACCAAATGTTAAACTAGGACTTGAACTTGGACTTGATTGAGGTTTTGTAGAACTGAGCGGGGGATAGATCACTTTGCGGCAATGGACTAGCATGCTGCTTAGTGGTCTATCCCCCGCTCAAAGGGTAGCATCGAATGACCTTGACCCACATTAAAGCAAGGACAACCGGTTAACTGGTATAAAAGAGGGGGTCTGTACATCTCGACTTCATTCTGCTTTGGACTTTCCAGTGGAACGCTAGAAAAAATGAGTGGATCGCTGCTTGGTGCTAACTTGGACAGGTATTCTGTGATGGTGCATTATGAAGATTGTAGAGACATGTTGACGGCTGTGTATGAGTGTTTGGTGAGAAGGATCTTTCAAGAAAACTGCGAATTTATGTTAGCGTGGAAAAGAAACTTGTTTGTTGATGGTCATGCTACAATGCAAAGCATGAACCACCTCCATGTGTTAAAAGTAGGACATCATAATTTGGACGAACTGGACGATATGTTTAGGGAGCTGGAGTGTTTGATACATCAGAGTTGTAAACCTTGTGAAATTGAAATTTTTAAATTGGATTCGGAATTAGAATAAAATGTGTTAAACAGGACTCGAACTTGGACTTGATTGAGGTTTTGTAAAACAGAGCGGGGGATAGATCACTTTGCGGCAATGGACTAGCATGCTGCTTAGTGGTCTATCCCCCGCTCAAAGGGTATCTTTACGTGACCTTGACCCACATAAAATGTATAGTTGGTGGGGGGTATAAAAAGGGCAAACCAATTGGATAGATACACAAC